>OW386289.2:62588822-63020649 GCA_936432065.2 Rutpela maculata
AGACCTTAGCTTCCCTCGTATATACTAAATACCAATTTTATGTACTCTTACCTGCTTGATTTACATATTTACCCCAAATTTACCCCAATTTACCCCCCAACCCTTCGGCGGAACAAGATGAAACTATAATGTGATGTGTTGCAACCCCTAGAATGAATTCAATTAATTCAGATGTATTTGCACCTACTCGAGAAAGAACCTACCAGAAGTTCTAAAGTGACATCTGGAATTATCTAGAGAATGGTGGCGTCATCACAGAAAAATTGAGATCTGTCATTTTTAGGTATAAAAGACCGCATTCTCGGCGGGTAGTACAGAAAGTATAGAAAGTTATGAAGTCTTGGATTTGACAAGTGAGGTTAAGACTCCAAAGTGAAAACAAAGTGATAAACATTGTTATTTTTAGTCAGTAAAGTACATTTAAGTTATTAACAGTATTGTGAAGTATCCAGTAAGTTATTAAATAAAGTGTGTTAATGGTCATCTCTTGTTATAATTTTTGGAACCCACGGAATTTGCAAGGGTGGTTTCCTAGGGGTGGAAACACGTTACAATAATATAGTTCTAGATCTCGTTTAAGTACATATGTGTACCAAATTTCAAGCCAATATCTCAAACGGTTCCAGAGTGCGCACAAAAAAAAAGTTACAGACAGACAGACAGAAATTTTTTTTCGCTCAAACTTAAAATCTCGACGTTTCATGACATTCGAAGCCTATTTGAACAATAAAAATAAAAAAAAAAAATTGTTACTATACTTCCACTGGATGTGGAAGTAATTAAAGAATCAGGTATAATATTATTGAATGGGGATAAATGCGAGTCAAATTGTTCCGTAGATGTCTGCATAACCTGGCTGCCGATGTTAAAAGAAGAACTTAACAAACTGATTATTTAAAATACAGCTATCAACTAGTTTGACAGCTAATAGATAATAATACTTGTGTATTTTTAACTTAATAAGTGTGCTCTTTATTTTTAAATTTGTTTGTTGTTTGTTAATTATTATTATTATTATTTAACATGTATACAAAGGATGAAAAAGTGGACATGTTATTCATTTTTGGAAAATGCCACAAAAATTCCAGAAACGCCGCAGATTTGTGTGCCCAAAGGTATCCGAACAGACATCATCCATGTTTTCAATATTTTTCAATTGTAGAGAAACAAATCAAGAGAAGAATCGATAACAATCCTGCAGCTTTTATCGTTGATGAAGGGACAGAAATTAACGTGCTGGCTTTTGTACAAGTGAATCCTACTGCTTCTACCAAAGAAATTGGCCACGAGGAGGTGCAAGTTAGTCATGAATCAGTAAGAAAGATTCTCAAAAAATATGGTTACCGCTCGTTTAAATATCAAGTGCGCCAGAATTTGTAGGAAGATGATATCACCCGAAGATTAGTTTATTGTGACTGGTTACTTCAGAACAATATCGCTACCCGAATTTTGTTTCTTTGATATTGTTTTCTGATGAGTCGAGATTCATCAACAACGGAATGTTCAATAAACAAAACGATAGATATTGGGCGCAGGAAAATTAACATTTAATGAGGCGAGGTAAATTTCAGGAAAGATTTGGAGTAAATGTGTGGGCTGGGGTGATTGGAACAAGAATTATTGGACCTATTTTCTTTCAAGGACCTTTGACAGGGGAAAGATGTTTAGAATTCCTACAAAATGATATTGAAGAAATGTTGATGGACTTACCACTTGCAGTTTTTAAATAAATGTATTTCCAACCAGATAGGGCTCCACCTCATAATGTCACTCGAGTTGTGGCCCATTTAGTGAACCGGTATGATGGGCGAGTAATTGCAACATATAGACCTGCTCGCTCACCAGATCTAAGCATTTTAAATTTCTTTGTGTAGGGTTATGTGAAAGAACGAGTTTTTTATAAACATTTTATTTTAATTAACATTTATTTAATAACATTTTAACATATAAACATTTTAAAACATTTCAAATTTTACAAAATCGTATCCGCGAAGTTTTTGCAAGTATAACTCCTGCTATGTTGCGAAATGTTATGCGAAACACCATTGACCTAGCCAGAAAATGTCAAGAAGAGTTTTTATTGTTAAAATAAATCATTTCGGACAGCACACTTCTTTTATTTGCAGCGTTGTTTTGTTGACAAAATGTATGTTTCGAATCTAGTTTTATTCAATGTCCACGGCATACTTACAAGCGTATTTTCTCGATATTTTAATATTATTATCCAAGAACTTGCGAATTTGAGTTAATATCAAACCGATTTTCGATTCGAAGGTGTCAATTAATTTGTCGTAAAAATTAGCATTTAACTACTGGGTGTCTAAAAGATGTTGCCATTTGAAAAAGTTGACATAATTACATATTAGTGATTTCGGAAATTTTGGGTTGTCGTAGCTACTAAACCAATTCGAAAAATCTCATGTTTACATTTTTCTCTTATTGGTCCATTTGATTAATTTGAATGCATTCACTGTCTAAATGCAAAAATAAAAATAGCCCTAAAAAAATCAAGTTGTCTTAAAGAAGATTTAAAACTACGCAGTTGTACTTAAAATCGTCTCTGGAATTCAAAAATGTAAAAATATACAGAGTGTTCCATTTAAAATTTCAAAGTTGGGGTCATTTCCGGGGAAACCGGAAGTGATGAAAAAGAAGCAATGGAAAAGTGTAAAGTTATGAAAATTTGCCGTTTTTGGTATATATTACTCCTGCCAAATTTAAGACTTATATCTTGAAAACTCTGGAAGCTATGGCTTGTCCAATGATTCCGTTGACACCCGGTATATATATATTTTGTTTCATATATTACGAAAATATACTTCAACAGAACGTACTGGCGATATATTTTTAAGGGCGACGTATATATCATAAAATATCGCACGGTCAAGCGAAGTTGAACTATGTAAAAATTTATCGCCCGAATAGAAACATGTGTTATCGTTAGGGTTTGGGAAATCTCGACATTCTCAAAGTCACGGGACACGAGACATCGCAGGATCAAAGTCCCGGGACGTCCCGGGACTTCGAGACTTATAAAAATAAAATTAGAATGGAGTTAATTTTAGGCGAGACATATTAATAAAGTCGCCATTTTAATAAAAATCAACATTTATTGAATATAAAATCAAATTCTAACATTTCTAACGTAAAACGCGAGCAGATCCGAAGATTCGCAGTACTCAGGACTATCGGCCCATTGTATATTCACATTTAGGTTCCCCTGGAAAAGACCACTGCTCTCCAGGGTAGATCCCGTAATTCCTCCGGCTGTAGAAACTGCCTTTCGAAATACCCATACCTTGAACTCCTATTGGTGCATAATGGCAAAGAATATGAGTGATGGTTTCATCCTCGCATCCTACAAATAGGATCATCTTTCAACTGCATTGTATGCAGGTGCTTGTTCAGAAGACAGTGTCCTATTACTAGGCCTACCATTCGTCTCAATCGTTCTCTATCGGGCTCAATCAGCCAATTTACGGTGAAGTCAGTCGAGGGCCCCTTTATAAGCCTCCACTGTCTCATGTCTGAGCCCAATAGTTGTGAAACTGTGCCGTAGCTCAGTCTTGCAGCTCTGATTATATCTAACTTCTATTTCTAACGTTAATTAAAGTCTAAACAATTCGTGTGTTTAATTCTCATACACAGATTCATTTTTTAGTAATAAAATTTTATAATTATAAAACAAAACATAATCATATAAATATTATAATGAACTATCAATTAGTCTTTTTCCTAATTTAATAAAACGGGCTTTTAAAAAAATTAGAGCATTAACAGCTTTGTCCGACAACCTGTTTCTGATTTTTGTAATAATGCATCCGGACAAAGAGAACACTCTCTCGTTTTCAACAGATGTCAGTGTCTCGAATCTCGACCCGAAAGTCCCGGGACTTCGAGACACAAGACGTCCCGGGACCCAAACCCTAGTTATCGTTCTATACGTTTTGCTTCATTTAAAATCAACTGCAAAACATGGCCTGATTTATATAGCCACGACTGTACTTCGTGCTAAAAAACGCGCATTTTTATCAGCGCATAGTGAAACTTCGTTGCTTTCTTGCTTCACTGCGATTATGTAGCTCCACTTATTAAGCATAATAATTAAATGAGTATTAAAATAATTGTTATAATTTAATATACAAGAATTCTTAATTTTATATATAGAGAATAGTTTTACCCCATAGTCCTGCTAATAATAATTAATAATTGCTCTGTTAAATCGTGTCTACAAATTACGCTACTTAGTCGTTAATATGAAATAAAATGTATTACAAATTCCCGTCGTTATTGAAAGGGTAATTTCCCGTTAGAGTTATTAAATTATTAGTTAACATTACTATATCTAAGCAATGATCATCTAGTCAGTCGCCTAGAAGTCGTCGTATGATGGTAGACACATAATTTGCTGATTTACATCAATATTGTTGGCTGTGTTTAGCAAGAAAACCGTTTAATTTATATTATAATAAGCTTACAGGCTCTAAATAGTTCATTAATTTTAATAAAAAATGAGAGAATCGTTTGAATATGTAAAACGCAACTAATAGATGAGTTTTTTTTGATAAAAAGCTTTATCTATGCCTATCAATTAATTCTAATGTGACCGGTTTCGGAAACATCAAAACTTCTTCAGATGCAGATTTAAAATTGATAAAGAATATATAAGTGAGAATGGATATTTAACTAATTAAAGGGAATTTCGAAGTTGGAGAAGAATTCGAAATGAGATAACAATTTTTGCAGCCTCCGAACTCGTACCGGGTGGACCAAATTAGATTTGAGGTTTTCTCTAAAACTATGGCAGATACGCAAAGACCAAGATGGGTGTGCTGAGCTCGATTTTCAAGAAACAAACGATGGTGCAAACTGCGATCGTCTGGAAAATTGGCATTTTTGACCTCTATATCTCAGTTACCAAGTGTCGAATCGAAAATCGAGTAACACATTTTAAGACACTTTTTTGAGTAGAATCCGTTGCTAATAAGAAGAAAATTATGTATGCCTCAGTTTTCGAGACATAGTAGATATAACTTGTGTTTTTTTTTAAATGGAACAACCTGTAAATTATTTCATTATTCGAACTTAAATTAGCTATCCAACGGTATATCATGTTATATTTATCTTTGGAAAAAGTGGTTAATTTTAGAGAAAGGTTGTGAGGAGGCCAAGGAAAATTATTAACAACAACACTTCTTATATTATAAAATAATTTTGCCAAAAATAGGAAAAACTAAACTACAATAAATGTTCGAATTGTCTTCCATTGACATCTATACATTTTTGACACCTTCTTACAGCATTTGTTGCATTTCCAATCATGACAAGAGTTATTGTCCGAAACGCAGCCAGTGTTTTGTTTTCAAATTCTCCTATGTTATTAGAACGTCCTCACGTTTTAAATAACCCCAAAGCCAAAAGTCGGCAGAGGCTATATCGGGAGATCTAGCTGGCTACAAAATAGGACCATTATTTCCTAAAAATTAAACAGTATCTAAACTACTTTAGTTAACTTAGCTAACTAGACATTGATAAACTAGTCCTGAGTGATATATAGATACTATAATCCTTCCCAAATTGACCTTTTAAATAATTTCGTGTTTCATTTGACGTATGACCTGGGACGCCATCGTGTTGGTAAATTAATCTTTGAAATTGTCTTACAGGCATATTGTCTACAAATAGCTCTATTTCTTGTCGTAGAATGTTAGTAAAATTTTTGGTATTCAAATTACCGTGAAAAAAATGAGGACCTATTATTTGGTATCCAATAAAACCACACCACCATACACCAAATTTAAATCGTCCTTGACGATTAACTGTAGCGGTTATGTGCGGATTTTCATTTTTTTCATTTTCGGGTGGTTATTATGCCAATTACAAATTCCGGCACTGCTTATATGGGCCTCGTTGGTCCATATAATTGTTCCTTCAAATCTTGGCACTCCATTGCACTGACGCAAAAACCACTTGCAAAAATCGACACGCCTTTGAAAGTTGGGTAGAGATGGTGACTAATCCTAATTTTGTAGGGTTTGAATTTATTTTTTTTAAGCAACGCAACGCAGTTGTTTTTGGGATTTCTAAATTTTTCTGTATTTTGCGAGACGATATATTAGGATTTTCTCTTACAATTTCTAAAACAATATTTTCTACAGCTTCTCACGAGTCACAAAAGATCATTTCAGGTCGATGTGAGGTAGGGCTGAAGGAGCCTTGAACAATCTAGAACTTCTCTACCTGTTTTATTATATATTTTTACTCGAAGTTTTACAAATGATCCAAACTCTTTTAAATTTTGTTGTAGCCTTTTGAATATTTTTATGTTTCTTTTCTGGATATCTAAAAATATTGTTTAGGCGGCACTTTTGGCGAAAGTTTTGCTGTCTATAACTTACCTATTAAAAAAAACTCGGAAGCTAAATTTTATCTTCTCCGCATTTTATAAAACACTTAAACATATTATATTTTTCACCATTAATAGTGCAGGCAAATCCAGTTTTAAGTATGAACTATCTGGGGACAGCTATTTCTGTAT
This sequence comes from Rutpela maculata, assembly GCA_936432065.2. NCBI lineage: Eukaryota > Metazoa > Arthropoda > Insecta > Coleoptera > Cerambycidae > Rutpela > Rutpela maculata. The sequence continues at coordinate 62,595,361 of OW386289.2, forward strand.
CGATATGGATCAGTGGCAGCTCGTCAGGGGAGGCAGGGGAGGCTGAGCCTCCCTTTGGAAAAAACAGCATATCTTCCATTCTTGTCCATAATTGTCTTTCAAAATATCAAGTCTCCTCTGCAGACAATATTACGAACCGCCACTGAAATGGATAGCTTTGTTCATGTAGAATGAGGATATAAAAGTCCCGAAAAATCGCAATGTGAGCTAAAGCCACCATTTTGAAAAAATGGCCGCCAGAACCGTTTCTTTTAGAAGGACATATCTCAGTAACCATTGCTCCGATTTTAGATTTCTTTTTTTTGTTCTCTTTCCCTTTTTATGTACAATCGAAAGTGTTATTACATCTTTGGGCATAAAATAGAAGATAACTGAAGAAAATAAGACTTGAGTTCTTGGAAATATACAAGGTGTCCAGTTAGTGCTTCCTCGGAAGATTGTGAAAAACGGGTAACTTTATAAAAAAAACTTTTTTAACAAAACTTTCAATGTTTCATCTCTACTACAACGTGAAATTATTTTCAATTATACCAGGTGTCACAAAAAGGAGTTACACAAGAATGTATAATTTTTTGGCGCCAGTTAAGCCTCTAAGGGTCCTGAATTACATCCTAAAGTTTTTTGCCAATCGGATGCAGCGTTGCCAAGTTATAATTTTTTTCCTGTTTTTTTGGCAAATTACAAACATTTTTTTGACTACCACATCTCCGCGATTTATTAATTGTTTTTTCTAAAAATGTAGGGTGTTATTCGATAATGATGCATTTACTGAAAAACGTTTTTGAAATAAATTATTATTATACCGGGTGTCCAAAATATTTGTTTACATTTCTTGTCATTTAATTATTATTTTTTTCAAATTTTTTAAATGGAATGCCTATATTTTTTTACATGGATGAACAAAGCATAAAATTCCCCACATTCTAATATTATACACTTAATTTTTATTTCAAACTGTTTTTTGAGATATGATTATTTCAAATAAGTTTTGCGTAAATTGAGGTGCTTTTTATTTTAGCATTAAAATCTAGTATGGCCTTGGTCTTTTGTTTTGCGTTTGTTTTTTCACTCTATGACATCTCTCTAATGTGTTTAATATTATCGTGATTAAGTTGAATTAATATCGTTAATATTTAAAAATACGAATTATAATTATTGTCAATAAGATTTAATATCTATGGTAAATTTTATGTTATTGGTGAATGTGATGGAAATTGTTTATTGGCATCAAAAATGTATGGTCAAAAATATCCATACAGAAGATGTCCTTATGTGAGGTCTCTAGAAAATTTGAAAGAACGTTTTGAACGTATGGAAATTTTGCATATGAAAAGAAGGCGAGACGACGAAATGTATTGTAATGAAGAAAATGAGCTGGCTATAACTTTAGCGGTAATCGAAAATCCTACGGCAAGTTTTGGGAGTTAAGTAGGGATTTAGAGGTCAGTGAATCTAGTGTTTCCCTATGTCTTCGTAAAAATAAGTTTCACCCCTATTGAGCTCAGCTGCATCAAGAGCTTTGGGATGTGGATTTAAATCGTAGATTAAATTTTTGCCAGTGGGCTCAAAACCAAATTGGAGAAAATGAAGAATTTTTCAAATTTGTATTGTTCACGGATAAATCAAGGTTTCATCGCAACGGATTTGTGAATAGGCACAATTTCTATTATTATGCCATAGAAAACCCTCATGTTGCACAGAAAAATCAGAACCAGAGTTTAAATGTAAGGAGAGAAATTGTACATGATTATGTTAATCACCCTCGTTTTTGTTTGAGGGAAATGTGAATGGAGAAATGTTCTTAGATTTTACGCAAAATACGTTTCCACAAATAATCGAGCATATTCCTGATTACATTACAAATAATATGTGATTACAACTTGAAGGTGCACCACCACATTTTAGTAGAAATGTTCGTCAGGCCATTAGTAATCAGTTTCCTGAAAGGTGGATAGGAAGAGGAGGTCCAATATTTTAATAAACTGTTAAATAATATCTAATTTATTATTTTATTAAATTATGTTAGGTCTCATTACATGGCTGCCTAAGTCACCCGACCTGACTTCAGTGGGTTTTTTTCTTTAGGGATTTGTGAAGTTAGACGTTTATAAAGTAGAACCAACGACTCGAGAAGATATGATGGAAAGGATTCGTCGGTGTTTCAATCGTATAAATGTTGATATGTTACACTGTGTAAGGCGCTCATTTATCAAGGGACCCAGTATTACCTGAATCAATATGGTGGACATTTTGAGCAGTTGTTAGGTTAGTTTCAATATCGTGAAAAAAATTATTGCTCAAGAACCGTTCATAAAAGAAAGTGTACGATATCAAAAGTGAGAAATTGTAAGCGTTACTCATCCATTTAAAAAATTATAAGCATTCCATTTAAAAAAACTGAAAAAAATGTAAAACAAAATATAGATTTTAATGCTAAAATAAAGATCACCTTAATTTACGCAAAAATTATTTGATATAATCATATCTCAAAAAACGTTTGAAATAGAATTAAAGAGATATTAAAATGTGAGGAACTGCATGTTTTATTCGTTCATGTAAAAAAAGTATACCTAGGCATTCCAATAAAAAAAAAATGAGAAAAACAATAATTAAATATCAAGAAATGTACGCAAATATTTTGGACACCTGATATACTAAAGATTTATTTCAAAAATGTTTTTCAGTAAATACATCATTATCAAACAACATCCCACATTTTTAAAAATAACGATTAATAAATCGTGGAGATATGCCAGTCAAGAATGTTTGTAAACTGACCAAAAAAAACAGAAAAAAATAACTTGGCAAAATATTTTAGGGTGTAGTACAGGGCCCTTGGAGGATTAACTGGCGTTAAGGAAATACATGCTGTTCTATTTGAAAAAATTATACTTTCTTAATGGAAGACAATTCGAACATTTATTGTAGTTTACTTTTTTCTATTTTTGGCAAAATTATTTTATGTTATAAGAAGTGTTGTTGTTAATAGTTAGTAACTTTTTCGAAAATTAACCACTTTTTCTAGAGATAAATATGAAATAATAATATATCGTTGGATAGCTAATTTAAGTTGTGAATAATGAAATAGTTTACAGGGTGTTCCGTTTAAAAAAACACAAATTATGTCTATATCTCGAAAACTAAGGCGTGCATGATTTTCTTCTTATCAGCAACGGATTTTACTCAAAAAAGTGCCTTAAGAATGTGTTACTTGATTTTCGACTCGACACTAATTAATTGAAATATAGAGGTCATCCTATAATGCCAATTTTGCAAAAACGCTCTGTGGTCCGGTAGTCGGAAAAGATAAACGATCGCGGTTTCCCCATTGTTTGTGCTCAGGACACCTATATTAGTTTTTGTCTATCTGCCATAGTTTTAGAGAAATTCCCAAATCCCATCTAAATTGGTCCACCCTGTACATAATTTACATATTTTTATATTTTTTTCGGTCTGTTCCATAGAAAATCATATTTTTAACAAAAAGTCAAATTTTTACCTATTTTTCACATATAATTAGAAAATAAAGTAAATCCGAAAAATATCTCATGCCGCCTCTGGATGGCTAGCCAAATCTTCACCATGAGAAGTATGACATACAGCGTATTTAAGTAAGGGTAGGATATAGTATTGGACTGTGATTTTCTCAACATCAGATCCCTTGCTAAAGAGACGATCCAACTTGCTGAAACAAACATTTGTCCAACTCGGTTATCGATGTCCCTCTCCGCAGTGCAAAGATAGCAAGTATACTATTACTTAAGGGAATTAAATCTATTTTTGCATAAAAAAACCCACAAAGCATAACAGTATTTTATTAAATTAGTCGCGTAATAAAAATGTATCGCTAAACTAATTTTGAAAATTATCTGGAATTATTGCATCGAAAAAGAAATATTTCTGTGTTATTTGTTCTTGCCCCTAATTTTTGTATAATTGTGGCTGTATAAACCGCACCCCTCTCGGCACTGCATTCTTAGTTGGGACAGTATACAGGAAAATTTGCAATAATTGCAAAAAAAAAATTGTCGGGAAATTGTCAAGATGGAACGAAACAAATGCGAATGAACCGATGTAGTCCTTTCTCGTCCTATTCTGACGCATGAAAGCGGCTACTATTAAAAACGCTCCTTAAGAAATCACTACTTCGACATTCAGATTTCATATCCAAGTCTCTTCCTATTTAACTCCCCCCCCCCCCCCCTACTTCCACTCTCCTTATTATTAAAAGGAGTAGTAGTTTGGGTAGCTAATGCAAAAAAAGAGATTTTGAGGCCTTTGGCTCTTATACATACGCTAAATCACAATTTTATTTTTTAGTCCCGTTAATAATGGGGTGGGTGTGGCAGAAGCCAAAAAAAATTTTAAGACCTTGGCTTTTCGTACATACACTAAATCTGAATAATAATAATAATAATAATAATAATAATCTTTATTGGCCACTTGTGATACATAGTAGTGTATATATGGTAAGTCAAGATATAATATAAATATAAATAAATAAATATATAATATTAATAATATTAAACAAACATTATTACAACGAAAGAAATGACAATACAAAACAAATACAACAATAAATATAAAGTACGTCAATCAGTCAAGAAATATTTAAAAGAAAAAATTATCCGGATACAAATTCATCAACGCTATAGAAAGCATTTTCTAGTAGAAAGATTTTGATTGATTTTTTAAATAATCTAGGGCAACTTATTTCACGTAAGTGTTTAGGTAACATATTGTACATATTGACACAGTTATATTTTGGAGAATGTTTAAATGTTGCCGTTTTATGTGGAGGATCTCTTAGTAGTTTGCCATGCCTTGTTTCGTACTCATGCGTGTCAGATAGTTGGCTAAAAGCATTAATATTTAGTTTGGTAAACATTAAACATTTAAATATATATATACATGGTACGGTTAAAATATTTTTTTGTTTAAAAATCAGTCTACAAGTATGTTTAAAATTTAAATTAAAAATTAAGCGTATTATTCTCTTTTGTAGAATAAACACTCTACTTTTGTCTCTTCCACATCCCCAACTAAGTATATTTAATGAAATGTATGGACTCTTACTTGCTGGCATTACCCCCCACCCTTCAACGTAATAAGAAAGATATAATCTAGTTCCATATCTCGTTATAATACATAAGTCATTTTAAGTCAATATCATAAACCGTTCCAGAGAGATCATGCGCACAAAAAAAAGTTACGGAGAGACAGACCGACAGAATGAACAAACAAAATCATTTTCTGTTACCGTCACATACTTCCACGATGTAGAAATAATTATTGAATTTTGAAATGGGTATGTTCACTTTTATAAGGAATGTGAATACATTTGAATTTTTAGCATAAAGAAATATGTACTTTGCATTAGTAGAAAATTTTTATGCAAATCTGCAAATGAACAGTTTGCTTACATTACAAGTCAAACATGTCAATGTTTTATTTCTCAAATATGCATAGTGCGCTTTTTATATAACCAGAGAGGTTGGATCTGCATTGTGTCAGTGCAGTTACAGTTATGCACTTCCTTAGTAGATTTTTTATTTTATTATCCTTATCCTGTAAAATGTCATAGTCTGTACTTAATTTAGTAGTTGTGTTACGATATCAGGCCCTGGTGCTTGACTTCTATCCGGTCTTCAGTTGTTTTAATACAAAAATTTATAACAAAATGTATGCCAAGGATGCACTCAAATAATAAAAATAGCAATTTAGGGTAAAAAGTTCAGATGTTTCAGCTTGAGTTTGAAAGGTTGTATATTGGGTGTCCATGGAATCATTAGATTGTACTATAGCACAATTTTCAGGATATACGACTAAAACTTGGAGGGGATAATATACAGGGTGGACCAAATTAGATGGGATTTGAGGTTTTCCCTAAAACTATGGCAGATGGACAAAAACCAATATAGGTGTCCTGGACTCGATTTTCGAGAAACAAACCATGGCGCAAACTGCGATCATTTATCTTTTTTGATAAGGGTGCATGCCTAGAATACCCCTTCACAATTATTTGAAGAGTGTCAAATAATGTTAAAAAAAGATATCATCAATGTATTACAATGAACGGTGGTTTGGTGGAGGCTTCAAAAATTTAGTTTTTCCTTCATAATCTTTATTTATTACATTACATTTATTGTTGTTAAGAAAATTATTTTAGTGTTTAAATATTACTTCCTTGTTACGATTACTGTAGGCCGTTATTATTGGTTCCATGTGATTTCTGCGGCGTGATTAGCATCTTTATGTTTTCGTTGCTTGTTAGAATTAATTTTAGCCCCTAAAAAAATCAATTGATAATAAATATTAAAAATAAAATATGGCGTTTTGTCCAAAAGTATAGTTTTTAGTGTTGTGCCTTAAAAGAAAACGGTCAAAATCGATTAAAAAATACAACTCTTATGGGTGTGTTCAAATTTGAAATGAGTCACACTGTATGTACGTGAAGCCAGTCTCATCATTTGGCATCAGGCACCCCCACTATCTCACGATTACATTATTCTCTTATCGCTTTGGTCTATTAAACTAATTTGAGTGCAAAAATAAAAATTGGTTTAAAAAATCAAGTTTTTTTCTAATGTTTGCAGTCGTACTTAAAATCATTTTCAAAATGGAAACTAGTAAAAATATACAGGGTGTTTAATATGAAATTTGGGTTGAACGCCCTGCCCTTTCCAGGGAAACTGGAAACGATAGAAAAGTGTCAAATATTGAAAAATTCCGTGGACACCCGGTATATACAGTGTGATGCATCTCAAATGGACACACCTTCGTAGCTCAGTTATTGGTCATCCAATTTCAATCAAATTTGGATCGAAATCAAAGACCTTTACTATATCCTTTTTGAGTAAAACAAGACTCATTTCAGTCATTGGCGTGCATTTTTATTAAGAAAAAAAGGTCGATTTTTCGAGAAATCATATTAGGTATTTTTTTGTTAACAAACTAATGCAATATTATTGATCAGCATGCTGTAGAACCCCTGTATCCAGAATTTAACATTTTGATTTTTGTTTTCGAATTACGGTCCCCTTAAAATTACCTATTTTAAACATTAAATAATCAATAAATTGGTAACAAATTTTTTTTCGAAAAAAAGTCATTTTTCATTTTGTCTTTAAATTCGCTTTTTACTACCATCCTATATCACTGATACTTTCAAATTTCGTAGGCCAAGAACTTTCATTGAAAAATTGCTAAAAATATTGGGTCATCAACCCTGTAAATTATTCGGGCATGGAGGATTTCTGAATTTGAAAGTATCCATGATATGAGGTGGTAGAAAATTAAAGTAAAGAGAAAATAAAGAATGACTTTTTTGAAAAATAATTCGTTACCAATTTATTGATTATTATTTAATGTTTAAAATAGGTAACTTTAAAAATCAAAGTGTTGTTAAATTCTGAATATAGGGGTTCTTCAGCATGCTGGTCAATAATATTGTATTAGATTTTTAACAAAAAAATGCCTAATATGACTTCTCGAAACATCGACCCTTTTTTTTTCTTAATAAAAATGCACGCCAATGACTGAAATAAGTTTTGTTGAAATTGGATGACCAATAACTGAGTTACGAAGGTGTGTCCACTTGAAATGGGTCACACTGTAGGCCAGAAATGCTCTCTGTATTATCATAACCAAATGTAAGGCTTAATCCATTATCTTTTTGTAAAAACTTCATGCTTACTACTAAACTAACTATTATAAAGAAGTTATTTCGTTTACAATTTTTTACCACCGATTGTCGCCAAGGCGGTCATTAGAAACATAAAACAAATTTCCATTTTTCTCAAAAGCTTAGAATCGGAATATTTTATATTTTTTGTTAATGAAAAAATTGTCACATATTTATGTACTTATCTAGGCTTTATTTCAATATTAAGTAATTTTGAACACCAAAATATTTAACACATCACTCAACCCGAGTTTCGCCCACCTAGTTGACATCATCTTGGTTCTCGAAATAGTTGTTCAGTTTAGAGCTCAGCATTTGCCATTGGGGAAAACTATTTCGGTGTCAGTATCATATAAAAATGTCTAATCCCCGTTCAAAAGTAATTTACAATTAGTTCCATCTCTTCTTGGCAATTATCTTTTTTTAAATTTTATTCAATATTTCAATCCAGCTCAATATTAAACGTCACATCGCCACGTTTTACCCTGCTATATTACGATTTATAATATATGCAGATAAAATGGTTCTAATTGCAAGCCATTAAAGGAAGTAAGACTAATTTGGTTTTATTTATTATGTTTATTAAATTGACGACCAATCGAATCAATAAACTTTTTTGGTTTGATCCTAAGCGTCTCAGATTAGGCAAAATGTTGGATATGTTTATAAGAACATATTTAACAAATCGTTTTTAATGGCATGTAAATATCCACAAGGTTACGCAGATTAAACAACACATGATATTAGAGATTTCGTGTATTATTTCATTTAATGCTGGAAATTTGCTAAAAGTTCACATTCATTAAATTTAGACAAAATATAAAAAATATTTTACAAGGGAAGTAGATATTGCCTGCATGGATGTTATTCAAATATAGCCAACAACTAATCATATCTGCATTTGAGTATAGTGAATGTTAATGTGTTTATAATAATAGTTCAAATTGATCAAACCACGAACCAATTAAATAATAAAAAAAATTGTGGTAGGATATCTTTTCAACACCGTGCCGGTATTTTCTCTTTGCTTCTCCTTCTCTCTCTCCCTCTCATATAAGACATACTTAATATGTGCGTACAGGATGCATATGAATTATAATATATATATTAGAAGCATCTGCAAATGCCAAAAAAAAAAAAAAAAAAAGGTAACCGTGAGTCAGCACATTTTAATCACGAAAAGTAATCTATCAATATTGGATATTATATAAAGAAAAATATTATATTTTTTTGTGTAACTCAGGACTGCCCAAAAGATATTAATAATAATAAAAATAATACTATTCATAAGCCTTAGACTCCATCCAGGGGAAGTCCATATAAGGCACTAGGCATCGAGGCAAACACTCTCCCACTATCTTTAAGGGACCATCTACTCCTGAACTACGGAACCAAACTACGGGCACAACAATATCACCCAAACCGTAAGCCCTTCTTTACAGAAAACTTTGAGATATACGAAGGAAGACCGACAATATCAAGATCACCAGGTTATCGCTTCTAAAATATAATTAGAGACGCTACTTTACCCCAGGTAGCGAATTACGTTTACCCAAAAACACCTTACTGGAAACTCCCTTCTCCAAAAGTGGATATCCAAATGAAAACATCCAATAAGAGGGACCTTGAAAATTCCCTAATTAGTCATATTACGAAAACATAGACAAGTACCCACAACATCTGAAACTATTCACGGATGGCTTTAAGACAGCACATGGAGTGGGGAGCTCGCTAAGTCATTCCAAATGATACCTTTTCCTGGTCATTACACCCCGATGCCTCAATTTACACAGCAGAACTGTACGCTATCTACGAAGCATTAAACTTGTGTCCCTTATATTATATCTTTTATATGGCAAAACCATCACGTTTTTGTGGACCCTAAGTCAAGGAAATGAAAATGCAGACCAAACACCACGCCTCGCCACCGAGAGACTGGTCCCTAGATATAAAAATTCTCACAAATATGTGGAAAAAGGGAGAAACGAATGAATAGCAATCTATGTGGCAAAGCACCTAGACAAATACAGCCATCAGTTCTTCCATGGACACAACCACAAAACCTTGATAGGCGGTCGCAAGTAGTTATAGAAAGGCTACGAATTGGTCATACAAACCTGACCTCAATGCATCTCTTAAGAGGAGAACGACAACCAAGGTACACAGATTGTAATGTTCCCCCAACAGTGAAAAATCTCCTGGTCGAGTGTCCTAGTTATTCCACCACAGAAATCGTTTAAACCTAAAAAATACAATGAAAGATGTTTTAAATGATAACGACACCGATATAGTTATTTATGTACCAAGGGTCGTAAGTGCATTTTTTTTTATCGAGAATACAGTTTGTAAGCTGAGGTCCGTAGGGCCGAGGTCGTACATATTATATTTATCGTCATACCCATGAATTATTAATCTAGAAAAAATCTTGAGAAAACCATTACTTGAGTCGGGTTTCATATTTGCTAAGCAAATAGTAAAGGTAGCGATGCTTGGAATATCCATGGCAACTGTCAATAAAATAAATTTAGGACGCGGCTTCTATTTAAATGACAACCACTGTCAAGATAAATGAAATTATATTATTATAATAGCTTTGAACATTATTGAAAATAATTTCGGATATAGAAGATATAGCAAGTAAAGCTTGTCTGGATTTACTTCCAAAAAAGTTAAAACATTTAATACTGGTTATATAAAAGACAAAATTTTCTCAAATTTACTTTATTTCCCTAGGGACCAGGGGCGCAGCCAGGGGGGAGCCTTCCCCCCCCCCCAAGCCGTCCTCCATGAACCAAAAATAAAGACGCATAATCTCTATCAGTACAAAGCAGTATTTAAACTATTCCTTGAAACAAATATTTTGTAATTAATGCCAATATTATCTAGTAGAGGAATATATACACATCCGTTTACAACAGTTTTCCTCATCCTTTGCAGAGGCCGGTTCTATTGCCCCCCCCCCCCAGATGAATTTTCTGGCTGCGCCACTACTAGGGACGTTATGAAAAATAATGTCCCGTTGTCAGTGCCAACAAGTATTTGGTACATAAAACGTCACTACTTACTATCGACAAAACAATGGAATTAGATACTAACGAGGGAGGTATGACGAAGAATTACTAACCTACCTTGGCTTGTGACCTCTACTATAAAATATGAACCCATTATGAATCAATACAATAGACACAACAGAAATGATGATAATGACCCAAGTAGTCGATGCCGTCAAAAAAAAAAGTATAAGTAGAAAAAAAATTGTAACGGTATCTAGGTATTTACACAAAACTTCTCTCTCTCTGTTTGGCATCCTTTATTTATGTATTATTTTTTCTGCTGGATGATGACCACCCTGTATATTTTTATATTAAAATTATACCACATTTTTTTTGACAATAGTGACGAGTATGTTTCAAATATCATTTTCCTCTGTCGTCTTGGATGTTTTAAAGTGATCACCTTGTATATTTTTCACTAAAAGTATGTCAGGTTTCCTTAGAGGTAATTATGTCAGCTACAGTCCAAATATTTAAATCGTAGTTTCTTAATTATTATTCCGTCACATTTTTCATTAGTTTTTTTAGCGTGACCACCCTATTTTTTTTTCATATTTTTCTTTGTTGACAGCTGTGCTAACTTCATGCGAAATATTATTGCCCGCCATCATGTTTTTTTTTTCATAATTTTTTAATAATGATCACCCAGTATATTTTTCTTATTTTTCTTCCTTGACAGTTGTGTTAACTGAATGTCAAATAGTTTTCCTTCATATTTTTTATAAAGAATGTCTCACCATTCATTTATTCGAATTCTGAAATTTGTGTAAACTCGCAAGTAAAATGTAAGAAATATTGGAAGTAAATAAAGAAAATATCATTTAGGTATTAAGCAAATCACAACTTACACACTTTTTATTTATTATGAGATTACCTTCTTTCTGTATATTGTTGTCCTAATCTGGGCACGCTAATAAACTAGTTAGGTAAATACTTTAAAATACTCATGATTGGAGAACCGATCAAAACAACTACTGACGAAGTATCGAATTATATGATTACATTCACACTTTTTTATTTATGTTGAAATTATCTACTTTCTGTATATTGGTACCTTAATCTGGTCACGCTAATATACGAACTAACGAGTTCGCACAAACTTGTACAACTTTTCTAGAGTTAAAATAGAATGTTAACCCACACAGCAGAAGGAGATTCTTAACATATACATATCACATTCCTCTAAGTATATGGGATGTACTTAGTATATGCAAATAAGGTTCAAATTGTCTGCAAAACAGATGTCATTTGTCTCACCCCTGCGGATCCTATATACGTACTTAGCAGATACCTATGAATAAAATATATTATATTTGGGTAAATTACATATGTACTATGTATGTCCAAAATATATACGCACGTTTTTAAAGTATGATATGTATATACGCGCATGTACATGCATAAAACATCCAAATGTAAATGTACCTCTGATTTACTTTTGGAGGTATATACAGCATAACGACAAATTTGTCAAGTACATATAAGGTATATTACGAGTAATCAGTCGCCATTAGGCATCTCTGAGAGTGAGAAACGTCGCACTGTCGCACACAATTAAAGAAATATTATGTTTTGAGCCCATCCGTAGTGTAATGGAGGGACCATCTTGTTGATCACGGTAACCTCTACGCCAGGTAAGTATGCTTTCTACCTTCGTAGTATGTTGCCTCTTCTAGCTAAGGCTCTCCATCAGTAGATTCCTGCCTTGAGTTATATTAGTATGCTTTCTATTTGCCAATGTTGTCTATTCGATAAAGTTAGTTCGATGTAAAGCTGCAGCTTGCAAATTAAATCGATGGTGCCATCTAGCGGATTATAGATATAACTTCCAAGAGTTCAAACTAACAGCCATTATATACATACAAAACATATACATACAAGTATGTCCTAACTATGTGGGTGGTAGGCATATGCGAAATATATGCATGTTTGTATGTAGTAGGTATATACATATTAAATATATACACGCAAGTATGTCTTAGGTATATATGTTTTAGGCATATACAGAATATATACTTGTTGGTCTGTACTGGGTATGTACATATGGAACATATACATAATGGCAGGTCGTTTGTATATACGTAAAAAGATATTCATATACAAGTATATTGTAGGTATATCCAACAAAGTAAAAATTCATATGTGTATATTATAAGTACATACAGAACAGAATATACCCCCATGTATATTTTATAGATATACCATTCTAATACGGTATATATTTTTCATATTTCATATTTTCATATGGACCTAAACGGTATATACATATCATGTCGAATGCTATATGGGAAGGTTCAAGGTTGTGAATGATATAAGCATTTTCAATAATTTTTTTGAGAAATCCTATCATGTAATTGCACACTTCGCCAGTATTAGCTAGAAGAATTAGGGCAACAATATACAGAAAGTAGGTAATGTCATAATAAATAACTTTCAAATAAATAAAAGTGCATCAAAATCGGATCACCCGTTGAAGAGATATGAGGCCACAGCAGACAGACAGACAGACATACAAACATACGCGTCAAACTTATAACACCCCTCTTTTTGGGTCGGGGGTTAAAAAAGTGTGTAAGTTGTGATTTGCTTAATACCTAAATAATATTCTCTAATCATAATGAAAGCAAATAAATAAAAAATAATTGTATAAATAAAGAACTCAACACTTAAATAAATCTCTGTAACAACTAATTATTGTTTAATAGATTGATTGTTTGACAGGTACTTTTTGTTTTTGTGCATACTTGAGAAATATGTGTCTTTATTTACTCTGGTAATACTGCCTCAAAGCCTACTTTTAAAAAATATTATTTCAAAAAGCTATTAAAAAAGTTGCGCAGAACTTTTGATTTGTACTTTTCTTAATAACTGGATTGTAATTAGAGACTTGAAACAAGTATACTTACCTTTTTTTTATTAAAAAGTGACAATAAAATATCATTTTTATGAGAAATTTCGACATTCGACATTTTGCGTTAAAAGTCGCGATTCCCCTTTTTTCTAATATTTTCTTTTTCTTTTTTATTAGTTTAATGGGGAATATTGCATATTTACATCAGTTTGACAACCAACATACATCAATATAATAAATAATTCATTCGGCCAGGGAATATTAATATTTCGCCCACCTAATATAGGAAATGGACTAGCAGAGATGCATCTCCATGACACAGTGAACTTAAAAGTCGTTGTTTATGTGAGAAATTAATATGATTTCATGGCCTGACTTAAATGTTATTACTATAAAGTGGATACCTAATAATATTGATATTAAAGAGACCGTTTCCCCCGTCTACGCGGGTAAACATAATTGAGAAATATTTATCCTAGTGGGTGGTGGGGGCCGCTCCTCGGTGACGCAATTGTATTCAAAATACACCCATCGCGACCCTCTGTGCTGCAATCTGAAATCTAGCTATACGCATGACCGGCTTAGCTGGATGGTACATACGTAACCTAGTATAGCGTGCAGCCGATGTAATCTGTTGAATTTGTCGCCCTTTAAATGTTGGATTTGCAAAATAGTCTTCCATTGTCACCGTCGTGCCTTAATAGTAGATATTTGTTTTTTGAAATAACTTATTTTTGAAGTTACCAAACAAGGCTTTTAATAAAAAAAATCACTAAAAATCTTATGGGAAATTGGCTTGCGGTGAAATTGGCCCAAATTTTGATATGTTGTTCTACTAATCCAGTAGATTAAGAGTCTCAATGGGCACGAGTCCCAAAAACACACCCCTCTACCTTTTTTGCCCTCTATTGGGGTGAAAAGCGCTCGTATACATTTAACAACTACATTTCTCTAAAAATATATTTGTACCTTTCAGCGCGGTAAAAAACCTCAGTCGTAGGATCTGGCTTACATTTAGACCCTTCCACGCTTTTCCACCCCTTCCGAGGGGTGAAAATCGCTTTCACGGCTGCACAGCGGTATCTTCGTTCCAAAAAAAAAATATGAAACTGCTCAGTTGAACACAGAACCTTAAAAGACGGTGCAAAAATCACTTTGAAGTACCCCCTAACGCTTTTCCTCCCCTTTTGGGGGGTGATTTTCAATAAAGCTGCTGCACAGCGATAGCACATCTCAAAAGAGGTACAGCAATGACTCTGAGCCAATCTCTAACCATTTTCCAACCACTCCGAGGACTGAAAATCACTTTCAGTACTGCACAGTGGTTTACTTTTACCCGGGGGCGGAAAATTTTGGGGGACAGAGTAATCGCTACACCTTTTTTTGAGGTGTAGTACTCATCTGAGTGGTCCATAACTTTTTTTGCCAGAAAGATACCGCCGCGTAGAGGTGAAAGCCATTTTCATCCCCCGTGAGGGGTGGAAAAGCGTTATAGTCCAGTCAATGAATGGTTTCTAGAAGGAAATGCTGACATCACAATTTTTGACTAGAGGGCTGTGTTTGGACTATTTAGGAGGTAAACATACCAAAAGTCCCCGAACGTAGGAGGTGGGGAGGGGGTGCAGGGGGACACGAAAAAGGTCTTTGGTGTTTCGCTCATATCTCTGCTGTGGTTCAGTAATGAACTGTATATTTTTTGACTATTCTAACTGTATTATAAATTTATTATAAATTGAAAATAAATTTTAATAATCATCGTAGAAAAAAATTTCTTGTACAGATATCCGTTTCACAACAGACTGAACTGAAATATCGAATAAAAAATGTATTTGCGTCTGTAAGTGTGTGTGTGCGTGTATATCTATGTGTGCGTGTATACCGCCTCTTGTAAACACGATAAGTTCTGTTAGACTTAAAATATTTGATTACAATTTGGAACATATCTAAAACAGCATATTACCATAATCCCTATTGAAATTGGGCCTACAATTTTCACTTCATGATGATGTTATTAAAATACCATGTTCCATATTTTAGGATAACACTGATATATCATCTAATTTAAATAAAGTTGGTTTGCCTAACATACACCCGGTATATTACGGTTTAGAAATCTTATACATCTTATTTTTATATGCTTAGTAATATTTTGCTCTGAAATTAAAATAAAACGTATTTTACGTATGAGAGTTTTTCAGATTATTCTCGCAAAAAAATTGTTTTTTTCAAATTTTGGCAAAAAAAAATTTTTTCAAAACAAAAATCTGAAAAAATACGTGTATATTCTACATAAAAAAATAAACAACTTTTCTCTTTTACAATTTTCTCTATAGCACATGATTTCACCGTAAAAAAATATTGAAAGTTGTAAAGTTTCTGGCGCAAATTGGCCTCAAAGTAAAAAATTGCAAAGGGCAAAATATTGATATTTTTGGCGTAGAATTGAAATCCACTATAAAAAAAGGTTATAAAAACATGTTACCCCGAAAGAAACCCCATTAAACCCCATTAAAAATAAAACGCCATAATGCCATTATATAGAACCCACTGAAAAACTTTTGTCTTAAACTTTTTTTTATTGGACGTCGTGGAAAAGGTCACATTCAAAAATTATTTGAGCCATATTACAAAAATGGCTGCTTCTGTGCCGCTGCAACCCGGATTGCTATGACCGACTACACACGTTCAGAGAATGACTTGATAAGCATCCCCACCAATTTTTGACTCTCCAGCTTATGTGTTCCATTATTGTCGGTGGGCTTTCGTGCTACAATCTTCCTTCCAAATCAAAATTTCATCCCCAGATATTTTCCTGAATACAATTGTGAAATTCATTAAGTAATAAATCACAAAATTTCTCGCCCATAAACGTTGGGCTCATATAACAAAGGAACTGTGGTAAGGTTGTATACCTAACAGGCAACTACGACAGATGACGTGATGCTGTCAAACTTCTATACAGCAAATGCAAGCCAACTAGAATAATGCATAGATCACAAGACGTCTGTTATGACTCCTCGATGTTGAGGTGAATTATTTATATGTGTTAAATTATAATGTTTTCATGACGCAAGTTCTGCAAGGTTTGTTGAGTTTTCGTTAAACAGACATGATTGTGACGGTCAACTGTTTAGTATTCGTAAATATCTATTAAAATCCGTTAAATTACATTATATTATATCTTTATTATAAAAATTACCTATTTCTTAGTTTTGTAAAACAAGATTTAACGCCACCCTTGAAGGACAGTGATTGTTTACGAGTTAGCCTTCTAAAAATTCCATAAAATAAGCGGGTAAAATAGCTACGCGGGAACTATTCCTCCAATGGCAAGTATAGATATGGCATAATGCCTGCGTTGCCCTTGGTTACAGACCCCCGAAAGTAGCACGCTAGGCGCGCCTATAAAACCGTAAATGAGTGTGATATATTCACTTTCCATGCAGCCTTCGGGCTGGCCAAGTCGTCAAAATTATGGCTGGAATTTGAGCCATGTAAGTGTTTATTAGTATTTGAGATTTAACTTCTTTGGTGAATTGTACCGAGTAGAAGTAGAATTTGTTCAGTATAGACGTTCTGAATTAAAGTAGCCTTTAATAAGTGTAATGCTGGCTGCTTTAATTGAGTCAATAAGAGAATTACAGTTTAGAGTCAGTACCTATGGTATAGTTTTATAGTTTGTGAGGTTACAACTGGTACCGACCTATGAATTTGTAACTATAACAGTGCCTTCGTTCCTTTTGCTGCAGTTTTGTAAGTACATTTATACTTCTATCTTGTGTTTACCAGCAACTGGTGTCAGTGCCTGGCGAAGTTTTGTGACTTTCCTTTACCTCGTGACCAAAAACACCTGTTTAGTGCAACTTTCAGTGTTATGTGCGGGTTTTGCGTTGTTTGAATAAATTAAAAGGCTACATCCTTTTCGCGAGTGCTCGTACTGTCTATTAAAACTGCTGATAAAATGTCTTATTTAATAGCTGTAAATAATTTTCTGTGCAGAGCACATTTCGTTTTTGTATTTATCTTGTAGCTTAAAATGCTAATATGTATTTCATTTGTTTATGATACAAAATATCAAAATTTGTTTATTAGTAAAATATCACTTAATCTTTTCATTTAGTAATAATTACGTTGGCCAACTAATAACTTGTAGATTGTTTAAGGAATCGCTTGGCCCTGAGTTGGCCTTTCTTCACCTCGACCTAAAAGGTCTTTTGTGAATTACCCTACAACTAGTTGTTGCCCAGGTTTCCAAGACTTTTTGCAAAGCTTGCGATTTTCCTAACTAATAACTTAGTTACCTATATTTCTGAAATAGGTACAGTAGTTTTTATGTATTGTGGTCCTCTGCCAATACTTATGGATTTATCTTTGTAAATTAGTATATATTTACCTTTTTTAGTATATGATAAATCTGTCTGTGTCTCTTTACATTTTTCATTCTGTTTGATTTTTGTAAACGTAATCCAAGCACAAATTTTATTTGCCCACCCCCGATTTGTCAGTTGTTCTACCATACTTTTTGTATTTACAATAAATTTTGTTATTGTTGATTAGTTATTTTTTTTTTTATTTCAAAAGTCCATTAGTAGTTAGTCCACGCAAATTAGATATTTTAGAAGAAATAATTTATAAAGTAATAATATTTGAGATGCGTATTCTAGATGGGGTTAGAAATAGATTCCTGAAAAGTTCCCCCTCAATTTAGGGGTGGAACGTCCCTTTTTTTGCAAAAAATCACCCCTAACAGGGACTTAAAGCTGGTTTTTCACTTTTATGTTGTAAACCGTTCGTTCCCTAACAGGGACTTAAAGCTGGTTTTTCATTTTTATCTTGTAAACCGTTCGTTGGAAGAGAAAAAAGTATAGGAAATAAAAAATTGTCGTTAAATTCTGTATAAAAATGTCCTATTAACCTTGTAGCTTATTCTCACCTATCTCGCGCTAACAGCGTCCGAACAGAAAGGTAGTTTTGAGCGCACAGGTAAAAATCGATCTTTTTCGAAGTTTCACAGCGAATATCTTAAAACAGGTTACTTTAACGAGAAAATTCAGAGGAATGAATTTTTTTTATTATCTATATTTTTAAGTTTCACAGCGAATATCTTAAAACAGATTATAGTACAGAAAACGAAGACCGAAAAATCCCCCAATTCGGAAATAAATAGTGCTCAACAGATTATTATTTTAAGTTGTAAGGTTGACCCTTAGGAATAACATACCAAAAGTCCCCAGTCGTGGGCCTCATGCGTTAGGCGGGAGGGGAGTGGAAATGGTCGGTTTGTAGGTTTTTCGTTATTATCTCGAAAACTAAGCATCCTAGCGAAAAGATCATTCTATACAAAATGAAAGTAAATTAAATTATCTACGAAAAAGATCCTATTCATTTTTTCGCTAGGGGCAGTAGTTAAGGGTGTACGTACGTTTGAAAATGCAAATGGCTGGAAAAACTGTATTGTGGGAGGTAATGCTTAACAAGTAGAAAATTTTATAATATTACAAGTAATTGGTCGAGTTCATTGATAAGATCATCATCATCGTCGTCGCCGTTGATGCTGACGATTGGAGGGCCGTTGGTACACGAAGCGCGGCAACTGCTGCGCACAAGCGAGCTGGGTATGCCTGCTTTGCGGCACCCGCAACCAGTTGTGCATCCGCAAAATATGTTATTTAGGACGGATTCTGGTGTAGCTGGGTCCGTGCTTGTGACGGGGTTAAGGAAGCCATCCGACTCCCTCATCCATCACCAAGCAGTTGGCTCCTCCTGCTGATCTCCATATAGCTATTGCTGAATCTGCAAACAATAATTCATCCTTTGTAGTTTAAAAAAATGTAACACAATCTTGTCTAAGCACAATACAAAACATAAGTTAAAATGTAAACAAGCATATATTGATACAAACCTGCAAATGAACTCTGAGGGAGTGTTGGCGAGCAGCCGCTCTGGTGGGTGGAAGTGCCGCAAAATCAGGTTTTGGCTTTATAGAGGCTTTAACAAAGGCCTGGTGTCGTACTCGGTTCAGGTCTGCTCCTTGTGGGGCCTGGTACAATGCCAAAAAAAGCTGGTCTCCTGCATCAGCTACCATATCCTGTGTTGCTGAGGATCACAGAAGACTTTGTAGATGTCTGTGACCTGCTCCTCGGCTTTCAAAAATACTTTCACCACACCTCCCTTGCTCTTGTTGTGAATAGCGGAGGTAGTATCACAACTGCTGAACGACTGGAGCCATTTGCGAAGACCATTCTGTTGCTCCATTCTTTTTTCGGCATTGTACTAGGCCCCACAAGGAGCAGACCTGAACCGGGTACAACACCAGGCCTTTGTTAAAGCCTCGACAAAGCCAAAGCCTGATTTTGCGGCACTTCCACCCACTAGAGGGGCTGCTCGCCATCACTCCCTTAAAGTTCATTGTGTCACATTTTTTTAAACTACAAAGGACGAATTATTGTTTGCAGATTCAGCAATGGCTATATGGAGATCAGCAGCAGGAGCCAACTGCTTGAGGATGGATGAGGGGGTCGAATATCTTCCTTACCCCCGTCACAAGCACGGACACAGTTGCGCCAGAATTCGTCCTAACTAACATATTTTGCTGGTCAACCTGGTTGCGGGGGCCGTTGCGGGTGCCGCAAAGCAGGCATACCCTGCTCGCTTGTGTGCAACAGTTGCTGCGCTTCGTGTACCAACGTCCCTCCAATCGTCAGCATCAACGGCGACGACGATGATGATGATCTTGACGATGAACTCGACCAATTACTTAATATGGCCTTGTAAATACTTGTAATATAAAATTTTCTACTTGTTAAGTATTACCTCCCACAATACACAGTTTTTGTAGCTATTCGCATTTTCAAACTCACGTACACCCTTAACTACTGCCCCTAGCGAAAAAATGAATAGAATCTTTTTTGTAGAAAATGTAATTTACTTTCATTTTGTATAGAATGATTTTTTCGCTAGGATGCTTAGTTTTCGAGATAATAACTAAAAACCTACAAACCGACCATTTCCACCCCCCTCCCGCCTAACGCATGAGGCCCACGGCTGGGGACTTTTGGTATGTTACTCCTAAGGGTCAACTCTACAACTTAAAATAATAATCCGTTGACCACTATTTATTTCCGAATTAATGTCTTCGTTTCCTGGCCTATTACTTTGACGAGAAAATGCAGAGGAATGAATTTTTTTTAATTTATTTTTTTATTTACTTATTTTTTATTTATTGAAAATATCATACAGAGATAAGATATTCGCTGTGAAACTTCAAATAGGATTAATTTTTACTTGTGAGCTGCAAAACTACTGTTCGGACGCTGTTAGCGCGAAATAGGTGAGGATAAGCTACAAGGTTAATAGGGCATTTTTTATGCAGAATTTAACGACAAATTTTTTATTTCCTATACTTTTTTCTCTTCCGACGGACGGTTTACAAGATAAAAGTGAAAAACCATTCATTTTGAGAGTTTTTGTAGGTAAATACCTTCATCGACTGGGCTACGGGCTACACTTTTTGCCTCTTTTTGGGGACTTTAATAAAGATAATTCTTTTTCAGAAAATATATACGTTATATGATTAATCTGGATAAATACTATATATACAGGTATAGGTAATAAAAACATATCATTACCTTGCGACGATTTCCGTAAATCCAAAGCCAGCCCTGATCTTGACTTTACGACGATGACGTTACAATTAGGTACTTGGTCCATTTCAACCTCCTCAGCTCCGACCGATCTGGTTCCAAATATCATCTTATGATTCTCACGTACTCGCTCTTACCGCGGGTATGTGGACAAACATAATGTATTCCATACATCATGATAAAACATGGTATTTCTGTGTAACAGACCAGCATAAATAACGTGGTGATTCTTGAAATTATTGGTTATAAATTTTGTCCAAGATGCTTTGGAAAATAATTTAAATAAATTATTGCCAGTGAACTATCTTATTGGGAAATAATAGTCTGTAGAGCACAATTCCTACAAGTTTTTTTTTTTTAAATAATGTAAGGGAGGCTCAATCATTAATTCAAGTTTTCCACAAAAATAATGTGCCCGCTACGATCGTTGGAAAAATGACTATTTTCACTATTTTTTTCCAGGAATACCATGACTTTAACGATAAATATTATTAGGACATTTTTTGTTCAGAAACACGTGGTCTATACACCTGTATTTTTTATTTTTTCCTACCCTGACTTATTTTCAAAATTTTGAAAGAATGGATGGAAAAAAAATTTTTCTCACTTTTTTTTGTGTTCTGCAACCGAGCCGAATATAAACTTTTCAGGATATTATTCTATACACTTTCACTCTTGACAAAAGGGAGTCATCTCATCCATTTTTAAAAATAATTTTCCGGGTCCTGATTGGGCACATGATTTTTTAAAAAGACACAAGGACAAATTAACAAAAAGAATGTGTCGGAATATAAAGAGGAGCAGGGCTGAAAAGACCCCTGAAGAATTTGATATATGTTTTAATAATTAAAAAAATACATTGGATAACGTTTTACCCCAAAATATCCTCAATTACGATGAGACAAACCTAAACGATAATACAGGCACCGCAAGATGTATTTTCTTAAAGTGCCCAGAAATGAATATGAATTCAACAAAAAGCGCTATTTCAATTATGTTCGCGGCAACAGCAGCAGGAGACCTTTTGCCATGTTATGTAGTCTATAAGGCTGAGAGATTATACGACCGATGGGTGGAAGGAGGTCCACAAAGGACACTGTATAATCGCACCAAATCAGGGTGGTTCGACTCCGCAACGTTTGAAGACTGGTTTAACAAGATAGTTTTGCCATGGGCAAAAAGAACAAACGAACCAAAATTCGTAATTGGGGATAATTTATCCTCACATTTAAATGAAGATGTGTTGAGAAATTGCCAAAGAAACAACATACGTTTCGTATTTTTACCCCCTAATATCACCCATGTAACGCAACCACTTTTGATGTAAGTTTTTTTCGTCCACTGAAAAGCGCATGGCGCATGATGTTGCGAGAAATAAAAATGAAAAGTCCTAATCAGAACTGCGTTGAGAAATCATCTTTTACCGGTATTTGTATCAAAGAACAGAGAACCGATAATAGTGAAGAAGATGATAAAGAAAATATTCCAGATATGAGGCAAGGTGCTTATGTTGAATTGTAGGTAAAAAACAATTGAAGCATTATATTGGAAAGTGAAAATTATAAAAGAGATAGAGAAACCACAGTTACTGTAAAATTCATGAAAAAGATAGCTAATGGATTTGTCTTTCCCGAAAAGGACGATACATTTTTTGCAATTAATTATTTTTTATTTATTTGCTTTTATCATGATTAGAGAATATTATTTAGGTATTATGCAAATCACAACTTACACACTTTTTATTTATTATGAAAATACCTACTTTCTGTATATTGTTGCCCTAATCTGGGCACGCTAATATACTAGTCAGGTAAATACTTTAAAACACTCATTATTGGAGAATCAATCAAAACAACTACTCTTCTAGCTAATACTGACGAAGTATTGAATTACATGATAGGATTCTTAGCATTTTAAAGAAAAAAAAAAAAAAATTGAAAATTCTTAAATCATTTATTCAAAATTAATCATTCACACTTTTTTATTTAATATGAAATTATCTACTTTCTGTATATTGGTGCCTGAATCGGATCACGCTAATATACTACTTAGGAAAACACTTCAAAACACTCATTATTGGAAAACCAATCAAAACAACTACTCTTTTTTTTTTTTTTCTTTAAAATGCTAAGAATCCTATCATGTAATTCAATACTTCGTCAGTATTAGCTAGAAGAGTAGTTGTTTTGATTGATTCTCCAATAATGAGTGTTTTAAAGTATTTACCTGACTAGTATATTAGCGTGCCCAGATTAGGGCAACAATATACAGAAAGTAGGTATTTTCATAATAAATAAAAAGTGTGTAAGTTGTGATTTGCATAATACCTAAATAATATTCTCTAAGGACGATAAATCTTTGATATAAAAGAGGTGGTAACAACTCCGTCGATTGACAGAAGAGAACTTTACGTTTTTAATCATAAATTTTTAAAATATAACATGAATTAGGTAGGTATATATATATATATATATATATATATATATATATATATATATATATATATATATATATATATATATATATATATATATATATATATATATATATATATATATATATCTTTATCTGAAAAAAGTTGAATGATAATATGACTTTATTTATGTCTAGTTAATATAAAAATATTTATGGAGTAGGTTGTTTCAAGTTTTATTTTTAATTTATTATTCTAATATCCTGATATTCTTAAATAATATGACTGTTTATTTATACATATATAGTTAATATAATAATTTTTATAGGGTAGGTTGTGTTTAAAGTTTTATTTTAATTTGTTGTTGAATATAAAAGTTTTATTTTTAATTTATTATTATGTGGTAGATATATCTAACTATTTTTTTCCAATAGTTTTATTTTCATTTACTATTTTAAGTGTTAATGAACAATAGAGTTAATTTTATTTATAAATACCTTTGCAAAATACTTTTCTCAATAAATGTTAATTAACCTTCCACATTTTTGTATTTTTTTGCCTAAAAAATATTTGTAAAAATTGTTAAATATATTTTTAAAACATTCTGTGTGGGCAAAATATGCAATGAACATCTTTAAATTGCCTTTAAGTGAGCTTCTAGTTGAAAGGCAAAGTAGTCCAAAGTCATTATTACTTTGCCCACCCTACATTATATTTTATTTTACTTGAACCTGGCAAAGTATGATTTTCAAAAGACTAACTGTGTGTTTTTAATTCTTTGCTAAAACATATTACTCTAATAGTAATGTAAACATTGCAACTCAAAAGCAAATATGACCTAAAAACCAAAAATTTGTGGGGAATCAAACCCCGGTTTATGGTATGTTTGATGATAAAAAACATTTCAAGAAGTTTCTATTTTTTTTCATAAATTATTATTTTTTAAACTTTAAATAAACAGTTTTGTTGTTCTAATAATTATTTTAGATAATATTTTTTAATCATATATTAATCTTATGTAATACACCCATGATTTTCTACTTGGGTAAATTTTTGCGACTCAAATCTGTTTTCCATGAAAATTTTGCTCGAATTAAGTGACAGGAAAAATCGCCCCACTTCGTGTCGCGATTTTTCTATGCCTTTAATTCTCGAATAATTTTCATTCGAAAACAGGTTTTTGTTCAAAAAAAATATACTCGGTAAAAAATCGACCTCTTGTGTATTAATACCCGATTATTTTGTTCTATTTATCTTGTTAATTGACTGAAGGTAAATCAAATGCCGGCGGCAGCGCCCGACAAGTGGTAGTCAACTCTAAGTCACAGTCCACCTAATAATAAGTGTTTACATTTTATTACAGCGATATGTTTTTATCGCCCAGTTTCATTAAAAAATATTAGCGTTCTATTAACTCTGAATTATATTGTAAAAAATTGAATGCTTCGTTGACTGAGGAATTTTCTCCTGCGCATACTATTTACTGTTTTACATAACTAGGATATGAAATAGGCACCAATTTTTTGAACTGGCTGGAGTTTTTCATTCAGTAAAATTACATTTACCGGCTGGAGATTGAGTTACAGATATGAAATAAAAGTAAAAATAAAATGTTATGGATGAATTCGATAAAAATAAGCGATATTTCAATATTGCTTTTATTTCTTTGCAACAATGTAAATAATATGGTAAAAACTGTATGGATCTCCTTGTGGCCAAACGATCGCAGCGATGTTAATAGTATGGTGGCAAACACATAAAAACCCTTAGAAAGCGGCTGTTAGTGAAACAAATTTTGTAATTTGGCATACTGATTTCTGTCATTAAAACTGCTATTTTTCCGAGCAGCGCCAAATCAAAACGGCTTCCGGTTTCAAGATGGCGGCTGTTTTAGAAAATTTAAAAGATCGACGTTTCTAACTAAACTATTTATTTTATGAAAAGAGTTATTAAGAAAAATTGTTCAGAGTTAAATTTTGAACAAAAAAGTTCTTATAAGTTTTTTTCTAATACCAAAAATTAAGACTCCACTGGGTAAAACATCACAAAGTCAGTTTCTTCTGATATTTTACAAAATACGCAAAGTAATGTTCTATACTTGTCATAATTATTATCCTTTGATCATAAAGTAACAATCAGAGCTGAATTATAGAATAAATTAAAAGATTAGGAGGCATAATATTTTAAATCTCGGTCCTGTAAGCGAATCGCGTAGACATAATATACAAAATATACCATTATTAACTGAAAAATAGACAAGTATTACATCGAAAAGTAACTACGGCTGACTAATTTATGACGGCCTCGCTTTAGTCCATCTCTTTTTGCCTAAAGAGGTTTCGAAAATTGAAGAATATTCAGAGAAAGTTTTTCAGGCACATATTAAACATAATATTGTCAAATTAAAAGCTCAACGGGTCGACATAGTATGGGATGTGTACAAAAAGGACAGTTTAAAAAGTCATGCGAGAGAAACTAGAGTCGGAA
Organism: Rutpela maculata; assembly: GCA_936432065.2. Classification (NCBI taxonomy): domain Eukaryota; kingdom Metazoa; phylum Arthropoda; class Insecta; order Coleoptera; family Cerambycidae; genus Rutpela; species Rutpela maculata. Next base: position 62,621,492 of record OW386289.2, read on the forward strand.
TCAGAAGGCAAGTCCGTAGAGTAACAATATACTACGAAAGAATTGGTCAGAATATCTGAAAAACGCTGAAAATAAAACAAAATTATTTTGTTTATTGGCAAATGATATAACATCTAATAACTTGAATTCTGTTGATTGTGACAATTATTGGCGAAAAAATTGCGAACAATTGTTATTGAAATACTGCTCTAAAATCCTGAACCAAGAAGAAGCAGATACAAGACTAATATTGCATATTAATTATTGTGTTCAAGAAGGTTGGAAGGACATTTGTATTAGAACTGTCGACATTGACGTAGTAGTACTGTCGGTTTCATTGTTTACTGTTTGTATAAAAAAGGGCTGAAGCTATCTAAAGCCCTTTGACAATTAATTCAATGTAGTTGCAAAAAAGGATGCATTGAAACCAAATGTGCTTGTAAAAAAGCCAGCTTGCAATAAACTTTACACAAATTGTAAAGGAGAATACAACTAAATTAAAAAAGGTATTTATATAAGTCTAACTAAAGAAATCTATTTCCTGTTTTTTTTTTATTAAATTATTTTTAAGTTTCTCGTAAAGGAATACTCAACAAAAACATTCTACTTATTGCCTTAGATTGTAAAATATACACAAAATAATTTTCTAGTATTTCTCCGTGCAGCGGCTTTGTTTTTAGTGTTAGGTAAACAGTTTTTTTATTCATATTTTTATGCAGAATATTTTTTTTAACAATTTCTTTCTGTAACAGCAATTCATCATCATCATCATTGGCTCGACCTTCTCCAGCTTCCTTCGCCATTCATTCCTGTTAGGGATTGCAATTTACCGGAAGTTTTAATAACCGGTAAATCGGTAAATAAAAATGTAAATAACCGGTTAACCGGTATTTACCAGTAATGATTAAGGTGGAGAAAATGGCAATTATCTTTTTCCATGTACAAAATTATCTAAATTTGACAAACAAAATTTTTGTCCACGACTATTAAATAATGTATTCATTATGTATGTCTTTCCTCAAGGATAATGCTATCCATTATTCCTTGCAGTGAATAATGATTTCAGTATTCACTAGTGAATAATAAGGACAGTCAGTTGTTATAAGAAATCACGGGCAGGTATTTTTTCTATTCGAGTGCAATCTCGCAACTTTTTAGTAGAATTTATGGCTACTTTTTGAAACCTTAATATAATTATTCGTTAACTGTCATAGCTACAATTGTGTGAACAGTTTTACTATTACTATCAAATTTATGAATAGATAACTTTATTTAGCGTTTCAGAAACAGACCCTTTTTTATGATACAAGTTCGTTTTTAAATTTGATTGAGTAGGCCGTTATGTGTCAAAGAACGGCTTGTCAAATTAAATTTAAACGTCAACGTTATTTATAATAATTATACATATTACCCAAAAAGAATAATATAAATAATTCATTAATTAATTTCTTCAGTAAACAATTTAACAAAAATATCTAATAGTCGTGGACAAAGTATAGTATTCTACTCGCATATAATGGCTACTCAGGTGATTTACGACATTCGCCTACGGCTCGTGTCTTAAACTTCACTCTCGTGAATAATAGCCATCATTATATGCTCGTTGAATAATATACTATTATATACGTATATTTAATATAATGAACAAACCAAAGGTTTTTTATCAAAAGGAAAAAATATAAATGTGTAATATGTTGCAACCCCTTAAAATTTAAGGTTATGTTGGTTACTAAAAAGTAGTAGTATTTGCACCTACTCGAGAAACCTACCAGAAGTTAGTTCTGGTGACATCTGGAATTATCTAGAGAATGGTGGCGTCATCACAGAAAAATCGAGATCTGTCATTTTTAGGTATAAAAGACCGACCGCATTCTCAGCGAGTAGTTCAGAAAGTTCAGAAAGTTCAGAAAGTATAGAAAGTGAGGTTAAGACTTCAAAGATAAACAAAGTGATAAACATTGTGATTTTAGTCAGTAAAGTGTATTTAAATTAATAATAGTATTGTGAAGTATCCAGTAAATATTTAATAAAGTGTGTTAGTGGACATCTCTTGTTATAATTTTTGGAACCCTCGGAATTTGCGAGGGTGGTTTCCTAAGGGTGGAAACACGTTACAAATTGGTGTCAGAAAGCGGAATTTTATGACAAGAGGAGCTCTAAAGTTGTACTGGAGTGTTCGAGAAGTATTCTCGAGGTTTAGTGCTAACACGGAGGACTCATTTACTGGACATTTGTTCGAGGGTTATTTTCGAACAGGAAAATAGTGTTAAGTGCATTTTTGAGACATTCTAGAACTTTTCTATTTGGACATTAGTGGAGATTATTAAATTCTCTGAACTGGATAGTGACAAAAGACTCTGGATAAGACTTTTTCGTGCTATTTCGAGATTTTCTGGAAAGTTCCATTACCGATATTGACGTGACAGTTAAATTTATTTTATTTTAATTTCATCGTATGCCCGTAACAACAAGAAGTATGGCATCCGATAAACAAATACAGAACTTATTCGAACAATTCCAAAAAATGATGGCACAGCAGCGCCAGGAGGAGGAAAAACGGCGTCAGGAAGACAAAGAAGAACAGGAGAGAAAACGTCAAGAAGAGCGAGATGAATTAAAGAAAATTATGGAAGACCAGGAAATAAGACGTCAAGAAGAAAAGAAAGAGCGAGAAAAACGACGTCAGGATGAAGAAAGAAGACGCCAAGAAGAAAAGGGAGAGCAAGAAAGACAACGTCAAGAGGAGAAAGAGGAACAAGAAAGACGACGTCAAGAGGAGAAAGAGGAACAAGAAAGACAACGTCAAGAGGAAAAAGACGAACTCAGAAAAATAATGGAAGACTTGGAAGAAAGACGCCAGGAGGAATTAAGGAAAATCCTGAGCGATCAAATAAAAATGCAACAGGACGCAATCATTTCTGTCAAGGAAGAAGTTAAAGAAGAGATAAACAAGGTCGAAGAAAAAGTAGATAAGGTTGAAGGAAAAGTAGATAAGGTAGAAGAAAAAGTAACTGAATTTGAAGTAGAAATAGACCAGCTTAAACGACAGTTGAGAGATAGAGGAAGCCAGCAGGTGGTATCATCAGGTCAGCGACTAAAACCTCCTTCTTTTGACGGCCAAAGTTCCTGGACGACGTACAAGAGGCAGTTTGAGGCAGCAGCATGTGCGAACAACTGGGATAACGAGGAAAAGGCCATGGCATTAGTTCTGGCGTTAAGGGGCCAGGCCTCAGAGTTGCTTCAGACTATCCCAGTGGATAAACAAAGGGACTTCAAAGTCTTGGAAGCTGCATTGGACTTGAGATATGGCGACCAACATCTTGCCCAATTATACCAGGCTCAGCTGAAATCCCGGATGCAAAAAGCTGGGGAAAGTTTACAAGAATTTGAAGCTGCGATAGAGAGACTGGCACACCTGGCGTATCCGAGTGCACCTAAAGAATTCCAGGAACAATTAGCCGTGGGGGCCTTTTTAGATGGTATAAGGGACGAAGAGGTCAGGCGAGTTCTGAGGCTGACGAGACACCAAAGTAGTAGCGAAGCTTTGGTGCGTGCACTCGAAGTAGAAGCCGCTTACAGGGATACTCCAAGATCGAGAGTGCGAGCTGTGACTCTCGAAGAATCGCAACCAGAAATGAACCAGAACACCTTGCTGACTGAGGTGCAGAAAATATTCACCAAATTATGCGATAAATTGGATGGCCTCGGAAAGCAGGAAAAACAACAAAATAAAGGAAAGCCGAGCGGGGGTATTAAATGTTTCAACTGCGGCAAGGTGGGACATATGAAACGAGACTGTCGACAGCAGAACTCGGAGAGTCGAGTAAATGCTGTGAATGTTGAAGAGAAGCAGGAAAACTAATAATAGCCAGCACCAAGGGGGCTGTGCTGGCTAGGGAATGCGGTGCCCCCAGAGAAATAAAGATTTCCCAGCTCCAAAGAATTCCAAGTAGTCTGTTGTTGCAAGGATATGTGAATGGAAGAAAATGCGTGTTTACGATTGACACCGGTGCTACGTCTTCAATAGTGCGGCCAGGGTTTATATCAGGCTTGCAGATTAATAAGAAGCAAAATGGAGTAATCATTCGGACAGCCACGGGGGACAGGGCTGCGGTCCATCGAGAGGTCAACTTGGAACTGCAGGTTGGACGGTTGAGGTTCAATTACAAGGTCATTGTGGCTGACATTATGGATGATTTCATTTTGGGTCTAGACATCATGGGAGAGCAGGGATTCATTGTTGACATAGGGGAACGAGTCTTAAAAATTGGAAATGAGGAATTTATTCTGGCAACCGCAGACGACCAATTCCATAAAGCGAGATTGTTAACAACACAGACGATCAAGATTCCTGCTCATTCAGAACAAATGATCGATGCTGCCTTAGAAGGAAATCCTGGAGGGTACCGTGTTGGCCTAGTTGAAGATGACGAATCGATTAAGTCCCTATCCAATATTATTGTGGCGAGAACTTTAACCCGGACTAAAGACAAAATCCCAATTAGAGTTGTTAATTTAAATTCCCACTCGGTGACAATTAAGGAAGGCAAACCGATTGGCTCCTATGAACCGGTCACATGGGTAGCGAGATGCGAGGAACAAACAGAGGGAAGTTCGTCTACGAAAATAGACCAGGAAGTTTTGACCTTGCTGAGTACCCAGTTGGAGCATTTATCTGAGGATGAACGAAGGGAGGCAATCAAGTTCCTAGAAAAGGAAAGTTCAGTATTTGCCAAAATACAGAGGCCCTTACAAAAACAGACATAGTCCAGCATCGGATAAATACTGGCAACTCACCCGCTATTCGACAACCACCTAGGAGGCTTCCATTAGCAAAACAAGAAGATGCCTCGGCAATGATAGACAAGATGCTACAAGATGGAGTCATTGAGGAGTCGACGAGTCCCTGGTCATCGCCAGTAGTTTTGGTTGCCAAGAAGGATGGAACATTAAGATTTTGTGTCGATTATGGAAAATTAAACGATGTCACGAAGAAAGACAGTTACCCATTACCACGAATTGACGACACGTTAAGCACGTTGGCAGGCTCACGATGGTTTTCTACGTTAGACCTTAGGAGTGGATACTGGCAAGTGGGGCTTCATCCAGATGATAAGGAGAAGACAGCGTTTTCAGCAGGCAGTGGTCTTTATCAATTTACCGTGATGCCTTTTGGACTTTGCAATGCGCCAGCTACCTTTGAAAGATTGATGGAATTCGTACTGCGAGGGCTAACCTGGAGGATGTGCCTGGTTTACCTTGACGACGTGCTTGTTATGGGACAGGACTTTACAGAACATTTGAAAAATCTTCAAGAAGTATTTGGGCGAGTCAGGAATGCCCATCCGAAGTTGAACCCGAAGAAGTGCCTGCTATTCCAGAAAAAAGTCAAATTTCTTGGTCACGTGGTGTCTTCGGATGGAATACAAACAGACCCCGACAAAATTTCTGCTGTACGAGATTGGCCAAGACCATCTAACGTTCATGAAGTACGGAGCTTCCTTGGCCTCTGCACTTATTATAGACGCTTTGTGGAAGGGTTTGCCGAAATTGCGAAGCCATTACACCGGCTGACAGAAGAGAAAGTACAGTACCAATGGACACCGGAATGTGAAACGGCATGGAGAAAACTGAAGGCAGCTCTATGCACTGGTCCTGTGCTAGCGTACCCACAACGGGAAGGACTTTTTATTTTAGACACGGATGCCAGCAATTCTTCGGTCGGTTGTGTACTGTCCCAAATCCAGAATGGGCAGGAAAGAGTGATCGAATATTTCAGCAAGGTGCTGTCCAAACCGGAAAGAAATTATTGTGTAACCCGGAAAGAGTTACTGGCCATCGTTAAATCAGTGGACCATTTTCATAAATATCTTTATGGAAGACATTTTAAGATTCGCACCGACCATGCTGCATTAAAATGGCTGTTGCAGTTGAAAACCCCTGAAGGTCAACTGGCTCGTTGGATAGAACGGCTGCAACAGTATGATTTCAAAATCGAACATCGACCTGGAAGATCTCATAAGAACGCAGACGCTTTATCTAGAAGACCGTGCAAGGAAGATTGCAAGCACTGCCGCCACGTTGAGAAATTTCAGGGTACGGTGGCCGTCAACACTATTAAAATAGAGGTTCCGGATGATTGGACAACTGAAGCCCTGAGACAAGAACAACTGAATGATACAGAGATTGGGGCTATATTGAGAGCAAAGGAGAAAGGAATTCGACCAGCGTGGAAGGATGTTTCGGACAAGGCAGTTGGATTGAAGGCTTTGTGGGCCCAATGGGATTCACTCAAAGTTATGAACGGGCTGCTAAAGAGAGCTTGGGAAAGCCCGGATGGCAAGGAAGTTGTTATGCGTCTAGTGATTCCCAGGTGTCGAGTACCGAAAGTACTTCAGGAAGTGCATAATGGAGCATCCGGTGGACACTTCGGCGTTAATAAGACCCTGAATAAAGTACGAGAACCATTTTATTGGGTAAATAGTCGTCAGGATGTGGAAGCTTGGTGTCGCAATTGCAAAATTTGTGCAGCGAGTAAGGGACCGCAGACTAGAAGTAGGGGTGCAATGAAACAATATAACGTCGGAGCTCCTTTCGAGAGGATCGCGATCGATATAGCCGGCCCATTCCCAGTAACCAAGGTAGGTAACAAGTACATACTGGTTGCCATGGACTATTTTAGTAAGTGGCCAGAGGCCTATGCAATTCCAAACCAAGAAGCAGTCACTGTCGCCAGTAGATAATTTGATATGTCGGTTTGGTGTACCTCTGGAGCTGCACTCAGATCAAGGGAGGAACTTTGAGTCAAGGGTGTTTCAGCAAATCTGCAAGTTATTGGGGATACACAAAACACGGACAACAGCCCTCCATCCGCAATCAGATGGAATGGTGGAACGACATAACAAGACCATGAAAGAGCATCTCTCTAAAGTGGTTCATAAGAATCAACGCGATTGGGATCTCCACATATCGTTCTTCCTCATGGCATACAGAGCTGCTATCCACGAGTCTACGAAACAAACACCAGCCCGTGTAGTATTTGGTCATGAGATCAGACTGCCGTGTGATTTGATTTTCGGAACACCAGGCGGAGAACAGCTTCCTGTGAACAGCTATGTGGATGAAATGAGTGAACGGCTAAGAAATGTTCATGAGCTGGTTAGAGACCAAATCACCATAGCCAGTGACCGAATGAAGGCTCGATACGACCGTAAGGGTAGTTCAGAAGGGTTCAAGGCAGGAGATCTGGTTTGGCTGTACAACCTACAGCGGAAGAAAGGGAAGTCACCGAAACTTCAACCTCCTTGGGAAGGACCTTATACTGTTATTACCCGAATTAATTATGTCGTCTATCGTATTCAACGAAACAAAAAGTCCAAGATGAAGATCGTACACTTGGATAGACTGGCGAAGTATGTGAAAGAGGCTGAATTGCCTGACCGGGACGTTCAGGCTTAAGTAGGGGGCAGTGTAATATGTTGCAACCCCTTAAAATTTAAGGTTATGTTGGTTACTAAAAAGTAGTAGTATTTGCACCTACTCGAGAAACCTACCAGAAGTTAGTTCTGGTGACATCTGGAATTATCTAGAGAATGGTGGCGTCATCACAGAAAAATCGAGATCTGTCATTTTTAGGTATAAAAGACCGACCGCATTCTCAGCGAGTAGTTCAGAAAGTTCAGAAAGTATAGAAAGTGAGATTAAGACTTCAAAGATAAACAAAGTGATAAACATTGTGATTTTAGTCAGTAAAGTGTATTTAAATTAATAATAGTATTGTGAAGTATCCAGTAAATATTTAATAAAGTGTGTTAGTGGACATCTCTTGTTATAATTTTTGGAACCCACGGAATTTGCGAGGGTGGTTTCCTAAGGGTGGAAACACGTTACAAATGAAATAAATTTAAATAAATAATTATTCTGTAAATAACAAAAATATTAACTTAAATAACAAAAATTATAAACATAAACTCAAATAGGGCATTTACTGAATACCTAATCTAATAAATACAATATTTTTAAAAAACGGCCTGTTAAAAGGGTTAGTTTTTCAAAGCAATATCTGTTAGTCGTCTGATATTTGTGCATTTAATACCACCAGCTGAAGATGTCCTTCCTCAATCGATATTGGTGGGTCGATAAGTTAATAAGAATTGGTAATAACATACTTCTAAATGTATTCCACGGATATTTGCGGCAGTGAAATATTCAATTTCCTATCGCACGATATGTCAATGTCTTTCTTACTTGTATTTCTTGGGGCTTGGTGTCTGGGTTTTACTTTTTATAATATTATTTATTTATTGTTAAAAGTACTCAGTGTTGGGACAGTCACTCTGTATTTAGTGAATACTAGTCATTGACATAAATAGAAACGTTGAATACTTGACATATCGTAAGTTTAGAATTTACCGAAATAACCGGTAAAAAATTAAAATAACCGGTAATTATCGTCATGTGTTTTTTGTCCTAATAACCGGTTAACTGGTTAACCGGTATTGCAATCCCTAATTCCTGTCTCTGGACTGCATCGTCCAGTCCGGTGCACCCATCTTTCGTGCGTCCTCGCTTACACCGTCCTTCCAGCGCAGCTTTGGCCTTCCTCGCCCTCTTGTACCTATGGGCTCTGCTTTAAGGACCTTTTTTGCAGAGTTGTTGTCATCGTATCTGCCCGTCGCAATCTGCCGATTTTAATTGTGGTTACTATGTCCTTATTACCGGCCTGTCTATGAGTGTTGTAAATTTCGTGGTTATACCTGCGTCTCCATATACCGTCTTCTTGGATTGCCCCGTATATTTTTCGCAGTATCTTCCGTTCAAAAATCATTAACAGAAATTAATTTCTTTTTGTTAGCGTCCAGGTCTCCGACCCATACATTAATACGGATATAATAAGTGTTTTATATAACCTGATTTTTGTGAGTTTTGATTGCGAAGGTGCTTGCGAAAAGGTTACGATTGCGAAGGTGCTTCGAAAGACCAAAATAGCACCTATTTGCCAACATAATACGTCTTCTGATTTCTGCGCTGTTGTTGTTATCTACCGTTATTGTGGCTCCCAGATACTCAAATTCCTTCACCCCTTCGAAATTGTGATCATTGATTGTAATGTTGTGTCCATTGTCCCGCACTCTTTTGTTCTTTGTTGCTGCCCAAATTTTTTTTTGTTCATTTACATGTAGTCCCATGTTGTTTGCTGCAGTCTCAAAAGTTGTGAATGTAACAGCAATTACTTAGTTGAAAAACTTTTAAATTATAAATAAAAAGTAACTTTTTTGTATTTTTCTATGCACCGCCTTTATCTTTAGCTTTAGGTAAAAAGCTGTATTATACTCTTTTATTCAGAATTTAATTTGGAACAATTTTTCTTAACAACTTTTTTTTGTAACATATCAATAGTTTAGATAGAAAACTCGTTCTTTTAAATTTTCTAAATCGGCCGCCAAAGATTATTTCACTATCGCAGAAGTTATACAGGGTGTTTCATTCATAATTGGTCACACGCTAACTGAAGAATCCTTAGCCCAAAATATGAAGATTTAACCGAAAACACTTAGATAAAATGTGCTTCCTTACTGAGACACAGGATGTTGAAGTTAAAAATTAAAAAAATATTTTCACATACTATTTTAAAATTACTTAATTTTTTTTTTACCATATTTGGTAGATAGTGTTAGTGCTCCAAGGCGCATAATATCAGCGAAAGAACTGGTTCCTCACTATCGCCAGGAGTAGGGGGATGAAGGAGTTTCCCCTCCTTAATTTGTACGCCACTGGCAAAATATTTGTTTTCTTGGTTTTCTTTTATTTTTCAATAATTTTTACGCAAAAAAGGTACTCTTAATAAATTGCTCTACAGTGCCTATTTCTCGAGATATTTGAATTCGAAAAAGCTTTGAAAATAAAACAATAAGTTTTGCAGTTTTAATAAATGTTCAGTAAACAATAAACAATAATAGTACCTTGAGGTAAACCAGAAAAAGGCAAAAGCCCAAAAGTTCTGTAACTGGACCGCAAAACATCTCCTCCCCTCCCCCCCTCCACCCGTTTTCCAGGGCGGGGAACACGACAATGACAATATTTTTCGACCTACCCTCCTAAACCGAAAAAAACATCCTTTTTCCGATTTACCGGTGCCAGGCTTGCAATGGCTTGTTGGATCGGGATTTTTTTGGTCAATTTGAATAAAATAAGTAAATATTGACCACAGGTGACCTAAACCACCCCCGGAGGTTGAAACTACCCCAACCAACAAGTGAAAGATTCGGATCAACGCCGAAAAGTCGGAGGCGATACTCTTCACGCCCGGTTCACTCATTTCGATCGAGGGCCGCCAAATTCCAATTAAAAGGTACGTGAAGTATTTGGAGGTGAACTTGGACAAACGACTGACGTTTAACATACAAATAAATGAAACTGTACGCAACGTCTACTCCATGTCCAGGAGTCTGTATTCACTCCTGGCCACGGGTAGCGGACTAAACAGGACGAATAAGAAATTACTGTATACAATGGAGATCAGGCCGGCTATCACATACGCGGCGCCGGTGTGGTGCAGCATCCCGGCCACAATAATGCGGAAACTTCTTAGAACACAAAATTATGCGCCTCATTTCGAACACTGATCAAAGATCTCTACGCACGTTGTTTCGACATAACCCCACTAGCGGACTTCGTCCAGGAAATATCACAAAAATCCTACCAATTCTATCAACTCGGCGATAGTCCGCTAACCCGCGATATAACACGAATCAGACAGCATAATGCCATACTTTTCACCCATTACCATACCAGGCGTTGCTTATCTTTCGGCAATCTCCCTAGCCACATTTTCCTATACCATAATTCTTCCCTTTCACCACCTTTTACCTACCTTAAACCCCTTTTCTATTCCCTTTATTCGTCTATTTTTGTTGGTTTGTTAAGTTTTTGTTCTTTTGTCCTTTTTGTTTCTTCTTCAAAATCCCCTCAAGGAACTATAAGGCGTTAGTTAGATGTCAAAATAATTAGAAAATTTGTGAGATGAGTAACACTGAAATTTAAAACACCGTGCAGCCGCTTTTTCGAATTCAAATATCTCGAGAAATAGGCACTCTAGAGCAATGTATTAAGAATACCTTTTTTGCGTAAAAATTATTTAAAAACATAAGAAAACCAAGAAAAAACATATTTGGCCAGTGGTATACAAATTAACTCCTTTTATTCTCCTTCACCTCCTACCGTGGACCCCTGGCAATATTTGAGGAAACAGTTCTTTCGCTGATATTATGCATCTTGGATCAGTAACACTATCTACCAAATATGGTAAAGAAATATTAAGTGATTTTAAAATAATATGTGAAAATAGTTTTTAAAATTTTAACTTCAACACCCTGTATTTGTAAGGAGGCTCATTTTATCTAAGTGGTTTTGGTTAAATCTTCATATTTTGGGCTAAGGATTCTTCAGTTAGCGTATGACCAATTATTAATGAAATACTCTGTAAAGTATGTTACAGAACTGTATTGGGAAATGTTGTATAGTAAATGTTTTATTGAAGATTTTCATGGTACATAGCAGCAATATGATCTGTAGTCGCTAATATCAAAGGATGTTATATAACACAGTTTACCATCCCTAAATTTCGTGTCTTTCTTCATGAACTGTGACCAATAATTAATTGTTCAAAATTTGATCAGTTGATCAAAATCGGAACTAGTCATTCTTTAAAAATTCTTAAAGCTCCCATCACAACGAATTTTACCATATAAAGGACCCCAAGCGGCAAACAAGCAATATAAACCAACCACTAAGACAAGAATAATTTCATGGAGTCCAGAATTACTTAATTTCCATCGATAAATATAATATTTACACCTAGTTTCTTCTTTCACTTATTCACATTTGAGACAAAATCTTCCTCAATAAACTGTTGAATAATTTGTACAGCATTAATAGGATATATTCCGTTTCGGCATGTAGGTGCATTATTATTTGTTAAGTAATATTAATAAATCTAATATTTTATTGATCATCGTGGCTGAATGGAGACATCCAAATCCAACAAAGAAAAAAATATTTTATTGAAATCGTTTTAAAACACTTGGTGGCCAATGCCAATAAGTTAAAAAATTGTATGTCGGTGTTGAATATACCAGGTATTCTATAATATCGATAACAAGATAATAAAACTTCTAGTCGGAAAGCCAGTGACTAATGAACTAATATTCCGACTAATAGTTATATGTAACTTGGATTTTAATAAAAATAAGAAAAATTTGAAAATTTTAATAGTTAAATGAAACATTTCAGAAAAGATAGTCAACTTATGTTAGATTAGCTGTAAAAAAATACCAGTAGCCTTCCATGGCCGTAGGCCCCTGCCAGAAAAGTTATCTTGTTCGAAAGTGATCCGACAAATCGTTACTTAAAACTTGTTTTAATTAATTCCTTTTAACTTCAATAATACCAAATTAAGGATACAAGAAATTTTTCGTGGACGTAAAGACAGATGTTTGTCAATTTTTAGTAAAATAGCTCGTTTTTTACCATATTTTACATTTAATAAAGAAAAATGGTCTTAATTCCTCCATATCTGTTTATTTTGATGCAGATGGGTTTTTTCATGCCAGAAAATTAGAGGGCGATAGTTCCCCAGTTTTAAGCGGGTTAAAAATATGTACTAGGTAATCATAATAAACTGACATTTAAGGATAGGATTTTACGGAGTGAGAGGAAAATATGCGCTTATTTTCGTTTATTATAAATATTTAAAAAATTATAAATGGTATAATCTTTAAAATAGCTTCAGTACTTCCCATTGCTCTAAAGAATACAACCATATACAGTTTTTATCATAAATTTTGTATACATATAGTTAAATGCCATACTTTAATAATGAAATTATGAACTATTTTCATTGAGAAACTACGATATTCAAGAGCAACCGATATTTACAATAAAAAAAATACATAGTTGTAATCGTTAGAACAATAGCAAGTATTTAAAATAGTTTTAAAGATTGTACTATGTTTGCTTTTTTAAATATTTATAATATATCGAAAATAAACGCATATTTCCCTCTCACTCTGCAAAATCCTATCCTTATAATAATATCCTAATAATTAAAAAACCAAACAGTGTAATCTTTAAAACTGTTTTTAATAATTGCTAGTGTTCTAAGGAATACAACTATATATATTTTTTATTGTAAATTTCTGTTGCACTTGAATGTCGTAGTTTGTCAATGAAAATACAGGGTGTCTACCAACCGGGAAAATCGGGAAAACCGGGAAAGTGACGGGGATTTAGTACAACCGGGAAAAAAACGGGAAAACGTCGGGAATTCCAAACGTCGGCTAATAATTATAGGTATATTTGCATTCGCAAGATACGGGGTAGCTTATACTGTACTGCATTTCCCCATATGTTTGTTTACGTTACCCAGTAATATGAGAATGTACAGTGTGTCCAACTAAATCGGCACCATATGGGAAACTTTTTTATGATTGGTTTTATGAAAAAAAGTTATTCTTGATAAAAAGTTTTGCATGGCCTAAAACTCAAAATGAAATAATCAGATATCAATTCTTTGCAGTCGTATACGAGGTTTGTCGAAAAATGTAAATTTTGCTCAAGAGTAAAGTACCTTTATTTGTTACAATATCGACAATCGTTATTAAGAAAAGTTGATCCTAATTGAAAACTATGGTCAGATATCTAATATTATCCATCTACCATGAGAAACAGATATTATATCCAAAAATGATTAAAGATCGTTTTTTCATGGTAGATGGATAATATTGGATATCTGACCGTAGTTTTCAATTAGGATCAACTTTTCTTAATAATGATTGTCGATATTGTAATAAATAATGGTACTTTACTCTTGGGCAAAATTTACATTTTTCGACAAACCTCGTATACGACTGCAAAAAATTGATATATGATTATTTCATTTTGAGTTTTAGGCCATGCAAAACTTTTTATCGAGAATATCAATTATTTTATAAAACCAATAATAAAAAAGTTTCCCATGGATAGATAAATAGATAGATAGAAATATTTTATTTCCCACAATATGTATCTTACAAAATACAATGATTGTTATGGTGTACACTTGTATTGTTAGAACTAGATACATACTTAGCTGGACACATTGTATATGTTCTTATGAATGAAATATTTTTTTATAGTTAATTGCAGACTGTAGGCTTTAATACTTTCAGGAAGTCCAGTGATAATAGGGAAGATGCATGAAATTTTAAAATGCTTGAAAAGGTGATTTGCTCTTAATTTCCATTACGCAGAAAATGATTATAACAAAAGAAATTCAAAATACAATTTATTTTCAGTAAAATTAATATTTAGATTATACCGTAATTTGTAAACAAAACCACGTGACTGCAAACGGTTTCTTATTGGCGTGAAGTCACTGACGACATCCGTTAGTCGGATAATTTGTCCAAAGTAGACGCAGTGTCCTAACCTCTTGTTGATGTCTGTCAACGAACTGATTTTGGAGAATCTAGAATGTAAAATAACCATATTTGTAGTGATACTCTTAGTTTTACATTTAGGCACAATGCAATATTTGTAACTCATAAGTCATAATAATGTTGTTCACTAGCTCATTAACCAAATAATAACACAATAACACCACAAACAAGAACTTGGTAAACTGACTGTAAACAATAAACAGTAAACTGACATTTTACAAACCCATCGAAATTGCTTTAGATATACGAAACTACTGAAGCATGTTTATACGGAAAAAGAAACTTCCGTTCACTAGTCCGTCCTTGTCTGACAAGATCTGATTGGTTGAAGAAAACGTCCGATTGGCTTAAACAGACCGAGAAAAAGGATGAAATAGTGCACGCAAGTTTCTCTCGCTGTGTCACTTTCTCTAGTCGAGTGCACCTTCCAGTTTGTTATTAATTTCGATGGACAAATCATAACGGAAAACGTCACAGTTAATGGCGCCAAATAACTGCCGTTTTGAAATATCCAAATTCCTAACCGATGAAATTATTTATTTTCTCGCTGTATTAACATTCAAAAAAATCGTAAATTTTACATTTTTATAACTTTTTTTTGATGCTGTATCGATTTTCATTATAAAAAAAAATCATGCAACTTCTCTATTGCGGGGATTGCAATTTGTACCATTACCTCATCGCGATTATTTCAAACAGCAGAATAAAGACTGTTAATTAGTGGTGAAAGTATTATTATGACTATAGTAACCGTCGACTATTAATTATTTGGTATTTTTTAAATTAATGCTGTCTCTTTTCTTGTACTTTTGGAGCTGTGACTGAGTTGATTAGAAAAATCTACTTCTCGTTCATTACTTTTTTTTTTATTGTTTGTACTAGTCTGTTATATTGAAGCTTGGAAAATCGGGGAAGAAGTCCGGGAAAAAGTCAGGAATTTCCACGTCCGGATTTGGTAGACACCATGAAATAGTTTCTAATTTCATTATTAGAGTATGGCATTTAACTGTATACAAAATTTATGATAAAAACCCTGCTCAAGGAATTACTACTTCCACATCCAGATTTTCTATCCGAGTCTCTCATAACGAAAAAAATTTGTATGTGGAAATAATTGTTTATAGAACTTTAATAATATAATATTTGAAATTTTCTACCCCAAAAAACCCATAAAACGACATCCCACACGGTAGTGGGGGTGGATGAAGTAAAAACATATTTTGAGGCTTTTGGTTCTTGTACACACACTAAATCACATTTTTTTTCATCCCCTTTAATAATGAGGTAGTAATGAGGGTGGCTAATGCCAAAAATTTTTTTTGAAACCTTTGCTTTTCTTGTATACACTAAATACCAATTTTATGGACTCTTACCTGCTTGATTTACCTATTTACTCCTATTAACCCCATTTTACCCCCCAACCCTTCGACGGAATAACATGAAAATATAATCTAGTTCCAGATCCCGTTAAAGTACATACGTGTACCAAATTTCAAGTCAATATCTTAAACGGTTCCAGAGTAAACGTGCGCACAAAAAAGTTACAGACAGACAGACAGACAAATCTTTTTTTCGCTCAAATTTAAAATCTCGATGTTTCATGACATTCTAAACCTATTTGAACAATAAAAATGTTCAAAAATTTTTTTGTCGTTACTATGCTTCCACTGGATGTGGAAGTAAAACTGTATATGGTTGTATTCCTTAGAGCAATGGGAAGTATCTGAAACTATTTTAAAGAGTATACCATTTATGATTTTTTAAATATTTATAATAAACCGGAAATAAACGCATATTTTCTTCTCGGTCTGCAAAATCCTATCCCTAAACAAGTTTTTAGATAGGAATATCGCCGTTATTAAAATATGTATTTGGAGCATTTGCGCATTAACCTCTATCAGGGTTGGTGAAACATTTTTAGAAACTTGACACCTTGACAGTTATATTAATTGTTTATTTATATTGTAAAAAATAGTAAATATCGTGTTGTTTTTTTGTATCATTATTGGACATCCGAAGATTACATTGAACCATTGACAGAAACACGATTTGTGATTTTCTTTATAAAAATCTAGTTTTTGTGAAAACAGCAAATAATGAAATTAACTGAATTTTGAAAAAATTTTTTTAATGAAGCCATTAAAACTGCATAAAATCTACGTTTTTCTCAAAATCTGATTATTTACATATAAATTCCTAATATTGAAAAAAATTCAAAATTAAATCGTGCATAACCTGAAATCAGATAACGGATGAATGGAAAAGTTCTATGAAATTTTGGGTGTGATTCGCCCCCAACAAGTTTTTTGGAAGTCTGTATCTCCTTAGAGGCGCAACTTGGTATAATAGTTTAAATAGTAGTAGTTTAAATCTTCATGTCGCACGTGTTTAAATTCATTTTTTTTATTTCTCATTACAATATTAAACACTAAAACAAACATCGAATAGAAATCCTTTTTGATATACTACTACTTGTCCTAGAAATGCTGGTACGTTTCGAAAAATTATTTTGTGTAAAATTGTTTTTCCTGATATTGTTGACCAAAATACATTATTTAGATAACAAATATTTAATTTGATTTTCATTTGGCGACATTACCTACCACTCTCATACTCTGTATATTGTCGTGGAGAGATACCTTCAGGGGTCATACTTGTCATAAAATCCTAAAATGTCATAAAATACTCAAAATGTCCTAAAATTGTCATAAAATCGTTCTCTTGTCATAAAAATCATAAAAAAAATTTGTTTCCGTTACCATTTTCAACCATGCATAAAATTGTTAAACTAATTTAAAATTTAATGCAAATCAGAACATTAAAATTTGGCGAGTTTTTAAAAGAATTTCGTTTGATTTCGATTCTTTTGCGCAAGATGTGCATTTCTTCTTTAAATATAGGTAAATAAATTATACTTACAATTCATTTTGTAAATATTTTATTTTATCTCCTATACTTAACCGAAATTTGATGTAGTTGCATCGATTACTGATATTGTAACGAAACACGTTATGGCACGTAAATAGTTGATGGCTCTCTTTAAAAAAATTGTTATCCCGAATTTTGAAAAAGTGGGCTTAAAGAAATATTTTTTAAAACAATTGCCAAAAGGGAAAGGATTTTCACACAACGTTGCTACCTAAATACAAAGTATTATAACATATTTTCATTTTCAATAAGAAACTATTAATATAATATAGCTTCTAGTTCATTTTTCAGGCATTAAAACTCAAATTTTGTGTCATAAAATGTCATAAAAAAAATTTGAAATATAGTGGTAGGAGGCCTGTACCTTTAATGATTATGCGGAATATATATAAAATAAGAAACACCTCAACTAAAAATTTTATTATATAAAGGTAGAAAATACATTAATTTCATCACGAGGGACATTTATAAGGGTTGTAATCTTTGCAGCAAAATTCCCTTCCTGCCGATAAATTCGTTCCAAACCATTTATCATTATAATTCTTTATAAAAAGGTAGGCCCTCTCCTTATGCACCAGCTCTCTCTCAACTAGGGAGCATAAAATGTCTCCGCTTTTAGGTAGATGTTTGATGATCTGAAAAATAAAACATGCGGCTGAAAATAAAGTAATAGTCTAGATGCCCCGCGTACATAAATGCAATTTATACATATCCTCGTATAACTTCTTGTATGGCATAATTGCGCCTAGTCTCTCACTTTTTTCCTCTGCGAAAATTTTCGTAAACGCGGCGTTCCTCCTCAGCATGAAAAAGACGATTCCACGCGTCGGACTGGAAAATCGGCAAATATATTTTGTCGGGCAATTTGAGAATTGGATTCTACATATATATTCTATATATTTCTACAAACTGTCCGATAAAAATGTTGGGACGTTAAGGGTGTCTACCACCCTAAACATAACATAACATAACTTTAAAACATTTATTGATAACCAGCTGATTTTTTAAAAATTGCTTAATAAAAATATGTAGAATCCAATTTTCGAATTGTCGGACAAAATATATTTGACGATTTTCCAGTCCGACGCGTGGAAATCGTCTTTTTCATGCCGAGGAGGAACGCCGCGTTTACGAAAATTTTCGCAGAGGAAAAAAGTGATAGACTAGGCGCAATTATGCCGTGCAAGAAGTTATAGGATATGTATAAATTGCATTTATGTACGCGGGCACCTAGACTATAAGGTATGTTTATAAAATTGCGAAAACCTTGTACCCTCTAGTTACTAATAATCTCAAAGTAATGATCCCATTACAGGACAATATAAATAACAAAATAATGGTAGAAAATAAAAATACAAAGATTAAAAAAAAGAACCACCTTCAAAAAAGGTCGCTAAAAATCATGAAAGAAAATTTCACCGTCGACGTCGCTCAGTTAATTGAACCTTATTACCCAAGGTCGTAGGTAAGGGGGGTAGGTATCAACTTTGAGAAGAGTTCAAAAAGAATTATTTGTGATTTTCATGAATTTTGAGACGAGGACAAATTTTTTGTATCATTCTCCCCCCCCCCCCCGCGCGCTCATAAATTATTAAACCTGGACAAAAAAGAAATTCTCACATATTAGCCACCCCCCACCCCTACAAAAAACGATTTACGCCCTTGTTGTTACCTAATTGCCGCTCTGGATAAAGGTTATTAATACTAAAGACCAAATAATCAATAAACGTTCGTTAGATCTTCTCTACTGCTTGTAAATAAACATTATAAATTGGGTTCCAGATTAAAACTAAGAAAGCGAAAACAGTTCAATTTCAAGTGCTGCTCTTCTAACTTTTCAAAAATAGATATTACTGAGTGCTCATTTGTGATGCAAAATTTCATACGTTTTCGTTCCAATGTAGTTTCTTTATAACTTGAATCAAATCTTTACTTTTCACTAATACCGCCAAATGTATAGAAAATATTTAAACTGAAAATATTGATAGAAAATGTTGTTTTACCGAGAAATCAAAAATTGATACATTGAAATTTTTAGAGAAGTGCAAATTAAGTAATATCGCCATGACATTACGATACCTAGAGGTGAAAGATATGCGAATTTTAGAAAAAAATGTCGTATATAACGATATTTTTGTCATAGGTGATTTTTGCAGTAAAAGTTATCTTCTTCAGTTTCTATATGGCTCCAACACTTTCCCTTACCTCCAAGGGGTGGTTCCATTTAGGGGTGGTTCCCACCCCCAAATGGAAAAATTGGATATTTGAAAAATTATAACTAATTTATTTTTAAAACGTAGTACATTTATATTTTTGTCGTTTTGTCGTTGATCAGCGACAAAATGTCGCTTTTAAAAGCAACTATCGTTTTGAGTTAATTTTGATGTAGAATATGAAAATGGTAGCCCATTTTTTCCATCACATATTAACACAACCTGTCAAGGAAGAGAAATATGAAAAAAGATATACAAGGACGAAAATATTTCGCATGTAGCTAACACAACTACTATCAAGGAGAAAAATATGAAAAATATAGTGTGGTCACCCAAAAAAAATAATGAAAAATGTGACGGTTGGCAATAATAATAAAATAAAGAAAGAATTAAAAAAACAGAGTGGTCATTCTAAAAAATTGTTGAGAAAATGTGAAATACTTCTCACGCAGTTAACACAACTGTCAAAGAAGAAACATATGAACAATAAAACATACCGGGTGGTCACTAGGGTGGTCCAAAAATGACTTAAATTTTTATAGAGGGTCTCGATTCCCCCCAATTTGTTTCCAAATCCGAAAAAAGCAAGTATGTATTTTTTGGTTTTTCATAATTTTGATTTTTAATGGTGCCTATGGAGACCTGAAGTTTCCCATTGGAATTGCATGGAGAAAAATCACTTTTTGGGATTTTTTTTAATAATTGTTCAGGGTTAGAGATCTTGCTTCTTGTATCTTAGAATCTTGCATTAAACTTGTAGGACTTGGAGAGGTCTATCCAATGAAGAATTTGATGTATAAATATGATTTTGTCGCCCCTTACACCTCCACGGTGACCAGAAAACTACCTTTAAATCAATAAATATAAATTCTTCAGGGAATTGACCCTTTTGAGGACTTTATTCTCGTTTTTTCTTCAAAAATTATTACTATTGGTCTAGTGGAATATTTATCAACATTTTTTAGTAAATTTTCATTTATTTAAACAAATTTCATTTGTTTAAATAATTTTTTTTTCTCGAAAATTCGTGTAAAATCCTGTTTTCTGAGATCGGACTGGTAGTCTATTATACTCTTCGCAAAAACGAAGAGTATATTGTATTTGATCGGCACATTTCTAAAATCGTAAATATCGCTCGTAGAGAAAAAATTTTCATATCATTGTGTTAGTGAACGAATTCTGAACAACTTTCAAAATGTCCGTCTGTCCGTCTGTCCGCCCGTCACGTTTCCTGTAAGCACGATAACTTAAGAAAGAAAAGTTCGATCGTATTGAAATTTGTAAGGTAAGTTAGTGTTAGCTAGAGGAAGAACCCTATTGTTTTTGAAGAAAATCGATCAGTAAATAAAAAAGTTATTAATTATTTAATTTAAAAAAAATATATTCTCTTAATTTTTGTCGCTTGTACTTGTAAATAGAAATCTTGCGAAATGTGGTGGTGCAGTGGCTAAAGTTTTGCCTTGCAATCCAAAGATCGTGTGTTCGAATCACACACAGGTTGGATAATTTTTTTTCACAAAGATGGTACCACAAAATTTAGAATGTCCAAGAACTAACATTATTTACAAGAAAACTGCGAAGAGTATCCTATAGAATGTGTAACAATTATATAAAAAGCTCAGTAAATTGGCGAAGAGTACGTTTTTAGCTTGTTTTTAAATGACATCAATTTATTTTCAAATATTTTCCAATTGTTTAAACAATTAATTATTATTTATTTTCAACTTTTTTCAAATTATCCTAGAAAAGTCAGCTTTCTCTGTAATAGACTCATAACATTTTACGTTTTAGATATCTTACCCATATTATCTAATAAACTCTCATTTTTTATTCTCGAAAATTCGCCAAAAGTCCTGTTTTCTGAGATCGGGCTGGCAGTCTGTTATTTTTAAGTGACATCAATTTATTTTGAACTAATTTCCATTGTTTAAATAATAAATTAATGTCTATTTTCAACTTTTCATCAAATGCTAGAAAAGTCAGCTTTTTTGTAATAGAGTCGTAATGAAATTTATATATTAATCAATTTTATGTTTTTCAACATAGGTCTATAATTTAACAAACTATAATTTATTTAAACAAAGTAAATCTGTTTAAAAAATTAAATTAAAATCTAATTAAAAAAATGTTTAGAGAAACATATACTATCTACTATTAAAATATACCGGGTGGCTCAGCCGATAGAGATACTCTTGTAACTTTTGAATAAGAAAATGGATATCTTTCAAATTCAGTGTAGTGATATGGGATGAAATTTTCCATTATATGGTGTAAAGAACCAAAATGGCCGACTTCCGGTTTCGATGCAATTGACATGAAAATCAAATTTTTAAATCTAACAACCTGTATATTCTTAAATAATTGGATCCTGCTGGCCAAAATACATATGAATTGACCCTCAAATATTATTTTGATTGTCAAAAAATATATCGATGAATCTATTAAAAATACATTTCTTTTTTTAACGATACATTTAGTAAAAAGAGAAGGTAGGCATTATGCATATAGTCTTGAGGTATAATGTATTCCGTGGGATTTTTTGTGAAGGGATGGTGCGACTATGTGGAATCTCTTTATTATATGCTAGATAATGGTGTAGTACCGGGTGTTTACCTTAGAATTGCGCTGTTTTTTTTTATGGCGTTGTACACCCAAGATGGCCGCCATGCGGGACATTTATTCTTTACATCAAGAATAACTCCTTCCAAAGTGCTCATGCCCAAAATCTACGTATAACATTTTCTGTTCTACATGAGCCAAAGAACAAATTTAGTTCTTATCAATTTTTTCGTATCTTACCATTTAAGAGTTACACGTCAGTTTTACCACATAACACAAATTTATTAGTATACATTTATTGCCTAGCCTATCCGACTTTCAACAGATTATAAACTGTGTATTTTGTGTCAAGGTAAAAGTAAATTACCTTTTGTTAATCCATTGAAGGTGGGAAAACTTCTACAGTGTTTGAAACAAAGAGAAGAATGGTTGGATCGAGATATATGCATATTAGTAGTCGAATTGGGAATTCAAGTGTACAACAGCTACAAGACTTCAATGTAAAATGGCATAACGAATGTTACAAAAAACTGACTCATACGACAAACATGGATAGAAGCAAAAAACTTTTCGAAAAAGGAAAGCGTTGTGAGCCTACTGATGATTTAGAAGCGAGTACCAGCAGTGACAAGGCAACATGCACATTACGATCTAAAACACCCGCATATAACAAAAAAAAACTGTTAATTTTATGATGAAGAAGAGAAAAGCAAAGAGAAACTGTATTGCATAGCAACAGACCAAAGTGGCGAGCGTCTTAAGTTAGCTGTCCAACGCTCTAATAGTGAAATATTGAAAGTGCGCTTGAGTGACTGCACAGATCCTGGAGATGCCCATGCAAGAGACATACATACACTAGCACGTTATGGTATGAAACCCACCTAGTCTTCGACACATACAGAGAAAATTCACTAAAATCTTCTATGTGTAAGAAAAGAACTGGCAACACACAACCAGTCCACTACAAGATCAGTGATACAACGTACATTGGGAACACATCTATGAAGTCATTGTTATCTCATGTCAAGACTAAAGATGAGTTAACAGCTTACTTGTCCGAGAAAGCAATACAATATGCAACTGGAAGAAACAAGTGTTTATTTGTATCTTGGAGGGAAACAGCAAAGTGTTCAATGGGGATTTAAACAGATGAACTGAAAAGCAATCATGAGGAGGCAGATACAAAAATAATTTTGCATTCCATGTTCGCCTGTCGTCGCGATGCTACACAGCTTCATATTTACTCACCTGATACAGATGTCTTCATACTTACTTTATGGCGGTATAAGTTCCTTCTATTGAACACTATGTTTGTAACTGGAGTTGGCCAAAATCAAAGAATGATCAATTTCAGCAAAGCAACCGATTCCTTGGGCTCAAAGAAAACTTCAGCATTATTAGGTCTGCATGCATTATTCGGAAGTGACACCACAGGGACTTTGGCAGAGAAAGCGAAAACCTCCTTTTGGAAAGTCTTCAGTAAAGCAGATGATGACATTCTCGAAGCTGTAAGCAAACTTGGAAGCTTTGAAAATTTTCTTGATACAGATAGACTATTAATAGAAAAGTTCATATGTCAAGTCTATGTTCCTGGCACAAATATATCAGACATTCGAGAACTGAGGTGGTGGATGTTCACAAAGAAAGAAACTCAAGGAGAAAACTTGCCACCAACAAGAGCATATGTTGATAGAGTTCGTTATCAAACCATAGAATGGTGCCGTGCTGACCAGCCCTACCCTAATCTGCCTTCGCCATTAAACTTCGGCTGGGAACTAAAAAACGACCATTATGCTCCTGTTATGTGTATGCTACCATGTGCTCCAGGGACAGTTCTTCAACTTATTCGGTGCCCTTGTGTTAAGAGAAAATGTGCTCCACCATGTAAATGTCTTTCCCACGATCTGAAGTGCACAGAACTATGTGTGTGTGGAGGAGACGAAGATATGTGTGACAACTGTGATGAGCATACAAGGCATGAAGATTCATCGGAAAACTTAGATAGTGATAGATTGTTTTGAAGAGAATAATAACATATTGTTTTCTGTCAATACATAATTTATTTTAAGAACCAATTTTAAAATACAACTACTACGTCCTACTACAAATTGTATGTATTAATACTAGTTATTATTAAAGTTTTTGTGAGTAAATAGCAGCAGAATCATTATTTTTCTTCCCTTAATTAATAACCGAATACATTATGTTTTAAACCGATAGTGACATGTATAATGAATCATAACTCTTGGTAAAAGATACGAAAAAATTGATAAGAACTAAATTTGTTCTTTGGCTCATGTAGAACAGAAAATGTTATATGCAGATTTTGCGTATGACCACTCTGGAAGGAGTTATTCTTGATGTAAAGAATAAATGTCTCGCATGGCAGCCATCTTGGATGTATAACGCCATAGAAACCAACAGCGCAATTCTAAGGTAAACACCCGGTACTACACCGTTATCTAGCATATAATAAAGAGATTCCACATAGTAGCACTTTCCCTTCACAAAAAATCCCACGGAGTAAGTAAATGCGCATTATGCTCCTCAACTAATATCATTGTTTTCGAAATATAAAGATCTAATTAAACAAGAGGTTGTCCCGTAGGAGTTCTATTTAGAAAAAATATAGTTTTTGTTGAAAAACCAATATTGTTGAACTTCATGAAGAATAAATCGTATTTAATGTCTCCAAAGAGATAATATTTTAAAGGTGCTTACAGACCGATTTTTAACAATTTTGGCAAAATCGGGGCCTTCTATGATTAAAATTAAAATTAAAAATTCTGTATGTTTGAAAATCAAAATAATATTTGAAGGTCAGATCATATGTATCTTGGCCAGCAGGATCCAAATATGCAAAACTATACAGGTTGTCCTATTTAAAAATTAGATCGGCCTTTTTGATTCTTTACATCATATAATTAGAAATATCACCCCATATCATTACACCAAATTTGGAAGGAATCCATTCCATTCATAAGTTACAAGAGTGTTCCTATCGGCTGAGCCACTCGGTATGCATTATTAGAAAAGTCAAAATTTAGTTTTCAATATTCCAAGAGAACCCTACGTGATAGAAGAAAAGTATAATTATATTCGAATTCAGTGAATTATGTTGATACACCATGACCATAAAAAACAATTTTTCTAAAACAAGTACTTTAACCGGAGGAAAAAATGAGTATAATATCCATCTATTAAAGAAAAATAGTGTTTGAGAATTATTTTTTTAAATGACTACCTATGTAACGAAATGGCAGGGTTTTTATTATAAGAATGTGAAGAGGCACATTCTTTAGGTCACTTTTTTTGTTTTATCAATGACAATCGTTCTAAATTAAAACCTCTACTAAATTACTCTACTGTAAGATGTACTACAATTATCAGTGAAATTCAGATAATTTTATTGTTAAAATATTAATAATTTCATAATGAATGATTTCTGCTGGTTTCCATTATATTAAAACATTTTGGAAAGTGTTGGTACAACATTTAAAAAGTTGTTGTCGTTTCTACTATATTGATTTTCTCAATGCAAAGCAGAAAACTAATTCGTTATTTTAATGTAAATAAAGTAATAGCTCCATTTGGTGCATAACATTCAAAATACTTTTAATAGTGAACTGAAAATATTGGGCGGATGTCCATTACCAAAAATACTTCCCTTACATTTGCATTTGCATAGCCGATTGAAATAATTTAAATAGATATATCTGGTTACACGAATCTGATAAGCAAATATTATGCTATATGGAATATGTAGACATAAACCCCTAATGCATATTCACACGTTTTTAGCCCCGATGGGCTGACCGCATTACAATACACCTACACAAAAATAATTTAAATCACAACTAGCCACCCCAACAAAAACTTCAAATGTCCGTTTCATCGTCCAATTTAAATAGGTAATTACTCGAGGGGTGTAATTTCCCTTAACGAAATATATTTTCCACTCTGATAGCGTTTAACAATGGGTAGACAGGCTATTAAATGAGAGATATGGCATAGTCGGGCGCTGTAGTAGTTCTAGAGGGACTGAAATTACGTAAGATAATTCCCTTGTACAGGGTGAACCAAATTAAACCGGATTTGAAGTTTTCTCTTTTTCGAGAAACAACAATTGCGCAAACCGCGATCGTCTATCTTTTTCGACTACCAAGTTACAGAGCGTTTTTGGAAAATTGGCATTTTTGGATGACCTCTCTATCTCAATTACCAAGTGTCGAATCGAAAATCGAGCAACTCATTTTTAAGGCACTTTTTTGAGTAGAATCCGTTGCTGATAAGAAGAAAATTATGTGCATGCCGCAGTTTTCGAGATGTAGACATAACTTGTGTGTTTTTTTTAAGAATAGGTCGTAAGCTATTTTTTATACCCCTAGGTGATGAGGGTGGCCCTAGCCAGAAATTTCCTTTTTATTTTTTGGACAAAAATTTATAATTTATATGGCAAAACAACGTTTGCTGGGTCAGCTAGTATCTACATATAATTCAAAGAAATGAAAAATATTATAAAATACTTTGTTTGCATAATTATGTTGATTATTTTTAGAATTTCGTTACCTTTTTTTCCTATGTATTATTCACTAGTCAATGAGTTACTTGTGACTTTTTTAATATGTTTTGTTTATGTACTTACGTTTTACGTATTTTAGAATTTCGTTATTTATTTTTTATACGTACTCACTAATCAGTGAATTAGTTGATACTTAAAAAATGTATCAATGTTTTACTGAAAATTTATAAATAGATATTTCCACCCTAATTCTTAAAAACTCAATGAATCACCCCAACAATTATCTAGAATATCATTTTCGAGTCATTTTTCAATCATTTTTTGGCCATTGTTTAGTCATTATTTTCGAAATTTTTAGTCATTAAGTCATTTTTTCTACGTAATAATTTGTTGGAAGCCTTGTCAGACCTACCAAATATACACCAAAAATTTCATAAAAATCGGTCAAGTCGTTTCGGAGGAGTTCGATAACAAACACTGTGACACGAGATTTTTATATATTAGATAACATAAACATAAACATAAACATAAACACACCACAGATAGTAGACAACCCCCAAATCCATAGCCAAGGCTGTGCGGAAGGGGGTTACACATTTGGAAAAACGCAGACATACATCCACACCCACCGGTGTTGTCAATACCGGGGCTGGGGGTCGAACCCAGAGCGCGGTAAGGCAGTCGATCAGCATATTCGCCACTCAATACGCCTTAACCGATTGAGTTACCGCGCCGCTTATATAGATAAGATTATTCCTCCTCTTATTTATATGCGTTTCTAGATCAACAATCAACAAAATATATTATTATTACTTCCTTGGACGATTTCATTTTTTGGTACGAGTCGAGCAAACATTGAGCAACTTTAGCTCCATTAATATTTCCTTCAGAGATGGCTTTCTTTAATCTTTCAGTTCCTTCCTTTAATACTAGATCTAATTCCTTTCCATCACTTTTCTCGTCATTGCGAATTCTTTTTAATTTATCCTCTAATTGCTGGATTGTTTGCTTATCACATGTCACTTTCTTTAATCTCCCTTTTTCCCCTCTTACACGATTTTGTTTCTCCGGTATTCGCCCTTCTTCTTCTTCTTTTTGTTTTCTCTGATTTTCTAAATAGATATGGTAGCTTTTGTAGGCAACTTTGGCCTTATCTATGAGAACTTGCGGCACAACAAACAAGTGTGGTTGATAGTTGTACCTAGCTAGACCATCACGTATATTAAGCCTTGCATTTAAAGTGCGCAGTGATAATGATGATTTGTCAGGTGTGAAGATATTGTTTGAAACGGAGAAGCCCCTCTCTACTTCAGCACTACCATGACTGAGTGAAAGGCATGCCTTAACAACTTTTGCAATATTACCGTATTTAAGGTTTGTATTCCTTTGAACTTTAAAAACTTCTCACCAAAAATATTCCACGTCACTTTGTTCGCGCGAAAAAGTTTTCATTTAATCAAATATTTGCTGCTCACCTTTAAGAAGACACCACTCATCCCCAATTCTCCTGGATCTACCTTAAACGGAAGTTTTTCGCTCACCTTAATAATATACATTGAAGACATATCCTGTATTTTTCGATGGTCAAGGACGTAAAATAATGACAATAATGATTTTTTAAAATAAAAAATGACTGCCGAATAAAATAATGACTTTAATGACAATAATGACTTTGATTTAAGCCTTGGGAACACCCTATAAATTATTTCATTATTCGATCATAACTTAAATTAACGATAGGTATATCATATGTGATATTTATCTGTAGAAAAAATGGTTAATTTTCGAAAAATTTAATATATTTGTGAGGAGGCCATGGAAAATTATTAACAACAACAACACTTCTTATAATATAACATAATTTTGCCAAAAATAGGAAAACCAAGCTACAATAAATTTTCGAATTGTCTTCCATTGACATCTATGCATTTTTGACACCTTCTCCTTACAGCATCTGTTGCATTTCCAATCGCGACAGGAGTTATTATCCGAAACGCAGCTAATATTTTGTTTTCCAATTCTTCTATGTTATTAGAACGTCTTCAATATATAATATTTTTTAAATAGCCCCAAAGCCAAAAGTCGGCAGGGGATATGTATAGGGAAATCTAACTGGCCTCAAAATAGGACCATTATTTCCTAGAAATTAAACAATATCTAAACTACTTTGTTGTTTATCAATGTCCAGTTAGCTAAATTAATTGTTAGTTATCAATTTAGTTAACTTAGCTAACTAGATATTGATAAACTACTCCTGAGCGACACAGAGTTCTGAGTGATATATCCAATCCTTCCCAAATTGAGTATTTAAATAATTTCGTGTTTCATTTGACGTATGACCTGGGGCGCCAGCGTGTTGGTAAATTAATCTTTTAAATTATCTTACAGGCATATTGTCTACAAAGGGCTCCATTTCTTGTCGTAGAATATTAATACAATTTTCGGTATTCAAATTACCGTGAAAAAAATGAGGACCTATTATTTGGTATCCAATAAAACCACACCCTACACCAAATCCAAATCGTCCTTGACGATTCACTGTAGCGGTTACGTGCGGATTTTCATGAGCCCAATGGTGATTATTATGCCGATTAAAAATTCCAGCACTGCTTATATGGGCCTCGTCTGCCCATATAATTGTTCCTTCAAATCCTGGCACTTCATTGCACTGACGCAAAAACCACTAGCAAAAATCGAGACGCCTTTGAAAGTTATTTGGGTTTAGATGGATGGATGCTAATTTTGTAGGGTTTGAATTTATTTTTTTTAAGCAACGCAATGCAGTTGTTTTTGGGATTACTTAATTTTCCTGTATTTCGCGAGACGATATATTAGGATTTTCTCTTACAGTTTTTAAAACAATATTTTCTCCAGCTTCTCTACCTGCTTTATTATATATTTTTGCTCGAGGTTTTACAAACTCTTTTAAATTTCGTTAGCCCTTTGAATATTTTTATGTCTGGCTGTTTCCAATTATATGATGTAAAGGACCAAAATGGCCGACTTCCTGTTTCGATGCATTTGACATGAAAATCAAATTTTTAAATGGATGCTGCTGGCCAAAATACATACGATCTGACTCAAATATTATTTTGATTTCCAAAAAATATAGAATTTTTATTTTTAGTTTTGTACATAAAAGGCCGCGATTTTGCCAGAATTGTTAAAAATCAGTCTGAAAATACTTTTAAAATATTATCTCTTCAGATACTAACATTAAACACAATTTATTCTTATCATCATTAAGTTCAACGATATTAGTTTTTCAACGAAAACTATTTTTTTTAAATGGAACTCCTATGAGTCAACCTGTTATTTAATTAGATCTTTAAATTACGAAGGAAATGATATGCATGTCTACCTTCTCTCTGTACTAAATTGATAATTAGATAAATAATAATGATAATAATTTTTTTTAATATTGTTTGGAAATGAAAACAATATGTGAC
Organism: Rutpela maculata; assembly: GCA_936432065.2. Classification (NCBI taxonomy): domain Eukaryota; kingdom Metazoa; phylum Arthropoda; class Insecta; order Coleoptera; family Cerambycidae; genus Rutpela; species Rutpela maculata. The sequence continues at coordinate 62,651,619 of OW386289.2, forward strand.
GGTCAGGTCATATGTATTTTGGCTAGCAGGATCCAAATATGCAAAAATATACAGGTTGTCCCATTTAAAAATTCGATTTTTATGTAAATTACATCGAAACCGGAAATCGGCCATTTTGGTCCTTTACATCATATAATTGGAAATTTTATCCAATATCACTACCCTAAATTCAAAAAAAATCCATTCACCCATCCAAAAGTTACAAGAGTGTCCCTATCGGCTGAGCCACCCGGTATACTAATTGAATCACTTATTTGAGTAACCCCATAAGTCATAAAAATCAAGTTTTGAGAAAACTAAGAAAAACTGTTTTACTTGTTTCGGAATATTGTCAGCCATTCTATTATTTTTTTATAGTAATTAGGTCCAGATATATAGATTTGTGCAATATTTATGGGAAAAAAAATGGCGGCAAAACGAGTTCTAAATTTACCGACTAATAGGGTTTCTCAAATAAACAGGCAATTATGTTAAAAAAGCTAAGAACAATGGAAAAATATATTTATTTCAAAACAAACCAAAAGATTTGTTCAAGGTAGACATTGTCACTTCTTCTAATCAGGACAAAAACTAAAACAAATGTAGCTCCTACTTCGAGTACGTTTACCAATTAACTGAACAGCAGAATAGAATAAGGGCGCTTTTTCACTGGCCGATAGGATACCGATTCGGGTGTTTTTTCACTGGCCGACACGATACCGATTCGTCGTCAACGACACCGATACAACGATATTGGGGCAGCACAAACGTATAAAATTATATATTCACTTGCCGATATGATACCGTTTTGTTGGCGCCGTGTTATTATATGCTCAGTATCGGTACGACAGTATCGGTATCGTGTCGGCCAGTGAAAAAGCTCCCTTAACCTCAAATTGCAATGCGCATGGGAGTGCGCTCGCCGCTGTTCCTTTAAGAAAGCCTATCAGTCAGCGACTTGTGGGATTTCTCAACCAAATGTATAATTTCCTGATCATAAGGAGGTCAACAAGTTAAGTGACTATAATGGGATTTTACTGCCAAATGGTGTGTCGATATTTAAATAGCCGTTTTTCGCACAAATCTCAAAATGTCCGAATTCATGACTTATAGGGTTTCTCAACTAAGTGATTCAATTACCAATTTTACCTTTGTTTTAAAGATCTGAAATTTGGTTTTACAATCAAGACCTAAATTCAGTAGACCTGAGGATGTCTTAAAAGAGGCGTCGGCTTTAGAAAAATTGTTTTCTCCTAATATTAACCACATCTTAACCATCTTATTAGTGAAATGTGCTACAAGGTGTTTATTGGGGGTGGGTCACCACTAAGATGTCATATAACTTTTTCATCCTTTCATTAATTTGCAAAAAAATTTCATATGCAGAATTAAATGTTTAAACTTTTTTTATTCTTTAGAATTTGTATGAAAATGTATAATTTTTGAAAAAAAAAACGCAAATATGTAACTTAAGCCACTTCTTGACACTTAAAAAGTTTTATGAATATTTATAGTTTTTGAGAAAATGCAAATATAATTGAGCCATATTTAAATTCCTTTCCCACTAAATTACTTTACCACATCCAGTGGAAGTATAGTAACGACAAAAAAATTTTTATTGTTCAAATAGGCTTAGAATATCATGAAACGTCGAGATTTTAAATTTGAGCAAAAAAAAATCTGTCTGTCTGTCGGTCTGTAACTTTTTTTATACGCACGTTTACTCTGGAACCGTTTGAGATATTGACTTGAAATTTGGTACACATACATATGTACTTTAACGAGATCTAGAACTAGATTATATTTTCATCTTGTTCCTTCGAAGAGTTGAGGGGTAAATTGGGGTAAATTTGGGGTAAATAGGTAAATCAAGCGGGTAAGAGTCCATAAAATTGGTATTTAGTATATACAAGGGAAGCCAAGGTCTCAAAAAAAAATTTGGCATTAGCCACCTCCATTACCACCCCCACCCCATTATTAAAGGGGATGAAAAAAAATTGTGATTTAGTGTGTGTACAAGAACCAGAAACCTCAAAATATTTTTTTACTTCATCCACCCCCACTACAACCCCCTATCACCACCTCCACCCCACTACCGATGTGGGGTATCGTTTTATGAGTTTTTGGGGTAGAGGATTTAAAATATTATATTATTAAAGTTCCATAAACAATTATTTCCACATACAAATTTTTTTCGTTGTGAGTGACTTGGATAGAAATTCTGGATGTGGGAGTAGTGATTCCTTGGGCAGCGGTTTTTTTTAATAATAAAGCAGTTAAAACGTTGCTTAAAATATTTGCTTTTTTCTCAAGAATCCTAAGAAGAAAAATCAATATTAAACTTTTCATAATCTGAAATTAAACCTTTTCAGATCGAAAAGTTCTATGAAAGAAGGAGCCTCACTGGCCGTTACAGATGCCGCCTAACAAACGTTGGATAAAAACGAAACAAAGGTTTTATAAGTTTGAAATATATATTTTTTTCTCTACATAAGGCCTTACAAGCTCAGTGTTTTGGCCATATAAATATTTAATTTATTTTAAAATTAGACTATCAGCTCGTCATTAAAAAAAAATAGAAAAGCTGTTTTTCTTTAGTAATTTTCTAAGAAAGTAGATACCAATATATGTCACTGTTTTCTAAGAAAAATGCTGATTTTAGTGACTTCTATAATGTACACAGGAGAAGCACTTTCATTTTATTTTTTGTTTATTATTTGGTAATAAGTACCTAATTTTAATCATATAATACATCTGTTCTACTTCAAAACTGCGCTCTCAGGGCACTTTTTCTATTGTTAGTGAGACCTCCCCTTTTAGAGATACCCACCACCCCAATAAATTTAAGCAAAGATTTTACAGAACTGGCGGTTCATAGGCATAAAATTACGAACCCATTTTGGACAAAATTTATCTTTGCCATGTACACTTCCTGATATTAATCCGCACATTTTCTTTTTTAATCCTGTCTCTGAATTAAGTTAAACACATTTAATAATCTCAAAAACAAAACTTCTGATATTATGGTTGTAGCTTCTAATTGCTAAAAAGAATTAAGGATTTTATCTGAAGCATTTGATAAATAACGCAATTGAGTGGTTCTTCTGCTAGCGTCCAGTTACTAGATAGGATTTATGATAATTTAGATAAAGGTATAGATGTGATAATGCTACAATTCGACTTATCCAAGGCGTTTGATAGCTTGAATGTGGATTTTATTATATCTAAACTCTTTAACCTTGGTATGATTCATTCATACTTAGTAAACCGTAGGGTAATTGTGGTAATCACTTCTCAAAAGAATTTAATGTATCTCAAGGAGTCCTCCAGGGTTCAGTATTAGGGCCCCTACTTTTTATATTATATGTCAACGATCTGCCAAACCATATAAAAAGTGTGTCAGTGACTATGTTTGCTGACATAGCACCATAACTGGGGCAGACTCAAATATTGATATTCTCCATAAAAAAGTTAATAATGAATTTTCAGCTTGGTGTGACCGTAATAAACTTATACTAAATTCATTCAAAATAACTTTCATGAACTATTACAATAGGAAACCCTGTATTATACAGAATTTTACATTTTGCTGCAAGAGTAAATTCTTAGGCGTTGTCTTGGACGCAGATCTATCCTGGAAATCCCAAATTGATATAGTATGCAAGAAATTAAACCAGGCTTATTTTGCAGTCATACAACTGAAAAATATATTTGATCTTAAGACAGAACTAAATACTTATTATTCACTTGCATACTCGTATACAAGTTTTAGTATATTATGTTATGTTTAGTATATTATGTTTAGTGTATATGTATGGCCACTTTTATTTGCCAAAAAAAACTGATACGTTTAATATTTAACATAAAACCAGGGGATAGCTGTACACACAGTTTCAAGTCAAATAATTTACTTACAACTCCATCAATTTTTATTTATAAATGCATGTTTCGTAAAAAAAAAACTTACACCTTTTTGATAAAGTCTCACCTCATCATAATTATATCACGAAAAGCAGGGACCTCCTAATATAATCGCATGATTCTACATTATTTGAAAAATCACCATTCTACTGGTGTATTAAATTTTATAATTTTTTGCCTCTTGATTTAAAAATTATTAACAGTTATTCATATAAACTTAAATCAATATATTATCAGACGGCGCATTTTATAGCGTTGATGCCTTCCTGAATAGATATAGACCAAGAGCTAGCAACGATTTATTTACCTCATAAGCAAAATGCGGTTTGAGCCTAGGAATATGTAGAGGTTGTCTCGCAATACAATAATCGGTTTTGTCTGATGGCCGCACATCTTGCGTTCTCACAGAACGGGGGGATGGAAAAACATAAAATTTTGCATTTAATTACGTCATGAGGAAAATGGATAAAATCAACTCTGTTGTAAAGCTCTTATACCCAGAGACACATATATGCCAAATCTGACTGAAAAGTCCTTGCTTTCATTAAACCAGACTGACCTGAACGTAATGAAATTTTTGCATTTATTTTCCTCATGAGGAAAATGGATGAAACCTTCATATTTATTTAGCTTTAGGTTAGCCAAACATGAATATATCAAATCTGACTGATAAAGCTCTTGTTTAAGGTCTATCAGACACAATTAAAAAAAAAATGTATTTTTTTACCTCATCACCAAAATGAATGAACACTGCATATTTCTGTAGCTTTACGTTAGCCAAACGTGAATACATCAAATCTGACTGATAAAGCTCTTGTTTAAGGACCAACAGACGCAATTAAAAAAATACATATTTTTTTATCTCATCAGCAAAATGAATGAACACTGCATATTTTGGTAGCTTTAGATTAGTCAAACACGAATATATCATATCTGACTGATACAGCTCATGTTTAAGGTCTACTAGACAATTTGACTAAAATTGTATTTTTACGTTATTTGTTCGAATTCTCAAAATCTGTTTTGAATTTGAATTTATCTACGTAATGTGAGAAAGGGAAAAAAATATTGCATTATGAAACTAAAATCTTTATTAAATAATATAGTTAAGAATATATTTGTAGGTGCAAGTATTAAATAATAGTTTTAAACAAATTTATTCTGTATCAGATTCATCATTGCTGTCTTCGCAGTAGTCAATGATTTGTAAATCATTAATTTCATCATCCTCAAGATTTTCGTCAAGTTCCAAATTATTCTCGATAATTTCTATAGATTCAGAAAATTCAGGACCATCGAACCAGTGTGGTGTATATTTACCATCTTCGAGTATCCATCCTGAATCTAGTGGTGATCCCAAAAGGTTCGTCTTTAAAGGATTAGTGGCATTACACCACAGCTTGCAGACGTAGTTGGTTCGTTTCAGTTTTTGATCTATAACTAGTCTGCAAGGTGGAAAGCTTTGTCCATCTGCACCTTTTATGAATTTCACGCAAGATGTGCGGCCATCAGACAAAACCGGTTATTGTATTGCGAGACAACCTCTACATATTCCTAGGCTCAAACCGCATTTTGCTTATTATGAGGTAAATAAATCGTTGCTAGCTCTTGGTCTAATACATTTATGTTTACTAGTGTTATTCTTCATATTTTGTGTACTTGTACTTTTATGTTTTATATATGTAGACTATTTACAATGCGTGTAGTGTATATTTATACAAAAAATGTTAACTTTTACCTATTTATTCCATTTTTTTTCTCAATGTATGATTCTATATGCTATTCCACTTACGTTATTGGCGTATTAAATACATATTTTTGTCCGATTGACTTATCCCATATTGTGAATAATGATCTAAAAGGTTAATAAAGTATTATTATTATTAATAAAGTATTATTATTATGTATTATATCTCCCCGGGGGTGCAACTTGGTATAAAGGTAAGTTGGGATAAAATGTCATGTCTTGACCCTATCTACACATAGTTTCTCTGCATCCCCTTGTTTACAAAACGCTATGTATATACATATATTATCACTTGTGATAAGGAGACGACCGCTCACCCAGTGCCCCTTTACAACACCCCTGACAAATAAAATAATCAGAATTCTCACCAGTTCCAGGCACTTGTTAACGCACTGTCGATTTCCCACTGCATTATTCAGGAAAGGGGTGTCCATTTCCTGTGTTAACACTGGCACCCCCTTGGGTTGATCCTTTGACCCTTTCTTGAACTGTCCGCTCAAGAATACTCCACATGTACAAGGGACTGGCTCTATTATTTCCATTGTTTTTATCTCGTTTGTTTGGATCGCTGTGGTCAGGTTACCTGCCCTCGCGATTTCTATGAGGGTGAGCGTTGTGAAAATGTAGAAATGTACCTGAAAACAAGCATGAGTGAATTATTTTTCATACGTTCTTTACTGGGCGTTAGTGGAGTCAAATTAAGCTTAAAAAAGGTGAATAAGCATCTTGCTGTAGTAATTTTATTGTTTTGATTTGTTTCAGGGGTGACAATAATAGTACAATCATTCTGTCATTTAACCCGTGAATAATTCCTAAAAGAGATTTTGTTTTTTTATACTATTAATTCAAGTTTTCCACAAAAATATCGTGTCCGCTACGACCGACATATTGGAGAAATGACGATAAAAATTGGTTTTTCCTGATTATCTCATTTCCTATATTGACAGGATTGTAAAGAATATAAAAAAGTTGCAACTTGTATTTAAACAATTTTTCTGTTTTTAATATTTTACGATTTACAGCAGCCAGAAAGGTGAAAATTTTTGCTTCGCTGCAGATTTTTGCAATTATCTCGGTTCCCGATATTAAGCCAGTAAATTTATACACAAAAAGGGGCTCGACCTTGCAAGAAGTCGTGTAGTTCTAATTTTACTTCCACATCCAGTGGAAGTACAGTAACGACAAAAAAATTTTTTTAAAATTTTTATTGTTCAAATAGGCTCAAAATGTCATGAAACGTCGAGATTTTAAGTTTGAGCGAAAAAAATTTTCTGTCTGTCGGTCTGTAACTTTTTTTTGTGCGCACGTTTACTCTGGAACCGTTTAAGATATTGACTTGAAATTTGGTACACATATGTACTTTAACGAGATCTGGAACTAGATTATATTTTCATCTCGTTCCGTGGAGGGGTTGGGGGGTAAATTGGGGTAAATTTGAGGTAAATAGTTAAATCAAGCAGGTAAGAGTCCAGAAAATTGGTATTTAGTATATACAAGAGAAGCTAAGGTATCAAACAAATTTTTGGCATTAGCCACCCTCATTACCACCCCCACCATTATTAAAGGGGATTAAAAAAAATTGTGATTTAGTGTGTGTACAAGAACCAGAAACTTCAAAATATTCATCAACCCCCCACTACCACCCTCTTATCACCACCCCCACCCCACTACCGATGTGGGGTATCTTTTAATAGGTTTTTGGGGTAGAGGATTTCAAATATATTATATAATTAAAGTTCCATAAGCAATTATTTCCACATACAAAATTTTTTCGTTGTGGGTGACTTGGATAGAAAATCTGGATGTGGAAGTCGTGATTCCTTGGGCAGCGGTTTTTGAAGAGCTGTATCTCGGAAAGTTCTTGACGCACGGAACTCGGTTTGAGCTTAAATTGTAGCGTTGTAGCAGATTGTAACATTTTCTGTAGGACACATACTTTAGGAGGTACTGAGCAAAAGCCGCATCAAGTGCAAAAATTTCGATGTTTTTTTGGGCATTGCGCTGCTCGCACAGGTCTTCTGAAACTGCAAACTTGGTTTCTTACTATTGGCATAGGTCCTAACAACATATTAAAAAAGTAGAATGCCATGGCCTTTTGCAAGGTCGGATGAATAAATTGACTGGTCTATATTCCCACCTAATAATTAGTTATTAGCAATATTGTAGATTATAAAATTTCTCAAACTTTTGTCTAAACTCTTTGTTTCTACAGTCAATTGTTAAAAAATTACAGCAGCTCGAAGTTTGAAGAAGTTTCTTGAATTACGGAAGAATGTCTGCCCCTCATTATTAATTTTGCATAATCAATAAAGTTTACTTACAGTAGTGTTGTTTCCTTAAAAGAATAAATTTTGTCAGAATTTTTCCAGTTTTTACAAATCTGTTACACAACAATTTTTCTCTATTGCTAACAGTTTACGATTTACATTTGCTCAAAAATGTGAATATTTATGCTTCACTGCAGATTTTTCTATTATCTCTGTCGATATTGCACCTACTTAATAATTAGCTATTATTGTTATTGTATATTATAAAATGCCCTATAAACTTTTTAAACAATTTTCTTTCAATTATTATCAATAAATGATTGATATTGAGAGAAAATTGTTAAAAAAAATGTTTAGGAAATTTTATAATCTGGTGTCATTTGTAAATAATTATTATTTACAAATTACAGCAGCTCGAAAATGTCATTTTTCATAGTTCGAACTACTGTAAAACACTTCACCGTGGAAGAAAATTGTTTTTTATGAAATCGATCGGCAATGTCTACATTTTCGGCGCGATTTCAAATCGAAAAATGCACGATTCCAGTATTTTAGTTCGTTGCTAAGAAACTATCAGAAAACGAACCGGAAAAGATCCGTTACCAAGCAACGATCAACAAAACCGTACGGGAATGTTACTTTCCCGGCCTAGGCCGAGAAAGTATCAGAAAACGAACCGGAAAAGATCCGTTACCAAGCAACGATCAACAAAACCGTACGGGAATGTTACTTTCCCGGCCTAGGCCGGGAAAGTAACGTTCCCGTACGGTTTTTTATGTATATTTTAGACAGTAAATAAATATACGCACACAAACCAACTCACATTAAAATTGCATTTATTAGTAAGCAGTTAGATTGTAATGAAGAAATGTTATGCATTAATACAAATTCCTTAATTCATAATAACATTGATTGTGATTTCAGAAAAAATAGTATGTGTACTTCGGTGTGAAAGCACATTCCCGGACGACGATGCAAATTGTTGGTCGAGGCGCTAGCCGAGGCCAACAAGTATCGAATGTATTGCTTTCACACCTAAATACACAATATACTATAAACAAAAATTTGGGGAAATTTTATAATCTACAGTTAGTTGTGATACTAACTAATTATTATTCGAGCAACAGAGACTAAGATAATTGCAAGAATTTCCAGCGAAGCACAAATTTTCACCATTCTGACGGCTGTAAATCGTAAAATATTAATAATAGAGAAAAATAGTTTAAACAAAAGTTGTAGCTTATTTCGACTATAATTTTTCCAGCATGACGGTCGTGGCGGACACAATATTTTTGTGGAAAACTTGAATTAATGATTGGGGCAACCCCTATATACAAACACAAATTCCCTATAGGAATTTAGTACAGTAACTAGTGGTTTTAACTTCGGAAAAATGTCATATGATTTAGTTCATTTTTGGCAACTTAAGAGTATAATCTGCGATCAGTGAAATGAAGAAACGAATTATTCGGCTTATTTTTGAAGATAGAAACTTCAAATTTTGTACGTATGTATTAAAATATATATTCTAGTTCGTCACGTTTTTAATTTTTTGTTTTAATCAAAAACACGTGATCAACGAAAAAATTGACGTCGAAAAATTGGAATTTACAAAAAACGAAATCGTGACGACCTAGATAGTCCTTAATTAATTACGTGGATAAAATATAACCTCTTAATTTTCAAACATAGATTCAATAAATAGTTTCCAATTTTGCCGTCAATAGATGGCACTCGCCTCGGCATTCGCATAGCTTTACACGCTCTCAGACTTTAGGGAGGAACTTGTTGTCATGGAGACCAGACGCGAATGAATGCTTGCCAGGGAAGCATTTAGGAGTTCTGGTAATTGTAATCTTAAATTTATTTATAAATTATTTTATCTTATTGGAATGACTTAATAGATGAAATTCTTGAAAATGTTAATACATAAATAAAAGGTGCCAAATAGAGAGGACCGTTTTGTATAAACACTCCTACAAATTTTATTATGAAAATTTGAATGCGGTTTTTAGTTAGGTCAGAAATCAATTTATTCGAAATTATTACCAAGCCAAATGTACAGGGTGTCCCAGTCAACGCGCTATGCTCGGTTTTCTCGGTAGTTTCTGAGATAAGTTTATGGTTCAAAATCCAGTCTGACGTAGGTTTTCCGAGGAATCTCATACTGCTAAGATATTTAGGAATCCAAGATGGCGGACGAATTTCGTCATCTATGGACCTATTCGACTGAAAATCGATGTCTGGGAGTTTTCGGGGATGCGGATTATGAATTTTTTATCAAAATTTAGGACTCCAAGATGGCGGACGAATTTCGTCATCTATGGTCCTATTCGACTGAAAATCGATATCTGGGGGTTTTCGGGGATGCGGGTTACGAATTTTTGGTCAAAATTTGGGAATCCAAGATGGTGGACGAATTTCGTCATCTATGGTCCTATTCGACTGAAAATCGATATCTGGGGGTTTTCGGGGATGCGGGTTACGAATTTTTGGTCAAAATTTAGGAATCCAAGATGGCGGATGAATTTCGTTATCTCTGGTCGTATTCGAATGAAAATCGATATCTGGAGATTTTCGGGGATGCGGGTTACGAATTTTTTAAAAAATTTAGGAATCCAGGACAGCGGACGAATTATAACTATATTTTGACCCCCCTTTATTTATGTTATTATTGGAGATAAAAAAAAGTTTCGTATAAGAGTTGTAGGGTTGTATGCATATTTTTTTAAATGCAATTAAAAAACAATTGCTTGCATATGTCACGTGATATAACAATGAGGGTTGCTTTTTAAATGAAAACCCTGTATATTTTTACATATTCTTTTAGATCCTTTATCCTTGATTTCAAACATATAAGGATTGATAGATCTAGCTGTAATATTTTTTGATATATCGGACATTAAATATGCTCCAAACATGCATATAGGTATTTTAGGGTTTCTGACGGAGCGCAGTCAGTGGCGTATTTAGGGGGGGGGGGGCATATAGGGGCTCTAGCGGCAAAATTCAAGGGCGGCAATTTTTTTGAAAAACACCAAAGACAAAAACAAAAAATTATTATTATTAATATGTTCTATCAGAACATATTTAATTTATTTGAGAACGTGTTTTTTATATTAACTAGACTAAAGTTCCTTATTATAGTTAACAGTACAGGGTGGTTGTGCAAACGTTAGAACCTCATTTAACTTCTTTATTTTGGGAGTTACGTAAATAAGTTCAAAAATAAAAGTTATGGGATATCACATGTATTTTCCAAACATCATTTCAGCAAAACAATTCAAACAAGTCGAATTTCGGAGATATGAGCTTTACCTTGGTTTTTTTTAAATATATCTTTACACCATTTGAAGGGCCATAGAAAAATCTTTCCAATGATATATGACACAGTATTTTTCTTAAAAACTATAGTAGATATTAAGTTTTATGTTTTCTTACATTAAGTCATGGTAGTCCGAAAAATATACAGTGTGTTTCACTTTTTAATTTTTTTTTCTGATTTGAATCAAATTTTACTTAAGTATGGAACAAATTAGGATTTAATTATGACCAGAAAAAAATGCACCTCCTACAAATGCAAAGCCATCTGCGGTACCAAAATATGCGGATAAAATCAAAAAATCATATTAAGCATATTTTTATTGGAAAATTTTATCAATGAAACTTGTTCAGAATTGTTCAGAAACCTTAAGTTCAAAATTTAATCAAAATAAAAAATATATAAATTTTTATTAAAATAATGTCAAAGTCCGAAAATATCATTTTAATGGGTTTTTTCGTTTAGAAAACTGTACTATGACAATTTTGTTTGAAATTAAACCCAAGCTGCCAGGTAGTTGTAAAGCAATTTACAGTTTTTTTTTTAAATAATTATTTTCAAAATTTTTTAAATTTCAAGTTTTTAATTTTTTAATTTTGATTAAATTTTGGCCATTTTGGATAATTCTAAACAAGTTTTATTAACAAAATTTTCCGACAAAAAAATGCCTAATATGATTTTCCGATTTTCTCCACATATTTTGGTACCGCAGGTGGCTTTGGTACCGTAGGGGGCAAATATTTTTCTGCTCATAAGTAGATACTAATTTGTAAGTAAAATGTGATTCAAATCGGAAAAAAAATAAAAAAGTTATTGGGGTGTTACCATTTCAAGTGAAACACACTGTATCAATTATTGAAATTCTCCATTTTATTTAAAATAAAGTGAAATTAGATAGAACTAACATATTGTTTATTTTAATTTACATACTTTTGTTTTCCATGGCTAATTTGATAAATTGTAAATTTATAGTAAATTAGACAAAATTTGTTTAAGATAAGTACCATATTATAAAAACAAAGCTTTTTTTATGGCGTTTCAAAAGGTACATATATGGAGTGTTAATTTAAAAAAAAGCAAAGTAAAGTTCATATCTCCGAAATGCGACTTTCAATAGGCATATGTCCACAAAATTTTAACTTCAATTGGAAATGATAGAATTATCGATATTGTACACTAATTTAACAATAAAAAAAAACCGCTGCCCAAGGAATCACTACTTCCACATCCAGATTTTCTATCCAAGTCACTTACAACGAAAAAATGTTGTATGTGGAAATAATTGTTTAGTAATATAATATTTGAATTCGTCTACCTCAAAAACCCATAAAACGATAACCCACATCGGTAGTGGGGTGGGGGGTGGTGATAGAGGGTGGCAGTGGGGGTGGATAAGGTAAAAAAATATTTTGAGGTTTCTGATTCTTGTACACACAATAAATCAAATTTTGTTTTCCATCCTCTTTAATAATGGGGTGGGGGTGGTAATGGGGGTGGCTAATGCCAAAATTTTTTTTGAGACCTTAGCTTCTCTTGTATATAGTAAATACCAATTTTATGAACTCTTACCTGCTTTATTTACCTATTTACCCCAAATTTACCCCAATTTACTCCCCAACCCTTCGCCGGAACAAGATGAAAATATAATCTAGTTCTAGATCTCGTTAAAGTACATATGTGTACCAAATTTCAAGTCAATATCTCAAACGGTTCCAAAGTAAACGTGCGCACAAAAAAAAAAGTCACAGACCGACAGAAATTTTTTTTCACTCAAACTTAAAATTTCGTCGTTTCATGACATTCTAAGCCTATTTGAACAATAAAAATTTTAAAAAATTTTTTTGTCGTTACTATACTTCCAATGGATGTGGAAGTAATATATGTATCCTTATTTTGCCAGTTATTCGTAATAGAAATCACCCCAACATAGCGAGGATTTTTGGTAATTTTTCAATAAAAATTTTTGGACTATAAAGTAAAAAAATATTTTGAAGTTTTTGGTTCTTGTACATACACTAAATCACACTTTTTTTTGTCCCCTTAAAAAATGGGGTAATGGGGGTAGCTAATTTAAAAAAATTTTTCGAGACCTTAGCTTCTCTTATATATACTAAATACCAATTTTACGGACTCTTACCTGCTTGATTTACCTGTTTACCTCCCCATTTACCCCAATTTACTCTCCAACCCTTCGATGGAATAAGATGAAAATATAATCTAGTTCCAGATCCCGTTAAAGTACATACGTGTACCAAATTTCAAGTCAATATCTTAAACGGTTCCAGAGTAATCGTGCGCACAAAAAAGTTAGACCGACAGACAGACAGAAATTTTTTTTCGCTGAAACTTAAAATGTCGACCTTTCATGACAGTCTAAGCCTATCTGAACAATAAAAATTTTCAAAAATTTTTTTGTTACTATACTTCCACTGGATGTGGAAGTAATTAATATTCTATTTTCAAGAAAAAGAACGCCATTGCCATGTAAACCGGAAGTGATATTTAAAATTTACATGCCTTTTTTTACTTTCCTTTAATAGTCAATTAAGAACATAAATAATACGATCAATTCTTCTTTGATGTTCAATTATGTTTCTTAGCGGCATCGATTCCCCGGAAAAAAATACTTATCTCAAAAACTACCGAGAAAATCGGACATAACGCATTAACTAGGACACCCTGTACACTGTAAATATACATTATGTACCTACAGATAGTTTTTTCTTTTAATTAAAAACCACTGCCTAAGGAATCACTACAACCGCATTCAGTTTTCCTACTCAAATTACTTTAAATAAAAAATTCTTGTGCACCCAACCACCCAACGCGAATTCGACTCTGTACGACAGAAATATATTTGAACTATTTGTCTTATATTACACAATATGTTTATCTCCGCCTTTGGGCATATTTCATTGGTCAAAGGTGCACGCCCACCCGTATATACCTTATTCATATATATCAATGAAAATATTATGTATCCTACCGCAAATCATACTCTTAATAGTAGATGCCTCAAGAAAAAGTTTCTATATTATGCGCCGGCTTGCTAACTTATAGGGGCTGGATGCCACCCCTTTTCAGGGGGTGACAACTAAGAAAAAAAACGTTGGAGCTGAAAGAGAATCAAGTTTTAAAAAGAAAAGGTTCTATGCAACTTTTCATATAAATTCATAGTCTTTAAGTTATAACGACTAGAAAATTGTGATTTTAGCTTGAAGAAAAGGTATTTCAAAAAGGTTTTCGTTAGATAACTCGAAAGATATTACATTGAGCATAAACATACTAGAGACAAATAAGAAAGCTACTAAATTGAAGATGAATTTCGTTTTTCTCTAATTTCTGTAGAGTTAATAGTTTGGGAGATCTGGAAGTATAAGGATGGTGTCCGAACATTTATAAGACGAAGTATTTAGATTAAGTGTTAAATATCTCAGAAACTATGGCACTTACGTCAAAAACGCCAACAACCAAAATGAAAGACTATTAATTAGGCTTTCAAATGATTTTTTGTCTATTTCTATAGCTTGAAAAACAAAGAAGTTATGACAGAAACAAGGTACTTTTTCACATTTTTTAATATAAATTTCATCATTTTGTTAATGTAAGTAGTCAGTAATTAAAAAAACGTATTCCCATATACTGTTTTTTGGTAATATATACTATGATCTAGACGCTCAAGTGTTTTAGTCCGTTTACAGCGCTTGCTTAAGAAAAAAAAATGCATTAGTTTTAGAGAAAATATGGAGGACATCAAAAATGAAGCTTATAAACTGAGAATGAATTTATTTTTTTTTAATATTTGTGTAAGGTTGATAGTTTCGGAAATATTTAATATTATAGGTGGCATCCGGCCGTTTTTAGAATGAAGTATTTAGTTTAAAATGTTAAATATCTTAGAAACTGTCACACTTGAATCTAATGAATCTTTAAAATGATTTTTTGTTTGTTTCTACATCACAAAAAATAAAAAAGTTATGGCCGATACAATGTGCGTTTTCACATTTTTTCTGACAAAAGTCGCTATTTTGTTATCGTAATTACGAAATAATTTTTTTTTTTTTAAATTCTGTCTTTCGTTAATATATAGCATCACATAGATGCTCGATTTTTTTTGTCCGTTTAAAATGCTTGTTTTGGAAATTTCCATCCGCCATATTAGAGCCGCCATTTTAAATTTTTTAAGTTTGACATCAGATTCGTAATCAGTGATCCCAAGAACATAACTATCCTACGTTTCAAAAATAAATTAGTAATACTTTTTCAAATATTGAATATTTAAATTTAGGGGTGAAAACCTCCCCTAAATTGTTGTTTCTTGCCCTCAAGGGGTGAAAACCACCCCTTGAACAAGTACCCAGACCATATAGAAACTGAAGACGATACCTTTTACTACAATTATAACCCATAAAGAAAAATTATCATTACTTACATATGAATGTATTCCGAAATTTTACATATTTTTTACCTCTAAATACTGTACTATTATCCACTGTTCATTGCTTCATATAAAATTTACAATTTATGTTGCGAAACTAAAATTATGTATTATTTTCCTTGTTATCTCCGGCCCTGGTAACCTAATCGCGAAGGGCAAACCGCGAAGGAAATCTGGTGAACACTCAGAAGGAAATCCGAGAAAGATTAAATCTCAGGAAATCTTTGAGAAAATCCGAGGAAATCTGTGTAATATTCATCAAAGAGGAAATCTGGTGTACAAAATTTTGGGTACGGTTGACCCCTCGCCTAATCGCAAAAATAAAAATACCGCATTATTGTTCGAAATAAAATTTTGAATAAAACTAGTACAAATAAACTTTGCGATAACTATCGTTAAATTGGCAAAAATAGCAACCGTTAAAAATTGCCCTAAAATTTTCTAACAATTTCTCTTAAAATTGTAAACGTTAATGTATTATTCCTGTAATTTAAGAATTGACTATATAGCTAATATAATGTTTTAGCCCTAATTTTAAATCTTGTTACATCGTCCTGTTATAACTAGATGATTTTCCCTGTACTAGTTAGAAAATGTAAATGACATTTTAATTATCCAGATTTAAAATAAATTCTTATAAACAATATAATGAAAAGATTATAATATATTTGTCTTGTCCATTTGAAGCAAATTTTGCAATTATCTCGGTTCCCATTATTCCCACCTAATAATTAGTTATTACCAATATTGTAGACTATAAAATTTCTTAAAACTTTTGTCTAAACAATTTTTTTCTACGGTCAACTGTTAAAATATTATAGCAGCTCGAAGTTTGAAGAAGTTTCTTAAATTTCGGGCTGTCCCGTTCCGACGTTATTAATAGTCATTATTAATTTTGCATAATCAATAAAATTTACTTAGAGTAGTGTTGTTTCTTTATAAATTTTATCTGGATTTTTCCAATTTTTACAGACCTGTCACACAACAATTTTTCTCTATGGCCAATACTTTACGATTTACACTTGCTCAAAAATGTGAATATATGTGCTTAACTGCAAATTTTTGCAATTATATCTATAAATTTAATAATTTGCTGTAATTTGAAAATAAACATTATAATGAAAAAAATACAATATCTTTGTCCTGCTCATTTGAAGCAAATTTTGCTAAGTACATTAATATTAATTTTGTATACAGAATTTATTAGAATGTGATAAATATTCAGATTTTGATCCTGGAATATTAAATTTTTTTCCAGGAAAGTCAGGGAATTCATAATTCCAATGCCGGTGAGAACCCTGAATGGCCTACATTTAAAAAAAAAACTGTCATCCCCCTACAAAGTGCTGCACTTATTTTTGCGATGTTACTACGACCAGAGATAATAAGGAAAATATAAATTGTTTAAATGTTATTGAAACAATGAGTAGATTTATTCCAAAACCTTTCGTTACATTCGAAATTTATTTTGACTACTATGTGCCTTATATTTAAGATTAATACGTACGTTTACCATTTTGTTTCCGGTTTTTGTCACAAAAAGTTAACTCAACAATTAATCACTTGTAACGATTGCTATGAAAATGAAGTGCAAAGACAAAATTAGGTCAATTAATTATTTATTGTTTACTGGCTATGAGAAATGCAGCTTTTGCATTTTTTTCGTCACAGAATTTTGCAATGTATGGTTTCGATTTATGCATAACGAATAACTATTAAAAAAGTAAGTAGTAAAGTTCTTTCAATATTCTCGAGTTAAAAAAATTACACGTTATTGAAACAAACCGTTCTGTTATAAATAGTTATTTTCGTATTTTACACAGTAATATACTATATTAATACACTCAAAATCTTACAGTAAAAGGTCACTTTACAGCGTAGCAATCATTACTGTATAGTAATATCTGTCATTAAAACACAGTTTGGCAGAAAAAAAAATTGTGCAATTTATTTATCACTATATATTAAAAATGCAGTTATTTAAATTAGAAAAGGTTGCAACTTTTGACCTTACTACATCAATTTTACCTAAAACAAATAACAAAAAAATTAGTATAAAAAAATTTTTAGTAACACCAAAAACCTCTGCCTAAGGTATCACTACTAGTCCATACCAAAGTTTTAAAAAGTGCCGGGATAGCCACCAAACTTGGTTACCCCCTGTTTTCGAGGGCGGCCAACACGGCGGTGATAATCGCGCGGTCCCTACCCCCCCCCCCCCCTTCGAACTACCCCTAAACGCAAAAACCGTTGTCAGGCATGCGAGGACCTGTTGGATCGGTTTTTTTTTTTAGGAAACTCAATATGTCCTGTAAAAACTAGACTAGACATACCAACGACCCCTGTGGGTAGAAACTACCCCCTCTCTCAATACCGAAACATGCAAAAAATATCCAAACGTGCTGAAAATTGTTTTTTTGCACGATTTCAAGGGCGTGGAACATGATGCTGATATTATTTACCCTCCCACCTCTAACCAACTACTTCTAAATGCATAAAACTACCACTTTTCCCATTTTTCGTTATGTACATGCGCATAACCCGTCCTATCAGAAGTACAAGAACTAGTACTTGGAGTTCCTCAAGGATCTGTCTTGGGACCTTTATTGTTCATGATATATATTAATAATTTACCTGAGCAAATAACGAATGGTCACCTTACTATGTTTGCAGATGACTTTACAGTCACTATAGCTTCTGACACACTTGAGGAGCTCCAAGAACAAGTAAGAAAAACCCTAGAAGAAGTTTATATCTGGTCTCAAAGAGATAAATTAATTTTAAATGAGTCAAAGACAGTTTTCATAAATTTTTATATTCAAAAACCATTACCTGACAATACAACACATTGTAGTGACATAACATTAACTCAGGGTACCAAACTTCTTGGTACGTATATCGTTTCTAAATTAACATTTGATACCTATGTAGAACATGTTTGTAAACAGTTAAATAAAGCGTATTTTGCTATTATGCAAATGAAAAATACACTGAATGAAGAATGCCTATTAAATATGTATTACGCTCTTGCATATTCACATATAGCGCACAACATTCTTTGCTGGGGAAGTTCTACACAACTTGATAGAGTTTTTCTATGTCAGAAAAGAATTAATAAAATTAATTTTTAAGCTGAGTTATAGAGAAAGCTGTAAAAATACTTTCAGAAAAAAGAAAGTATTAACTACACCTTGTATATACATATTAAAATGTCTAATATATGTGAAGAAAAATATGAACTTATTTGAGACGTTAAATACTAATCATGAATATAATACTAGACACGGCAACTTTTTATGTATTCCAAGATACTTAACGACTTGTTTTAAGCGATCACCAAAATACAACTGTATTTCTTTTTACAATAATTTACCTGTGGAAATAAGAAATATTGAAAATTATGACAAGTATAAAAAGGCAATAAAACAGATATTAATTGAAGGAGAGTATTATAGTGTAAAAGAGTTTTTACAACGGTGAATTCTACTCTAGTTTACTTAACTACTTCTTATTTTAATTCTGTATATGTGAGGCGGAAAGCAAAAAGGGACCTCTTGTCGGCGATGCCAATTTTTCAGTACAGTCGAATTAGTGGTTTGGGTAAAAATAATCGATTTTCGGATTTTTGCGATTTATTACCTTTACAAGTTGTAATCGATTACAAAACCGATATAATTGGATGAGACACTTAAAATAATCGATAAAGCAGTCGATGTTCAGCCCTGGAATAGGTACCTCTTGTCGCTTATGGAGAAATAACATGGGACCGACAAGAGGTCTCTTTTCATAAACGCACTAGCAACTTAAACAAAAAAAAACATAGAGATATGATTTTTGCACCAAATTGTTCGGAATTAAAGCTTAATTCATTTAATATCAATAACTAAAAACTGGAATTTGCCGACAAGAGGTCCCTTTTTGCTTTCCGCCTCACATATGTAGTACGTGTATTTTGTTTTTATATTTTTTTATGATGTGACTATGTTTGTTGATTGTCCATAAGTAATGTTATATACAAATTATTTGTATTGTTGACTTGCCGTATATACTGTATTGTATCGACATGGTTAATAAAGTATTATTATTATTATTATTATTATTACCAAACTCCTCTTAAGCTGAAATAAAAAAAATTATCGGTCTAGAAAACCTAATCCAATGAGCGCTTGTGATCTCACTATATAATAAAAGAAATCGATGGTTTTGGGCATGCAAGGACTTTTGAGTACTAAGAGAGAAAGTGATGCCACGATCGTGTTCTCCACCCTTGAAAACGGGGGATTCCTTCTTCAAAACATTTTCCTTGAGGGATACTTCAGGATTGAGGGAGGGGGTGGTTTCTACCTCCGGGGGTCGTTAAGATGTCTAGTTGCTAAATTTTACAGGACATATTGAGTTTCCCCAAAAAAACCACGATACAACAAGTCCTCGCATGTCTGATAACGAAAAATGGAAAAGGGGCGGTTTTATGCATTTAGGAGTAGTTGGTTAACGGTGGGAGGCTAAATAATATCACCATCGTGTTCCCAGCCCTTGAAAACGTGTAGAATATAATTTTCAGCAGGTTTGGATGTTTTTTGCATGTTTCGATATTGAGGTAGACGATGGTTTCAACCCCCGGTGGGATTTGAATCTACGAACTTAAGTGTTAAATTTATAGTCTGCACAACAACAACAACAATAACAATTTATTTTAAAATAAGGTTTACATGTATGCGCCTAGCCGGATCCCGGTCCGGAGCCAGTCGTACAACCATTGTGCGCAGCGTCATTGTGAATGTGCGGCTGGGCGGAGCGAGTCCGGTTTGGGTGGAACGAAAAATGATTGTGCGTTAGCACTGCTGTCTTAAAAAACTAGACTTAAAGCTAACAATTTATTGTGAATAGGTCGAAAGAACTTTTAAAAAATTAATATTAGGAACTTTTGCGGTTTTTATTTCGGTGCACTGCACTTAATAATAATAATAATAATAATGTTTATTCATCTTGTATAACATTTAAAGTTGATATCCTAAATCTACGGGAAAAAATACAATAAGAAATGTATATAGAAAACGACAAATAAACAGAAGTAGACCCACAAAGGAAACCCTGCGCGTGGGTAGCATTCTATATTTATTTATAGTTTATCAGTAGACGCTATACTGTATGCAAATGTATGATTTTACAGAAATGGAGAATAAAAGTAAAAGGTATATAAAAAAGTATACAATAATGTAGGTGTAGATAACGAAAAGAGGAAAAATAAATCTGATAGTAATATACAATACCACTTGAAACCATGCAGGTTTCGTCAAGTAGGTACCTTGTCGGAAACAGCCATACATCCACACACGGTGTCCGTTCATTTACACTAAGAGGCAGATACTACGAATTGCAGCTAGATGCAAATAATAACAAATGTACTATATTCCAACTTATGCAAAGAACTCTAAAAATTACAGTTTTAATAATAATTTTAGATTATTTAATTCTAATGAGCAGAACAACGAAAGAAAAGAAATAATGAAAATTGTATGTAGTGGCTCTTAAATGCGTCCAAATGCATTTTTAATGTCAATCATGTCATGAACTACGATTCTCGGCATGCCAAGGATCCAGTTCTTTACTTTTATTTTAAATAGTTTAAACGAATTTAAATTTTTTATGTACCCGGGCACGAGATTGTATAATTTTGGTTCAAGGTAATTATGGCTGCGTTGGCCAATAGTTTTACCCATTCTTGGTACTGTGATTGCTTGTTTTTTATGTCTGGTATCATAAATATGCTTCACTAATGGATGTTTTCCTAAATTTTTACGTTGATGCAAGATTAGCTGGTGGCAAAATAATTGTCTGATGTCTAAAATTTTTGCTTCACTGTACAGATCATCGCTTGGGTAGGTGTAACATTTGCCAAATATTATTTTTAATAACCATTTCTGGGCAACTTCTAGTTTTTTTAAGTAGCAATTTGTTACCCCCCCCCCCCCCCAAGCAATAATGCCGTACAATAAGTGTGTTTGCACCTCATTATTTAAAAGTTCTGAATATTGATACGAGGAAAACCCAATGAAAAAACTCGTTCGAGCCAGTGACGTCCTTCGTCCTGGTGGTCGTACCACCTCCAGGAAGGTAGGATGAAGGAGAGGTTGTAATTTAAAAGGTTTGATTTTTTCAAGAAGTTATTGGCCGAAGAGCATTTTGAAATGGAGATAAAAAAAAGGACAAAATAACAAAAATTAACAAAATTAACACACTAGTCTACCGAACGTTAGGTTAGACTATAAAATATATCTTACACAAGAAGCGTGACTGTAGATTGTTATTTTGTTTTTTAATTTTTTTCACGGAAACCAAATCGAAAGAGTGATATATCGTTGAAATCGGAATTTTTACTGCTTTTTTATGGTTCGATTACAAATTGTAAGTAATCATAAAATAAACAACTTGTGCCAAAACGGCACTAAACGTAATCCGATCTCAACCAAGATCTTCAGATCTTCTGGAGCACTACCCTGCCAAAAATTCCACATAGAAACTTATAAAAAAAAAGTGATGCGGTTTTATCGTTCCTATAAGTTATATTAGTATTATACAGACAGGATTTTATCTGTTTAATTAAGTTTTAAATCGGTTATGAAACAGTAATTCCGAATGAGCTATTTGGAATTATCATGTTGCCCTTTCATGAGTACTTATATGAAATATACATCAACAAATCTACAGTTTAGTGTCTGCAAATGCACCCTTGCCCTTATATCTGTAAACATATGGAATTACAGATACAACTTTAAAGAGATTCTAAACTTTTCTATAAGTAATATCATAAGAGTTCCAGTCCGTCCTTTCTCCAGTATCTATCGTATGTAACACACCATTTATCAACATGTTTTTATTGTAAATTTCAACATTGTTTTTTATTAGTATTAATGTGGATATACATGTCAACAAATGTACAGTTTCAATTGTATATTTTACAGATGTATTTTTATTGTAAACTTCCATTTTGCTTTTTTATTAGTATGAATTTGGATATGCATGCCGACAAATGTACAGTTTAAATTGCATATTTCAAATAGAAATACTAATATTGTGGTAAACACAAAATTCTGCAAAGTCCTTATTTCCTCGGGTGTTCTTGTTCTAGCCTAGAAGCAATGAATGAGTTAGCAGTGAAAGAGACTGCTTTGTTTTTAATTTAACAAACACACTTCAGTTCCTTCGGTCACATTAGATTAGATATGAACTAGCTACACGTATACAGCTCCCTCTACTGGAGCCTGGAGTAAAGTTGCTGCTGAAATTTCTATCAGTTTCTACCAGAATGGAGCAGCAAACATTTACTTATACCACATCAATGAGAATTTATGAGAACAGTATCTAAGGTAAAACGTGCGGCTTTCCGTGGTTAAATGGCAAGTGTTTCTATAAGAAACGAGCTGCATTAGGTTGACTTGCAATTGAAGATTACTAATTATAATGTTTGAATAGGGATTTATGAGATCAGTTTCTATGAGTATTAATGTTTTTTTTCAGTAATATATTAAATGTGTTTTCATTTGTTTGAATGGGTAAAAAGAAAGGTCAGTTTTCAACTGCAATTACAAATACAAGTTTAATCACTTTGAATGGGGTTATATGCGATTTATTTCTAAAAGTATTTATGCTGTTTTCCGAATATAATTGTGATGAGGTTTAATCAGTAACAAATTGTTCACTACTTGTTATGATATGGTCGGAAATTCCAAGTACACATTTAGTATTCCTTCAAAAGGATTGATGAGAGCATCAGTTTCTACGAGTATCTATTTGTTGTTCCTCTAGTAAATTATATAAGTCTTTACATTTACTTATACTATCTCAATGAGAATTTATGAGAACAGTATCTAATGTAAAACGTATGGCTTTCCGTGGTTAAATGGCAAGTGTTTCTATAAGAAACGAGCTGCATTAGGTTAGAACAGTTTTGATTTGCAATTGAAGACTACAAATTATAATATTTGAATAGGGATTTATTAGATCAGTTTCTATGAGTATTAATGTTTTTTTTTTCAGTAATATATTAAATGTGTTTTCATATGTTTGAATGGGTAAAAAGAAAGGTCAGTTTTCAACTGAAATTACAAATACAAATTTAATCACTTCGAATGGGGTTATATGCGATCAATTTCTAACAGTATTTATATTGTTTTCCGAATATAATTGTGATGAGGTTTGATCAGTAACAAATTGTTCACTACATGTTACGATATGGTCGGAAATTCCAGGTACATATTTAGTATTACTTCGAAAGGATTGATGATAGCAATTTCTACGAGTATGTATTTGTTGTGCCAATAGTAAATTATATAAGTCTTAATCAGTATGCATTCGGATCTAATTTAAATATGAAAATTATATCAGAATAAAGCAACTAAATATTTTAAATAGTATCTATATGTAAATCCAGACATTTACTTATACTATCTTAATGAGAATTTATGAGAACAGTATCTAATGTAAAACGTGCGGCTTTCCGTGGTTAAATGGCAAGAGTTTCTATAAGAAACGAGCTGCATTAGGTTAGAACAGTTTTGATTTGCAATTGAAGATTACAAATTATAATGTTTGAATAGGGATTTATGAGATCAGTTTCTATGAGTATTAATGTTTTTTTTTCAGTAATAAGTATATTAAATGTGTTTTCATTTGTTTGAATGGGTAAAAAGAAAGGTCAGTTTTCAACTGCAATTACAAATACAAGTTTAATCACTTCGAAGATGGTTATATGCGATCAGTTTCTAACAGTATTTATGCTGTTTTCCGAATATAATTGTGATGAGGTTTGATCAGTAACAAATTGTTCACCACATGTTACGATATGGCCGGAAATTCCAGGTACATATTTAGTATTCCTTCGAAAGGATTGATGATAGCAGTTTCTATGAGTATGTATTTGTTGTTCCAATAGAAAATTTGTCTTTATCAGTATGCATTCGGATCTACTTTAAATACAAAAATTATATCAGAATGACACAACCAAATATTTTAAACAGTATCCACTTGTAAATCCAAACATTTAAAGATATATTTTAATGAGAACCAATCAGAACAGTATCTAATGTAACGCGTGCGGCTTTCCGTGGCTAAATTTTAAAAGTATTTTTAATAAATAGCTTTAACGGATTTGAACAGTTTTAATTTGCAATTCCAGATGAATAGTTTTAATTGTTAAATAGGGATCTATGAGATCAGTGTCTTTGTGTAATGTTTATTTTCCAATAAAAACACATTTTATTGAAAAAAAAAAACATTACACTGACCTCATAGATCCCTAACAATTAAAACTATTCATCTGGAAATGCAAAACTGTTCGAATCCGTTAAAGCTTATTTATTGCAAATAATTTTAAAATTTAGCCACGGAAAACCGCACACGTTATATTAGATACTGTTGTGATGGATTCTCATTATAATATTATCTTGGATTTACAGGTGGACACTGTTTAAAATATTTGGGGTTTCATTCTGATATGATTTTTGTATTTAAATTAGATCCGAATGCATACTGATAAAGACTTATATAATTTACTGTAGGAACAACAAATAAATACTCGTAGAAACTGCTCTCATTAATCCTGTTGAAGGAATACTAAATATGTACCTGGAATTTCCGACCATATCGTAACATGTAGTGAACAATTTGTTACGGATCAAACCTCATCACAATTATATTCGGAAAACAGCATAAATACTGTTAGAAATTGATCGCATATAACCCCATTCGAAGTGATTAAACTTATATTTGTAATTGCAGTTCAAAACTGACCTTCCTTTTTACCCATTCAAACAAATGAAAACACATTTAATATATTACTGAAAAAAAGCATTAATACTCATAGAAACTGATCTCATAAATCCCTAATAGAAAAACTTGCCATTTAACCACGAAAAGCCGCACGTTTTACATTAGATACTGTTCTCATAAATTCTTATTGAGACAGTATCAGTAAATGTCTGGATTTACAAATAGATACTGTTTAAAATATTTGGTTGCTTTATTCTGATATAAATTTTCATATTTAAATTAGATCCGAATCTTTACTGATAAAGACTTATATAATTTACTAGAGGAACAACAAATAGATACTCGTAGAAACTGCTCTCATCAATCCTCTTGAAGGAATACCAAATGTGTACTTGGAATTTCCGACCATATCATAACATGTAGTGAACAATTTGTTACTGATTAAACTTCTTCACAATTATATCCGGAAAACAGCATAAATACTTTTAGAAATTGATCGCATATAACCCCATTCGAAGTGATTAAACTTGTATTTGTAATTGCAGTTGAAAACTGACCTTTCTTTTTACCCATTCAAACAAATGAAAACACATTTAATATATTACTGAAAAAAAACATTAATACTCATAGAAACTGATCTCATAAATCCTTATTCAAACATTATAATTTGTAATCTTCAATTGCAAATCAAAACTGTTCTAACCTAATGCAGCTCGTTTCTTATAGAAACTCTTGCCATTTAACCACGGAAAGCCGCACGTTTTACATTAGATACTGTTCTCATAAATTCTCATTGAGATAGTATAAGTAAATGTTTGGATTTACAAATAGATACTGTTTAAAATATTTGGTTGCTTTATTCTGATATAATTTTCATATTTAAATTAGATCCGAATCTGTACTGATAAAGACTTATATAATTTACTATAGGAACAACAAACAGATACTCGTAGAAACTGCTCTCATCAATCCTCTTGAAGGAATACTAAATGTGTACTTGGAATTTCCGACCATATCATAACTAGTTAACAATTTGTTACTGATTAAACATCATCATAACTATATTCGGAAAACAGCATAAATACTTTTAGAAATTGATCGCATATAATCCCATTCGAAGCGATTAAACTTGTATTTGTAATTGCAGTTGAAAACTGACCTTTCTTTTTACCCATTCAAACAAATCAAAACACATTTAATATATTACTGAAAAAAAACATTAATACTTATAGAAACTGATCTCATAAATCCTTATTCAAACATTATAATTTGTAATCTTCAATTGCAAATCAAAACTGTTCTAACCTAATGCAGCTCGTTTCTTATAGAAACACTTGCCATTTAACCACGAAAAGCCGCACGTTTTACATTAGATACTGTTCTCATAAATTCTCATTGAGATAGTATAAGTAAATGTCTGGATTTACAAATAGATACTGTTTAAAATATTTGGTTGCTTTATTCTGATATAATTTTCATATTTAAATTAGATCCGAATCTTTACTGATAAAGACTTATATAATTTACTAGAGGAACAACAAATAGATACTCGTAGAAACTGCTCTCATCAATCCTCTTGAAGGAATACCAAATGTGTACTTGGAATTTCCGACCATATCATAACATGTAGTGAACAATTTGTTACTGATTAAACCTCTTCACAATTATATCCGGAAAACAGCATAAAAACTTTGAGAAATTGATCGCATCTAACCCCATTCGAAGTGATTAAACTTGTATTTGTAATTGCAGTTGAAAACTGACCTTTCTTTTTACCTATTCAAACAAATGAAAACACATTTAATATATTACTGAAAAAAAAACATTAATACTCATAGAAACTGATCTCATAAATCCCTATTCAAACATTATAATTTTGAATCTTCAATTGCAAATCAAAACTGTTCTAACCTAATGCAGCTCGTTTCTTATAGAAACTCTTGCCATTTAACCACGGAAAGCCGCACGTTTTACATTAGATACTGTTCTCATAAATTCTCATTGAGATAGTATAAGTAAATGTTTTGGATTTACAAATAGATACTGTTTAAAATATTTGGTTGCTTTATTCTGATATAATTTTCATATTTAAATTAAATCCGAATCTGTACTGATAAAGACTTATATAATTTACTATAGGAACAACAAATAGATACTCGTAGAAACTGCTCTCATCAATCCTCTTGAAGGAATACTAAATGTGTACTTGGAATTTCCGACCATATCATAACAAGTAGTTAACAATTTGTTACTGATTAAACTTCATCATAACTATATTCGGAAAACAGCATAAATACTTTTAGAAATTGATCGCATATAATCCCATTCGAAGCGATTAAACTTGTATTTGTAATTGCAGTTGAATACTGACCTTTCTTTTTACCCATTCAAACAAATGAAAACACATTTAATATATTACTGAAAAAAAACATTAATACTCATAGAAACTGATCTCATAAATCCCTATTCAAACATTATAATTTGTAATCTTCAATTGCAAATCCAAACTGTTCTAACCTAATGCAGCTCGTTTCTTAAAGAAACACTTGTCTTTTAATCACGGAAAGCCGCACGAATTACATTAGATACTGTGCTCATAATTTCTCATTGATATGGTATAAGTAAATGTTTGGATTAACAAATGGATATGGCTTGACTCATTTTGCTGGTCAATGCGGATATAAACTGATAACAATTTCAACAGCAACTTTACCTAACTCTTATAGAAACTTATTGACCATATAGGTTCTCATAGATACTTATTAATTTTTGATAATTTTCAATACGGATTGATGAGATTTTTTTGACAGGGTAAATAAACCCTCATGCAAAGTTTCATCCAAATCAGTTTAGCAGTTTCGCCGCTGTCGTGCTAACACACATACACACCCACACATATATACACACACAGACATTTTTCCAAAACCACTTTTTTGGATTCCTGGGACCTCAAAATGTAAAGATTTTATGTTATCTCAGTTTTCGATTTTGGACCAATTTTAGTAACCAAATGATATTAATAATTGATTTTAATTTTAATATAATATTAATAATAATAAAAGTGGAGACTCCAGTGGAATAGGTCGGAGTGATCGGTTGTGCGTCTGAAACCCTCCCACTTAAAAACGTTAAAAACCCGGTAAAACTGTGTTAAATTTGACAAAGCTTAGGTGCATTGTAGCTTAAGAAATCCAGATTAAATTGATGTGTTATAACAAAAGAACAAAGTTGAAATATAATTAATATCTTGAAATAACTAATACAGAGTTATTTAGTGGCAATCAGTGTGGTGCATAAAGAAATGAGCTTAAAGAAACGAATATATAAACACGACCCAAACCCAGGCATAATATAAGAGATAAGTACATCTTAGTTTATTTGTGTCTTAATGACTAAAAGTGTCTGCCCCATAAAACCATTGAAATGTTTAGGTCCAGACCCTTGAAGAATCGACATCTGTTGACAAATTTATAAGAGCAGTAAAAATATGGCCAAATAAATTGTTTTCAATCATTATACACATATTCAAATGATTTAATTTAAATTATATCCGAAATAATCAATAGCGTATCGTAAAATATGGACATATATTTCTTTCTCTCAAATAATTTTTTTTTCATAATTATAAAAATACTCAAACGAATATAAATTAAACCCGCAATAATCAAATACATTACTTTTAAAGTAAAGACAGAACAATTTCTTACGTAACTTTTCAAGTGAGGTTTTTTATAATTATTAAAAGTACTCAAATGAATTTAATTTGGATTAAACCCGAAATAATCAATGAGACATTGTTGATATACGGCGTCGAAATTGAATTCTCAGATTCTCACAGCACTTCAACGGAGGTATGCGTGGTGCAGGCTTCTTTCAGAAAAATTAGTGTTGGGCGAATTCGAATTAAAATACTCGGTTAATCCGAGTATCAAAATACTCGCTTGATTCCGAGTATTAAAATTTCATCCGAATAAAATATACTCGGATTAATTTTAAGTACAAAACAGAAAACAACTGTCAATCGTGCACTTGGATAATAAAATGTGTTTTAGATTTCTCCCCCCCGCTCATCGATTGTGAGATCTGGGAAGAAAAATTACTAACATCAGTGCCACTTGCATTCGCTTTAACCACGATCGCAATATTCGCAATTACTGTTGACAGAGTGATTGAAAAATCGCGATATCACATCACTAATACCTATAGTGAAAATTTAATTCGACATCGGATGATTAATCCGAATATTCTTGTCATCCGATTCCGTGTGGTCCGAGTACCGAAATCATGCGAATATCTGCATCACTAAGAAAAATGGTATTTTCTAAGAAAACATACACATACGCCGATGATCTTCTAATCACCGCAGGACCAGGTGCGTAAGCAGGGGGGCAAGGGGGCAACTACCCCCCAGACCCGGCGTGGTTTAAGAAGTTTGAGATAGTGACAATTATTTCATATCTGTTTTTGCATACCAAATATTAGTTTAACTTCGTTTTTAAACATATGCCAAAAAAAGTGAGGTTTTAAGTTCCACTGTGCTGTGTTATGTATTTATTTGGTTCCCCCCTGGTTGCCCTTCCCCCAGGCGCAGCGCGGTTGAGAATATTTGGAATAGTGACAATCATTTGATATGTGTTTTTACATACCAAATATTAGTTTAAATTCGTTTTTACGCCTATGCCAAAAAGAATAGTGAGGTTTTAAGTTCCACTGTGCTGTGTTATGTGTTTATTTGGTTCCCCCCTCGTTCCCCCCCCCCCCAGAACACATTCCTGCGTACGCGCCTGCGCAGGACACATCTGGACTGAAAACAAACTTGAAGAAAAGCCTAATAATGGACTGAGAGCCGTCAACAAAAAGAGTTGGACCAGCAGAGTGGAACACAAAATAGATGAATACTCCTTAAGAACAATGAACAAATTGAAGTACCAGAATCAGAAGAAGAAGATTTATAGAAGCAGAAAAACAAAAATAGGAGCACAAACAGCAGCGACACAATGCGGCAACATATATCACAAGAAGACCCAGAAGAGGCAGAAATCCAGAACCAAAATACAAAAAAAGGGAGCGTAAACACTCCCTCACGACACAATCCCTCACGACACAATCCCTCACGACACAATGCGGTATCGCATGTCACAAATACCTACAACTTCCATCCCACATTCCTTTACCATGCACCATGTGGCACTCGCTGCTGCCAACCCAGCGTGGACGTAGCAGGCCCAGCTGTATAATCCTTGGGAGTGGCCGAAATGCCTACCGCACGCTGGTAAATCAATCAATCAATCAGTCAATCAATAATAATAATAAAAGTGCTTTATTGAAATGACATATACAATTCAACAGGCCATTGACCGAGGTCCTTCAGCCTAATTACAGCTTTTATTTAACTTGCTTTGTATGTATGTTTGTTTGTTTAGTTCAAATCTTGCAAGTCAATTTTAAAACAGTTATCCCCAACCGCTTGAGCTGAAATTTTGCATACACGTTTAGTTTGGATGACAATGCATGGTTAGCTAAGTGACGTTATTCTAAATCCAATATGGCGGACTCCCAAAGATGGCGGACCAGTTATTTTTTATGCACCCCCATGATATGGGTATCAAATGAAAGGGTTTGCTGAGAAGAATACGAAAATAAAATGACGTCACACCAAATTCAATATGGCGGACGCTGGCGGGCCAGTTATTTTTTATGCACCCCCATGATATGGGTATCAAATGAAAGGAAGAAGAATACGAAAATAAAATGAAGTCGCACTAAATTCAATATGGCGGACGCCCCAAGATGGCGGACAAATTTTTTTAGTTTTAACACTATAATTCGATCGTATCTCATTTTGTGACAAATTAAAAGTTTGTCAAAAATTAAAAACCAATAAGAAAATACATTTCGTTTGTTATCTTAACAAGTTGTTTGGCATCAGTTTCATTATTAACGCCAGGCTGCCACCATATTTCATTTAGAAAAAAATGGCTCCTACGCCATTTTGAAAAAAAATTGCAAAATGTGATATGTCGTTGAAAAGGGAATTCTAATCTCTATCCAACTATAATAAAAAAATAAACATGTAATGTCTATTAAAAATTCGTGACTTAGACCAACTTCCGGAATAACCGGAAATGGTATTTAACTGTTTTTTGGAAAATGGAAATGGAATGGAATGGAAAATATGCGCCCCAGTGAGCAATATCTGCAAACCAAATTCCAAGCTTCTACCTTAAAAGACGATTAAATGGTGCCTTGTAAAACGATTCCGCTGTCACTCGGTATATTAATTATCTGGGTAAGTCTAGAAACAACATTACCTTTTGTTTATTTATTAATGGCTGTCTAGAAACAGCCAGTACTGCCCTGTTAATTCTAAAGGTCATATTTACATATTTTATAAATATTATTTATTTTAATGACTGGATGTATCAACAAATATTTTATATCTAAACATATTGAGCCGCAAAGCACCAAAACATTTGGTCGTTAAATGTATTAAAATAGAAAAACCATATTAAGTACAGAAAAATAATACAAACTCTTATGTCACAAAATAAGTTTGCTTAATTAGTATTTAATTATTACAAGGTACACTACAACGGCGTGTCACATTATTTAAAAACCGACATACTCTTTGTTACTACTCTAGTCAACAGGTACAGTTACGGAGAAATTAAATGCTAGCGGCACATACTCGGATGAAGTGCACGAGTCTGTTACTGATTACGGTGTGAGGTTTATATGTTATAGGTTATATCTGAAGTAAACTGCAACGACAATTAAAAAACTCAGAGTCTTGGAACCCAAAAGACCTTGCTGTTTTGTTATGGGAATTGAATTTCGGTCAAATTGGCTGAATTTTTAATATGTTATAGATTTCGACTTTCTGATCAAAAAATCTCATGGGCCCAACTCGATCCCATATCTAGTTTCCGAGATACAGCTCAAGAAATGTATAAGAGGTCAATTTAAAATATTTCCGAATTCATGATTTTTTTCATATATGTTATAATAATAATAATAATAATGTTTATTTACAAAATTACAAATTACAAGTAGCAAATTACAAATTATTACAAATGACGGTTACAGATTACAAAATTTAAAATTTACAAAAACACACTTAGAACTTACACACTTATAGAAGAATTAAGTATTTAAAATAATACATAAGATTATACGTTTATTCTGTAACTATTTAAAATGATTTTTTTATACAAATGAAATAAAGTGAGGAAGAGTGTTAAGATGGACAATAATATATATATATCAAATAACATTAAGAAAAGTCGAATGAAATATGTTTTTATAAGTAATTAGTAATAAAAATTAAAATAATAAAGATTAAAACAATAAAAATTATAATAAAAATTAAAATAATAAAAATAGATAGTAATAAAATTTAAATATAGTAATAAAAATTAAAATTGAAATGTTAAGAGTGGCATTATTCTGAATAACGAGTGTAAAAAGTAGGAGTCATGCGTAATTTTTCCTATCTATGAATTGATATATTTTATTTCTAGGTATTTGCGAAAGCCATATTTTTACACGTTTCTTCAGAATTCCTAGTCAATGAGTATTTTTTATTTCAATAGGAATTTCAGCATATGCCAACGGGCAGATAGGTAAAACGTCGCTGACCAATCGTTTTTTTAATTTTAGGTATTTTTGATGTTTTCGATTTAAAACGTGTATCATGCTGATGTTCAATTTTCGGAAAGCAGTTTTTGTACTTAAAGTGTCTGATTACAAGGCTTTGGAAATATAATTGTCTTATGTTAAGAATATTAGTTTCATTATAAAGTAATTCAGTCGGGTATCTATAATTCTTGTCTAACATTATTTTAAGAATCTTTTAACCTCCCCACAATAAAATTGTGGGAGGTTACTACAATTAGTCCAAAATCGAAAATTGAGATAACATCAAATCTTTACGTTTTGAGGTCCCAGGAACCCAAAAACGTGGTTTTTGAAAAATGTCTGTATGTGTGTGTGTGTTAGCACGATAGCGGCGAAGCTACTAAACGGGTTTGGATGAAACTTTGCATGAGGGTTTCTTTAGTGTTCCAGAAGATCTGAAAAGGTTTTGGTTGAGATTGGATTACGTTTAGTGCCGTTTTGGGACAACAAGTTGTTTATTTTATGATTACTTACAATTTGTAATCGAACCATTGAAAAGCAGTAAAAATTCCAATTTCAACGATATATCACGCACCCTTTCAATTTCGTTTCCGTTAAAAAAATTAAAAAGAACTCGTTTTATGTGCACACATGACAAAAAATATTATTGGTATATTATCGTTAGGGGAAAATGTATTTTGCCATATGTCAAAAATATTTGGGTTGGTAACCTTTGTGAATGTTGATTTATAGGTTATGGTACGTGACGTCACAGCTAACCTGAAAAATATATATTTCTTAAGATTTAAGAATATTACGTAGCTATTATTAAAATTTCTGCCTGGTTCCCGTACTTTCAACTAAAATCTAGTACAGTATAATGTTTATGAAGTTCTAAATGCTTTCTTCTAATAAAATAGGACTCTTTTTGTAGGTTGGAAATCTAACCTGTAATTAGCAGTCTATTTTTATTAATCCAAACTACGTGGCTTCCAACTTGGCGAGGCGGTCAAAACATTTGTTGATAGTCGTTAAACGTTTGTCAAAACAGTTTGTGTTTTTCCGTTGGCCTGGCTAAGTGTCTTGAAATTTTAACAATATAGTGTTTTTTGTGGAATGTGGCAAGGCGTTTTTGATTGTTTTCAAGTAATAAACTTATTTAATCATGCAGAGTGAGTATTTCAAGAAGTTGATGTTGGAAAATCAAGATGTAAAAACGATAGAAGGTGTTAGATCATCCCTTTTAATCGTGGCTATCTATCTTTTTTACTTTCAGTTAGATGCATGTATATAGAAGTTCAACATAATCGACTATATCAATTTACTGCTAACGATAATAGGACTGATAAATAAAATTTATAATAAAAGATTGATGGAACGCATCGCAATCGTTTATTTAATGAAAATTGAGCTAAATCTGAAACGTTCGAATATTACAAAATAAAGGCCTCGGACGACGCTCGACTTGTTCGGACCTTTTTGATCGAGCAGGAAAATTTTAATTTGACGCATGCGTAGTCTGCTTGAATTGTCCATAATGTTATTGACTTGAAGTTAGAGTGTCATTTGGTCTAAACTCTGAGTTATTATTTTTCTTCGGTATCCAGTGTTCTACAAAATCTTCGAAACGTTATCTGTTAATACCCTTATGATACCCGGCAATTGATTAACATGCAACATAAACAAACATGAGAGGTATTGTTTTAACAGATTGCTTGTAGTCCACTTCAGTTCGTTCGATATTTGTTCATGAAATAAATGGCTCCAAAGTCACGTCTAATTTATCTGTTTGCTCAGTGCTGATTTCCGATGTAATATCAAACATAGCTTATAAAGATCCATCGTGTGGGGAGGTTCCAGTCGCTTCCAGTAGCTGCTGATTTTTAATTTATTGTTTAGTATATTTACAATAGTTGCCTATTAGCATTCTTAACAATCCTACAATAGTAATTTGAGAGCGACAAAGACACTGCGCTCGAATTACACACATAATTTTATCTACAATCATTTGAAAATACCAAAATAATAGGAATAA
The DNA here is from genome assembly GCA_936432065.2 of Rutpela maculata. Classification (NCBI taxonomy): domain Eukaryota; kingdom Metazoa; phylum Arthropoda; class Insecta; order Coleoptera; family Cerambycidae; genus Rutpela; species Rutpela maculata. The sequence goes on from OW386289.2 coordinate 62,686,713, forward strand.
TTCAGTTGAATTTTGGCTGTAAAAAGCGATTTATCAGCATATTATGAGTATGCCTTGCATATGTGATCAAAATAAACAGACCAACAAAACCCGATCGCTGTCAATTTATTTAGTTTTATTAATTATTATAAGGTTCGCTTACATCATCAAAAGTCCTACTGAGACCACGGGTAAATCGGGATGCATGTGAAATTGATACAAATCTGCAATTTTTCGTTTCAGATTCAAAGAAAATGCGGTTGGTGGTAGGAAAGTGCACTCTCGAGGTATTACCAGGGCTAATTTTTCAACTAATATCGATATTTGATCAACATTGGAGAGAATATTCAAGCAAACAACTAAAACAAGATCCGCCACTGTAAGATGTTTACAAATACATTGGTTTGTGATAGATAAAAGAAAGGATCAGGAATTTCATTAACAGTAAATGTAATTACTTTTTCTAATGTTTCTTTAACATCTTCAGAGTTATCTTCTTTTATACATGCGTGCTGCGTCTAGGCATTTGAATGGAATATATTTAAAAACCACTTTAAATCACTGAACATTTTGTACAATTTGCACAAGACAATATCTGATCCCTAGCTAAGAGGCGACGTAGCATGAAATTATCCTAGCTGGAATCTAATTGGTACTAATTCGAAATAAATTAAAAATCGAATTACCATAAATAAACAGAATGAAGAAAGTTTTAAATCGAATGAGATTCTCGCTTGAATAATTTGTTATTAACAAACAATGACCGCGAAGAATCTGTTTATTATAAACTACCCACATCTCAGTCACGGCCCTTATATAGTAAAAGTCGTCTTGCATTTATATATATAATATATTCAAAAGGCAGGAACTGTAACAACCAATAATGCATATAGTGGAATCCTAATGTAAGCTCCTACAGTGTTGTCTAGTCGGCGAAATGTCGCCGACTTGGGGAATTATTTTACCCAAAAGGTAAAGGTAGGTAAAAGTAAAGCACGTATTTGGCTAAAAATTTGTTTTATGGGTTCCTAATATTAAATACTAAAACCACAATTTAAAAATTGCCGTTATTGCTCAGAAATACAGAGAAATTTGGAACAATCCATTAAATCGATGAAAAAAGATGCGAAGAACCTGATTTTTAAAAATATACCAAAATAAAGAAGCTCCAATATTTCTGTGGCTTTAACAGCCAACTGTAATATTTATTAGAAAAGGGCAAAATTTAAAAAAAAACTAATGAAAATTGAAAATTTTAAAGATAGAATTCATAAAAAGCAGAAAAAAATTAATTAAATACAAAATAATTTAAGTATTAAAATATTTGATTACATTTGTACATGACATATCTATTTTATTGATTGATTCATTGAATGATTTGATTGATTTACCAGCGTGCGGTAGGCATTGCTGCCACTCCCGGGTTATACAGCTCGGCCTGCTACGTCCACGCTGAGTTGGAGTAAGGCCATGCTTGTTGCCAGCAGTGTAACGAAGTGTTTTTCTTGTCTATACTAAAATGCATCCAATTACTATTCGCCTTCGTTATGTGTCCCGATTCAATTTCAAATTTAATTAAAATATTCATATTTATTCATTTTCACGACCTCTACCGAACTATAACCAAGTTCAAATACACTGAGGACTATATACAAAGTAGGATTCTATAATTTAGGAATTGTAAATCCTCCAAACCGAAAGAAGGTATAATTTGTGATTTTAATTATCAGAGGCGCTAATTGCCCACTCCGGGAGTAGGGGTTGAGACAGTGAGTTCAGATGCCCAAAAGAGCATTTGAAAACGCGAGTCCTTTACCAGCCGTCTAAGGGTAAGCAAGCAATTTTAAATTATCTCCTCAACTTGAAACCTCAAGCAGGCACCGTGTTAACATGATAAGATAACTGTACCGCGTTTTACCGTATAAAGTAAATATTTAAACTCATTACATTTAAAAGAATTTCGAATTGTTAATGTATTTATTACCGAAAATATGGTTTATTAAAATAGTAACATTCGAGTAAGAGTATTACAATCTTGAGAATTATCCAAACGACTGTGGTCAAGTAATTTTTTTTAGGCCCGAACCTTAGAAAGGTAGCATAGTAGATATTTCGAAAGAATACCAGTAAGTTAAATTTTTCCGTAAATTTCATTTTAACTTAAACCTTGTATAAAATTTTAATGAGTTAAAATAAAAATAAAACTGAAAACTGTCATGTTACCGGGTTAATAAGAACGTGTTTTAAGTCCAAAATTACTTTGATTATTGCCACATTTTACGAAGTAAAGTAGAATCTGTAATTTTCAAGAGTCGAGTAAAAATTTATTATAGTCCGGGGACTTAATCCGAAAATCGGAAATTCCAGAAATTAAAGATTTTATATTTTTAACACGTTAACCTCTCTGATAATACCGCCTGACTTTCCTGCCAACTTAAACGTCGTCTAATTATTCCGAAGCAGAATTACCACCTGTATGTTGACTGCTGTAAATAATTGTAAAGCTATCGTTTGATATTCAAACACTGCCTGTTTTTGCTTGCTGCTTGATTATTTTCTTTACTATTTTTTTTACTGCTTTAATGCTGTCGCATACGCCATCTTGCGAAACGCTTGCTTGCCACCGCTGTTGCCGAAGTTACAAAACTTCTGAATTTCTGCTAATTTGTAACTAGTAGTATAAACCTTCTCTCCGTTTGGTTGTAGTCGAATTTTAGTCAAAGTCTAATCATACTCATAATTTTGTAAATTATTAAATGATATAATAAACAACATATTTTAAGTTGAAGTTATTTTTAATGGACTCCTTATGAGTTGTTCCGTGAATTGATCATATATATATATATATATATATATATATATTTTTTCTACTGCTGATGTCAGTTTTACTTGTACAATAAATATTATTATTTTGCCGAATTTGTTGTTTTACTGCTGAATGTGATTAAAAATCTAATCCATTGTTTTGACCTCTGGATATTTCCGTTTCTTCACTGAGTTTATCCCAGCCCTACTGCAACAGGCTGAATTAAGAGGCTATTGTGGGACCTTTACCCCACGTAAAAATTGTCAAGGTGGCGCCCGAGTGAAACCGAAGTAGATCTCGGTGTCAAAGTGACGCTTCCACTCGTTTATGCGCTAGGCGACTGGAAGAAACTACGTCACAGCAGCGGAAGCCACATGGCGCATAGAAAAGGAGTGTGGGATGGGAGATGTAGGTCTATGTGAGATGCGTTACCGCATTGTGTCGCGAGAGAGCCTTTAAGCTCTCTTTTTTGTTTTTGATTGCCTCTTCTGAGTCTCCTTGTGAAATATGTTGCCGTATTTTTGCTCCTCTTTTTGCATTTCTGCTTCTTCGAATCTTCTTTTTGTTTCCGATTGTGGTAGAGTATATATCGTTGTGATTTCTTTCTGGTGTTCATTTTTTAATCCTGGTCCTCTCAGTTGTTATTCTCCGCTGTAGTATGGTCTCCCTATTTTTAGTTTGTTGATGTTCGGTGCTAGCGCTTTCTTCAGTAGATGTGTTGGGTCCCTTCCTTGGGTATGTCCCCAGTATTTCATTACGTACATTTATATCCTTTCTTTAATTGTCCTTCATCCTAATAGTGTTGATGTTTCATGTCGCTGTTTTCGTGTTGTTGTTTTTGCGAGTAGTTGGACGATGTCCCTTTCTGCTCTTCTCAAAAACTTCTGTTGGCTTTTGTTGTTGCCGCGTTTTTTGACTCCACATGTCATCGTTGGTCGTTTGGGGGCCATGTACGTACATTTGGTAAGGTCCCATGATAGTTCATTTTTCTCAGTGAACAGTATGATTGTGACTCTATATGCCGTTTTGATTATCTCTTACTGTTTCCCTCCGTTCCAGTTGGTTCGTCAGGTCTGTTTCTAGGTACTTCAATTTGTTCGTTGTTCTTAGGGAGTATTCATCTATTTTGTGTTCCTCTCCACTGGTCCAACTCTCTCTTGTCCATTATTAGGCTTTTCTTGAAGTTTGTTTTCAATCCAAATGTGTCCTGCGGCGATTAGGAAATCATCGGCGCGGCGTATGTGTGTTTTCTTAGAGAATGCCACTTTTCTGAAAGAAGCCTGCATCATGCATACCTCCGTCGAAGTACTATGAGAACTCAGTCCTGACGCAGTACATCAACAATGCCTCATTGATTATTCCGGGTTCAATTCAAATTAAATTCATTTGAATACCCTTAATAACCATGAAAAACCCCAGTTGAAAATTTACCTAAGAAAAGTGTTATGACCACTTCAAGAGCAATGCATCTGATTATTACGGGTTTAATTTATATTAAATTCGTTTGAGTATTTTTAATAATTATGAAAAAAGAACTATTTGAGGACTAACATAATAAATTTGTATGACCATGCTTTACGAACAATACGTCTAAACTAAATTAATTTGAATATTTCTATAGTGATTAAAAAATAATTGAATTGGAAGTTTACACAGCCATACTTCGGCCATACTTCAGTAATTTATTACCCTGCAATAAACCGTCGACAGATGTCGACTTTTCAAGGATTTGGAAGACACCTCGATGATTTTATGCGGCAGACACTTGTAAGTCATTAAGACATAAATAAACTTGATTGGCAAAGTTGAAATGAAGGTACTTAGAAATTAAAATGTATTTAGCTTATATTCCCGTTATTTATTGCCTGGGTCCCGGCTCGCTTGTTTATGCACCACACTAATTGCCACTAAATAACTCTGTATTCGTTATTTTCAAATATTAATTCTATTTCAGCTTTGTTCTTTTGTTATGACACCTCGATTTACGCGGAATTTTTTGAACTACAATTCACGTAAGTTTTATAAAATTAACGCGTTTTACGCACATTTGTTCACTCCGACCTATCCCAGTGAACCTATGACATATTTATTTATATTATAACTATATTTTCATCAAAATTATCTTCTTCATCGTTTTCATCAATTGGGACAGTAAGTGCACAGTTAGTATACGTCTTTTTCTGCATTTGCAACTTTGACCGCAACCTGTTTTGTCATTTATTATTTTGAATACATATTCAGGCGCTGGTTGTTAATTCATTGGGTTTGGAAAATTTCCAACTTCCAGGTTTTAGCCCCAATCATTTGATTTCAAATCGAGACCCAGACATATTTGCACCTCTAAATGTACTTTCTTTAGGTGTTCTAGAGCTGTGCCAGTTGTGGATGACAAATTCACAGATTTACACTAACTACTATCTACAATGTTTGTACCCATATTTATTTGAATCAAACGCAGACTTAGGAGCGCCAGTGTTGCCAAGTTATGATTCTTTTCCTGTTTTTTTTTGTCAATTTACAAACATTTTTTGACTACCATATCTCTGCGATTTATTAATTGTTTTTTCTAAAAATGTAGGATGTTATTTTATAATGATGTATTTACTGAAAAACATTTTTGAAATAAATTATTATTATACCGGTTATCTAAAATATTTGTTTGCACTTCTTGATATTTAATTATTGTTTTTCTCAATTTGAATGAAATGCCCATAATGTTTTTACATGGATGAATAAATCATATAATTCCCCACATTTTTATATCATATACTTTATTTTTATTTCAAACGGTTTTTGAAATATGATTATTTCAAATAATTTTTGCGTAAATTGAGGTGCTCTTTATTTTAGCATTAAAATCTAGTATGGCTTTGGTCTTTTGTTTTACATTTTTTTTAAATGGAATGTCTATAATTTTTTTCCATGGATGAATAACGTATAAAATTTACCACATTTTGATATCATAGACTTTCTTTTAATAATTATGAACGGTTTTTGAGAAATAATTTTCTTCACGAAATTGAAACGAGCCTAACAATTGCTCAAAATGTCCATCGTCTTGATTCACGCAATACTGAAATCTCTTGATTAATGAATGCCTTGTATTGTATAACGATTGAAACACTGACCATAATATATTCTCGAGTCGTTGGTTCTACTTTATAAATATTTGACTTCACAAGTCCCCAAAGTAAAAAACCCATTGAAGTCAGGTGGGGTGACTTAGGCGGCCATGCAATGGGACCTAACATAATTTAATAAAATAATAAATTGTACATAATTTAACAGTTTATTAAAATATCAGACCTCCTCTTCCTATCTACCGTTCAGGAAACTGGTAACTAATCGCCTGACGAACATTTCTACTAAAATGTGGTGGGGCATCCAGTTGTAACCACATATTATTTATAATATAATCAGGAATATGCTCGATCGTTTGTAGAAACGTATTTTGCATAAAATCCAAGAAGACTGCTCCATTCATATTTCCCTCAAAAAAGTAAGGACCAATAACATAATCATGTACAATTCGCCCCCAAACATTTAAACTCCAGTTGCTCTGGTAATGAATTTTCTGAGGGTTTTCTCTGTCATAATAATGGAAATTGTGCCTATTCACAAATCCATTGCGATGAAACGTTGATTCATCCGTGAACAACACAAATTTGAAAAATTCTTCATTTTCTCTAATTTTGTTTTGAGCCCACTGGTAAAAATGTAATCTACGATTTAAATCCACATCCAAAAGCTCTTGATGCAGCTGTACTCGATAGAAGTGAAACTTATTTTTACGAAGACGTAGGGAAACACTAGATTTACTGACCTCTAAATCTCTAGAGATGGTACGAAAGAACCGAACCTGTTCTTTCGGAACAGGTACGAGCTAATAGTTCCGCGGAACAGTTCTCAGATTTAGAAAATACTAGTTCCGACTCCGCTGGACTGTCATGCGTTTGAGCGGAGCACTGAGCACATGATTACGTTGTACCTTCGGACACGGAGCCGGAGTGGAGTGAGCAGATCAGACTTGCGGACTTTTTGGTATTGGTGGTAAGTGGTAGTATTTGTGTGGGATGTATATAATAATAATAAATTCTGTTTAATTAGTGCTAAGTATTACAAAAATGTAGCTCTAGCATTTTTTAATTCGAGGAGTTTTAAGAATAGTTTGAAGCATTAGGTGAATATTTTGACTTATTTCCATGTAACAATGAAATGAACTGAAGAAATGGTAAAACTTAGAAATGAAATACTCACAGTTCTAAATCGCATTACAAAACAAATTAAAAGTATATTAATTTATATGACACCCTCTACTCTTATTCAGAGTTCAAATACTAGTTCATATCGGTTTTGATATACAGGACGTATTTTGTATTGACCGCTTTGTTTTCAAGAGCTTGGAGGTCTGGAGATTTCAAAATCAAATCATTGAATGGAGCATATAATTGACATGTCAGTTTTCACTTCATCAACCAATCAGCATTCTTGTTTCAAAAAAATCAGGACTCCAAGCACTTGAAAAGAAAGTGGTGTCATAAATCTGGAGCTGCGAGTGCGAAAGAACGGGCAATCACTAATGCCGGACTCGGAGCAGGTCGGAATCGGAACAGGTTTTTGGAACAGGTATACTTTTTTACCCGGAACAGTTTCGACCTGTTCCGAGAAAAATCCACTCAGTACCATCTCTATAAATCTCTACTGAACTCCTGATCAGTTGCCGTAGGATTTTCGATTACCGCTAAAGTTATAGCCAGCTCATTTTTTTCACTTAATACATTTCGTCGTCTCACCTTTTTTTTATATGCAACACTTCCAGGACGTTCAAAACGTTCTTTCAAATTTTCTAGAGACATCACATCGGGATACCTTCTATCGGGGTATTTTTAATGCCAGTAAACAATTTCCATCACATTCACCAATGACATACACCATAGATATCAAATCGTGCTGACAATAATTATAATTCATATTTTTAAATATCACCTAATAATATTAATTCAACTTAATCACGATAATCTTAAACACCTTACAGAAATGTCATAAAGTGAAAAATAGGGATTGCATTACCGGTTAACCGGTTAACCGGTTAACCGGTTATCAGGACAAAAAACACATGATTATAATTACCGGTTATTTTAATTTTTTACCGGTTATTTCGGTAAATTCTGAACTTACAATATGTCACGTATTCAACGTTTCTATTTATGTCACTGACTAGTATTCACTAAATACAGAGTGACTGTCCCAACACCGAGCACTTTTAACAATAAATAAATAATATTATAAAAAGTAAACTCCAAACACCAAGTCCTAAGAAATACAAGAGAGACATTGACAATATCTTACGATAGAAAATTGAATATTTCACTGCCGCAAATATCTGTGGAATACATTTAGAAGTATGTTATTATCAATTTTTATTAACTTATCGACCCACCAATATCGATTGAGGAAGGGCATCTTCAGCTGGTGGTATTCTATGCACAAATATCAGTCGACTAACAGATGTAGCTTTGAAAAACTAACCCCTTTAACAGGCTATTTTTAAAAAATATTGTATTTTTAGATTAGGTATTCAGTAAATGCCCTATTTGAGTTTATGTTTATAATCTTTGTTATTTAAGTGGATACGTTTGTTATTTACAGAATAATTATTTATTTAAATGTATTTCATTTATATTTTTTCCTTTTGATAAATTAACTCCTATATAAAAAAAATCTATTTGACAGTCACATTTTTATCACTTTGACAGCGATAAATCGTTTTTTATCACCGATAAAAATGCCTGTTCCTCAAAAGCAGAGTACATCTAGTAGTCGCACGTCACTTTAAAATCTGTACTGTCAGCTATAATTTTTAAGTATTGTGGAAACTATACTGTACAACATGAGTTTTGGGAAAATTATAATTATTTTTAATAAATTATTGTTGTTGTTCGTTCACATATTCTGTCGTTAATTTATCTTGCCAAAAAACACTCGAGCTTTTCTTTTATGGATAAATTTTTTTTTAACTCAAAATTTTTCCAATCAGTAATTTTGCTCGAAAAACTGATATTTGACAAAATCGTTCGACTTCCGGTCTCGCAATTTTTTCATGTCAGTTTTTCTTATAAAATCACTGATTGGCTAAATTATTTCGTTACAAAAAGAAATTTATCCGATAAAAAAAAAGCTCTTGTGATTTTACTGTTGATAAAAAACCTTTTATTTGTTCATTATATTAAATATACGTATATAAAAATGTTTTTTGTTAAATTTAGATAATTTTATACATGGAACAAGACATTTGCCATTTTCGCCACCCTAATCATCCATTCTAAAAATTACCGGTAAATACCGGTTAACCGGTTATTTACATTTTTATTTACCGATTTACCGGTTATTAAAACTTCCGGTAAATTGCAATCCCTAGTGAAAAACAAACGCAAAACAAAAGACCATACTTGATTTTAATGAGAAACAAAAAAATTATTTGAAATAATTCTGAAAAGCCATTTGAAATTAAAATATAATATTAAAATGTGCTTGTGTGTTGTATGCTTTAATCATCCATGTAAAAAAATTATAGGCATTCCATTTAAAAATTTGAGAAAAATAATTAAATATCAAGAAATGTAAACAAATGTTTTGGACACCTGGTATAATAATAATTTATTTCAAAAATGTTTTTCAGTAAATGCATCATCAAATAATATCCTATATTTTTAGAAAAAACAATTATTAAATCGCGGAGATATGGCAGTCAAAAAAATGTTTGTAAATTTCCAAAAAAAAAAAAACAGGAAAAAAAGTCATAACTTGGCAACGCTGCATCCGATTTGTAAAATATTTTAGGGTGTAATACAGGACCTTTGGAGGTTTAACTGACGTCAAAAAATACAGGGTGTTCCATTTAAAAGAATTATACTTTCTTCTGTAACTCGTTTTTGTGACACCTTGTATAATTGAAAATAATTTTACGTTATAGTGGAGATAAAACGTTAAAAGTTTTGCTTTTGCTAAGAAAGTTTTTTTATAAATTTAGCTGTTTTTGCACAATCCTCCGAGGGAACACTAACTGGACACCCTGTATAAACAGTCTAGTTTCTCTTTTGCAAAGACTTTGGCAGCATCGTCACTTTTTTTTAAATTTTAACAAACTATCCAAATAAAGTGAATGGATTTGAATGAAACCTTTTATATCGTCTTTGTTTTTGTTCAAATATGAAAGTTAAAAAGTTAAAGTGTGTATGTAAATAACATATCGGAGCCTCCTGGAGCAAAAATTATGGGTTTTCATCAGTTTTTGATCAGCACATTTTTAAAACTACTTATCCCCAAAGTTACGAAAAACTTCAACCAAAAGTCAAATTTCATTAATTTTGTGCGGAGTCCTTTCTAATAATTGCGTAGATATTGTCCGTCCACACGTTACTGACATTATGTATATAGATTTGTTAAAACTGTAATTTCAAATTGCACACCTCGTTGTGTGTGCTGTAGTCTCGATCAACCCGCTAGCACTCAGTTTCGATGATAAAAGTGTTTTTCCTTACTTAATTTTATAAGGAATCGATTTTAATTAAGTCTTTTTGAAAAGGGAAGACGCCATTTTGTAAGGTGGTATCATATATTTAGATTGATTTTAACATTCGTTCTAAAATGGCAATTGAAAATTGAAATACATTTGCGTCAGTTGGTCTGTACGTACGGAAACACTCTATAGATCGCAATTTTTAACGGATCCTCTTATTTTTTTTTTATCAGAATAGAACCCTATCGAATTTCATAATGATCAGTCGCACTGAAGCCAATTTTGGACATTTTTTTTCTATCGTATCAGTTTTAGAAGATAAAACGGGGTGGTAGAGAAAACTGATAAGATTCAGGTCATATTGCGGGAATATTCGAAGAATTGGCGAAGTCGCCGGTAATTTCAATTAATTCACAAACGTGGTATTATATGTTAGGGTGGAGTGAGGAAAAAAAAATTTATTTTCAAAAAGCTTGGGTGTGCAAAAGTTGCCACTTAGGATACGTAAACACATCATAATTTATTTTTTTAGTTTTATTTAATTTTTAAGCTGCCGCAACCCAGGTAGCAAGGGCGCGTGAAAATTACCTGAAAAAATAGTCAGGAGTGACGAGTTAGATGACGTAAATGGAACGTAAAAATGACTTGTCTCAGATGAATGCCGTCTTATGCTAGACGTTAATTTGACGTCTTTTTCAGGTTATAGTTGACAATCCCCCCACAGGTTTTTAGTAATACGAACATATAAAAACTACATATTAGTAGTCTACTTGATAAAAATGAAGTAATAATTAATGCATAAATAAATATTGTCCTATGAATTTGTTTGTTAGCCACCCGTATATTTTATTTACATTGACATACCTAACTAATATTGTTTACCATCACTCCAATTTTTTCTCACAAGGGTTGCCTGCATATTATATTGCTTATTAAATTATTGAATTCATTTTATTTTACTTACTTTTACTAATTGCCGCGCGTCGACCTTCTGATTTGTAGGTCAACGAAAGCAAAACAGATATAGTAGATATGTTTCTAGAGGGCAGAATATTTACTAGTGAAATATTTTGTCGAACTCCTCTATATGTTTCCTTAAATATATAGGGAATAAGAAACCAGACTGCAACCAACAGCTATTCTCCGGACTAATGCCCCGCCGAGCGCTGAATTACGAGTTGCATGCCGTGGTTTTATAAATCTCGTCATGTACCAAGAGTGAACAAATGCCTCGTTACAGCCGTCTCAGACCTACCTTGCACTGACGAGAGCCAATAGCTCGAAACTGCGGTCTGCAAGTGGTATGGGATGGCTGGCACGAGAGCTCCTTTGAATGGGAATAAGTCTTTCGGCTGGTGTCTATTACAATCGAAACTTAGCCTTTTGTGGCAATACATAGTTATTGTACTTAACGCGGCCAGGCTTGTAACTCGTAATTCAGCGCTCGGCGGGGCATTAGTCCGAAGAATAGCTGTTGGTTGCAGTCTGGTTTCTTATTCCTTATATATTTAAGGAAACATATAGAGGAGTTCGACAAAATATTTCACTAGTAAAAAAAAACAGATATATTTTTTAAAATAAGTCAACGGTTTGACTCACTCTGCCACTGAAATTATATATGCTGCTACCTACTTAAAAGACTAGTTGAAATCCGAAACATAATTTTTTCTCATCTCAAATTTGATGAGAGGGGGAGTCAGGAGTAAGTGTATTCGTATATCGGTTTTATAAGCAATTATTACCCTTAAAAAAAACATTTTTTTCACAATTATTTTAACAAAAAAAAAAAAGAAAATGGAGTGTGAATAGAATCGAACCGCCGACCTCATGACTTGCAAGACAACGCAAGCAAGCAAGCAATAACAAGTTTATTAAAATTAGGTACATGTATGCTTAACTCACCCGGCCACTAAACTTTCTAAGAGTATTTACTTAAAGACTTTATAATTGGAACACGCAACGGCTAGATTTTGCTTTTTAATGCATTTTAATCTAATTTTATTATTAAAAAAAAACTCGATACCTTCACAAATAAGCTGCCGAATCTTTGCAAACTCTTTTGAGTATAAATTCTTTTGGATAATGTTAAATAACATTATCCTCGAATAATAACGCCAATATCCCTCACGACACGGTTTATTTTTTTAAACTTTACACTGTGCTTACGATAACAAAATGCCATTTGCGAGTTTTAAAGTTTGTAATCCGATAAAATATAAATAAATTTAACACCGAAAAAAGACAACAATATGACGTGATGTGTAGCACGTCATTTTAATGTCATTTATAAGACGTCATTATGTCGTCGATTTTTAGTCCACTGACGTCGTTTTGACCAGAATCATCAGATTTTGACGTCATTATAACGTACCCTTGCTACCTGGGAAGGGTCATCGTTTTTTTAAATTTTCATGAATTACGCCATTTTTGAAGATTTTGAAAAACTGATGGTTTTTTTGAAATTTAATTATACTTGGAATTTATTTATGCCCACGGCGCAGGTGCAGATTACTTTCTAAAACAAAGCCCAAAGGCGTTACGTTACAGGGTTAAAATGCTAAAAATTTGAATATTTAGCGGCCTTGTGGCAACTCATAGCTTTTTAATACAAAACTGAGTTTTTTTTAGAGATTGACAAAAGTATTTGAATGGCTTTTTATACCCAAGCTAAATTTTTACACAAAAAAAGTAAAAAGATATGAAAATTATTTGCAAGCGGGTTATTCCAAAACATTAAGGTCTTTGTGGCACCTCAAAATAACATTAGATTTTAATAATATTTTATTCTGGTATTGCTTATCTGGTGTGCAACTTCTGCAACCCCAAGCATTTCTGATTTCCAAAAAAAGTGAAAAAGTACCTTTTTTCACTCCACCCTATTATATGTGCACTGCGCACTGCTGGTTTTACCAAGGATTTTTGGACAATTATCTAAATTTTCCAACTTAGTGAACAAGAAAATAAAAATGTTATTAAATTTTATTTATTTATATTTTAGGTATAGTGTTATATTTAATCTAGACCTCCCCTGTATATTAAACGATAACAATCATAAAAACGCTCCATCCTACAGAGATGCTCGAAGTGAAGGGATAAATTAGGAAGCTCCGACTATCCATTTGGCAACATACTACAATACCAGTTCAACCACTTGTTGAAGTGGGATGGATGGATATGGTAGTTTTGCCGGAAATCATTACTGTTGGTTTTATGCATGGTCGAGGAGGGGCCGCTACAAAGGGGGAATTAAAGGGGCGCATTATGCAACGCCGCTCGCTTGAGGCCGAAAAGCAAGGTCAACCTAGTACAACAGGTTGTCTCCACGAAATCAGGTGTGCCGGGTACTAATCGAATCGACCAAATCTCGAATTAGAAATGTGAAATATGAGATGCACACATGATCAGCGATATCTTGTTGCTTTCGTAAAAAGGCTGAAACCGATAGAAGCCTTTTACAATTACTTTGCAGTCTCATTTCAACCGCAGACGTTTGATATTATTTTGGTGTTACATAATAGGTCAGGCTGTAGAGACAAAAAAAGTACCCGAACAGAAAAAAATTAGATACGGATATTTTATTTTATAAAATAGTTCATATACAGGGTGTTCCTTAATGACGTACTAATATTTCAGGGTGTGATTCCTTAGGACATTTAATGAAGAAAAGTTCATACGAACATATGTCCACAACGGCTTACATTTTTTGCTACAGTGTGCCCCATAACACAATTATTATATACAACGTATAATCATAGTACAAATCTGAAAATACGTACGCATGCAAAGTATATACTTTAGTTTATACTTTCTTCAAAGAACTACCCACCTTTTACATACAATTCAGTTGCAAATATTTCCAATCCTTTATAGTACTTTACATGATCTTTGTATATGCATAGCGCATGTAAAAAGTATAAAGTATGCATAAGAATAGTAGTAGAAATAGAAAGAAAATAAAGAATATATGTGTAGTTCCATATGTGTTCTATTTACATGTACATATATAATATTGTTTACCACACTTCAATTTACTCTCACAAGGGTTGCCTACAAATTACAATGTTTATTAAATTATTGAATTCATTTTTACTTACCTTTTTACCAATTGCCGTCGATAGGGATCGAACCTGCAACGCCTGCGTCATCTCGAAAACTGTTCTAAGATCTACCCACTGGGCTATCCAGGGTCGTTATTTTGTATGCTAAAAGTGATATAGTAATGTGTGGGAAATTTATTAAATGAGATTATCAGTAATAATAAGTCTTTATTATGTGAAATTGAATTTCTAATACAACTTTTAACAAACAGTTATAATACCTTTTTTAAAATATTATGTGAAAATCGTTCAAGTTCTCTTTTTGTATTTTTTATTTGTGTTCCCAGACCTAATTTTTTTCTGTTAGAATTTATATTTATTTATAATTATTAAGATGAACTTATTTAATTTCTATTGAAAAAACTGTGATATTGTGATCGAACTGTCACCTGAGAAATACGAGTAATGAATATTTGCTTGAAGTAAAACAAAATAAAAATCTTAACCTCCAATCAGAACATTTGGTAAGCCTGATATTTAAATTGTAATACTTCGCTTTATTGTGAACGACAGATTTATCTGGATTATTTGTGTTTTTTGGGTGTGCTCTAGGAAAGTTTGACTTTCATTAATTTATTATGTATAGTAACTATTATTGTTACACCTTGGATGCTTAAAGTGTTACTAGATAAAGAGAAATCTCAATAATTTGTTATAGATCCGTACTTAATAGATAGAAAACATAGATAGAAATAGATAGAAAACATTGCAGTAATAATATGGAACATTTTCCTAAGACAGCATATCCAGATATTGTTAATTATGTAGTAGTCCAAGAGGTAGCTCCCATTTGATATAACCGGAAAGATCTAATACAGTTACGTATATTACTCAAGTCTGGAGCTAGCATGAAATAGAAATCTGTCGGTCTGGCAGTCCAAAGCGGCCGGACGTTAAACTGGCGGTGTTTCTAATTTCGAAAAAATTTACTTCCTGAATAAATTCGAGCTGGTCTGCCATTCGAAATCGATAGTAAAATCATCGCCAGACTAATTCAAAGTTAAACAAAATCAACAATCAACAAAGTCAATTTAACTGAAAGTATCTAATGTTTATTTTTGAACCAAATTACAGCTCACTGAATGGCTTTCATGAATTGTTAAGTATGGCAATCAAAAACAGCCGGATACTGGGTGCCAGATCAAATTTCTTGCAACGCTGCATTTCATTGAACGACGAATAACGTACGACTCTCTGGCTACGTACAAAACAATGTAGGGGAGGGCGGGTTGTAGAAAAATGTAATATTGTTTGTCACTTACCCAAACCTATGCAATCTGGTGGAACCCGAACTCAAAATATGTTCTCATTTAACATAATTGTATCAAACTTTAATATGGACGAAGGTCGAATATTTTTGTTAACATAATTTTATACCTGGTCAGTAAAATAACAATACCTACCATGCAACTTTCATTTGTTTTATTTATCGAAGCAGTGACCAGTGAACCCCACTAATGTGGCCAGTGTACCCCGACTGCGGGGCACACTGGTCATATTTTCTAAGAAATTTTATTTTGTTGTCATATGTAATTCAAAATTTTGATGGAGGTTGGATTTTACAATAACAACTCACTTCGTTATTTAGGCGTAGGGAAATTGTTCGTCGAACTCGGTCCTGATGTATGTCTTGCCTTGCCTGGTCTGCATGCCTTCACAGGATATGACACAACATCTTGCTTCTAAAGGTAAAGTTACTCCCTTTAAACAAATGGAAAAGAGCTCCGAATTTCAAAAATATTTTCAAACATTCTACCAAGATCCGGAACCAGATTCTGTTCCCATAACTACGGCGGAGAAATTTGTTTGCTTCATGTACAATCTCCCTAGGTATCCAACAGTTAATGAGGCAAGGTACAGAAAATTTGAGATGGCTTACAAGCCCAGAAAATGAATGATCTTCTTCTTAGGAGCTTCACCACATTTGATTCCCTATCAATTCCCCCCCTGCCATTCATCACTGCTGCTGCATGTGAAGAGAAGTATATTTCAAACATACATATGGTTGAACGCCGAAAAACAGGGCCCGATGGAGCCATTAAATCGTGAAGACTATGGCTGGAAGATAGGTCCATCGGGGATATACGAACCTGTGTGGTTTGATGGAGACATTGCTCCACCTGTTGTCATCGACGCAATTGCGGAGGCTTCAGGTATGTTGAATACAATAAAGTAATAATTACCTAATTTTTAACTCTTTTTAGACGACGAAGATACCGATTCTGATGTCCCTTCGGAAGATGACGGGGACGAAGACGATGAATAACGGAAATACTCGTGACGTGGTAGAGAACAGAAAATATTACAAAAATAATTGGATTTCATAGCATCACTGACAAATCTATAAGTGTGAAATTCAAGCTATCTTTTAATTAAATGTCAAAACTAATGTTGACGAAAAACTTATAATTCTTTTCATACAATAAAATTATATTTCCATCATTTTTTTAATATACCATCAACCGAAAAATAAGGTAGCTCACTCGTAATCGACGATTAACAAGCTTTGCTACCTTACAAAAACCGATCTGGCATCTTGGATCCGGCTGTTTTTTACTGTCAGACCGAGCAATTCGTAAAAGCCACGCACTGACCTGTAATTTGGTTGAAAAATTAAAACTAGATACTTTCGGTTAAATTGACATCAATTTTTTTAAAGTGCAAGTTAATCTGGCCGCCATTTTACGACCGATTTCGAGTGGCAGACCAGTTGAAATTAATTTAGGAGGTAGTAATCTAACAAGTAAACTCTAAAACAAACATAGCCTTAATCGAGGATGTGTAGAATTATCCATTTTCCGATCTTTCGAGGTAGTGAAGCCAGTAAAGGCGTACTGCCCTGCAGCGGGGCGTTAGGGTGTGAGGTTCAAGCCATAGTATGTCCGACAATGAGTTGACTTTGTCCTCGTCAAAGTCGGAAAGCCCTCATACTTAGACCTGGACAAAGTCAATTCATCGTCGGACACACTATGGCTGCATCCTCATACCCTAACGCCCCTGTAGGGCAGTTCGCCATTACTGGCTTCATTACCTCGAAGGATCGGAAAATGGGTCATGCTACACATCCTCGATTAAGGCAGTTGTCATCATTTCTAGCATCCTCTGAGAAGCAGGATTTTTAATTTTAATAACAGGATCAGAGGATTCCCACAGAAATTAAACGTATCGCTCGGATACTGATGTTGCTCCAGCAACTTCATCAGTCCCTTTCAGCGAGATGTTTGGGCAGGCAGTATATGACAGACGTTTCGTTTTTCCCAGAGGATTGGAAGACGCCACTCGTTGGTTGCGTGTGGATATGGGTGTCTGCTGTCTTGGTTCTCCAATCCCCCTCGGAGAAATATCACGAGGCTAAACCATGCTCGATAAAGATTTGTAACTGAGATTTCTCAATGCGAATCATCTTTGATCTTAGATAAATTAATTTGAGAGAGTGATTCGACCTTCTGATGACCAAACGTCACTTTGATCATAGGTCAAACCATATGCGAACGTAAAACATCCCGCTCTTTCAGAATCCGTGGTCAAAAACGCGTTTCCATTTGATAAACAAAAGTTGACCTTGGAATTACCTTGACCTTGACCTGATGAACAGAACACTTTTTTTGTGGGGCTGTGATATGGTACGGATTCAACAAAAAATCAACCAAAATTCGCCCAAGAATTTGATGACAAATATTCGGAGCTCTAGTAATCTTCTTCGTACTCGTCTCAGGATATTCGCCGATTTTCTACAGCACTGCTTCCTCAATTTCGGGTATTCTGACTGTTCTCTGGTACCGCGTCCTTTAACAAAGCCTGCTTTCTCAGGAGGCACTTGCCACGACAGATAATTTTGATATAAGGTCTCAAGAAAATGTTTAGTAGCTACCCCCGTTACCACCCCCACCCCATTATTAAAGGGGGTGAAAAGATATTGTGATATGATGTGTGTATAACAACCAAAAACCCCCTTTTTACTTCATCCAACCCCACTACCACCCTCCTATCACTACCGATATGGGATATCGTTTTATGGGTTTTTGGGATAGACGATTTCAAATATTATATTAAAGTTCCATAAAAAATTTTCCACAGACAAAATTTTTCCGTTGTGAATGAATTGGATGAAAAATCTGGATGTGGAAGTGGTGATTCCTTGGGCAGCGGTTTTTCAAAGGTTTTAAGCAAATTATTCAAAGAGGATCACATTTTCGAAAAAGTTTGTCATAATAAAAAAGTTAGCTTATAAAATAACAAACATAATCCATGGAATAAAAATTTGTTTAGGCTCATCCTTGCGGAGATACAGTTAATGTTAGGTGCATTTGAACGTAACCCTGAAAAGGTCACGCTCTTCAAACAGTCATAACTCTGGTTGAAACAAACCTTTTAACGTGTACCTTGGACCAAATTAAAGCTTATTACAGTAGCTTAACATTTTCTTTTGGCAAATTTTGATATCAGCAAAATCAAAAATGATACAAGGAAAATAAAAGCAAAATTTTGATTTTTTACACAAGAAAGTGCCCGTTTTTTGGTTCAAGTAAATTTCAAATTGAAAAAAAATTCCAAATTGTGTATTTTGTTAATGTATGCGCTCAATTTTTTTGACTGATGTATGCACTATCTAAAGACTTAATGTAGTTAGAGAATTTTAGAAAAAATGTATTTTTTTGGCTTTAAGGTTAAATAAGTTAGCAGAGATGCATCTTAGCTGAGTGTCTTTTTTTCTTATGGGCTGCGGTGTCAGAAACCTCGTACTGAAGCTTAATCTTATTGTACCCTAGCCGAATGTTACTAGAGATAATAATTATAGCAATAATCTAAGGAAAATTATGCTTTTTTATTTTTTTGATAAAGATAATAGTTTAGGAGATGTTTGAATTTAACTCTTAACGTTTTTTTTTAAACTGACAACCTATGTACTGTTTTGACTACCTGACCTTAAAGAGGATTAAGAGACCTATAAATTGGCTTTTTTGATGATTTTTAGCATTAATTGCAAAGGAGATATTTCCAAAATAAGGAGCGCGCCTCGTTATAGCAAATTACGATACTTTTTTGGTATTCACGCACATTTCTTAAGTTGTTGGACATCGCATGCATGTATGTATTTGTGTAAATATGTACAAAGATGAAAATAACTCAAACATTGATGAAGATGAATAATTATAATAAATTTAATTTAAATCTCTATACTCATAGTTAATAAAACTGGAAAATATTAATTACTGTTTTATTAATTTGTTACACCTTAGCACAAAAATCCGATCCAAATTCGTAATTCGTAATCAGCAACCCCAAAATCATAAATAATATTAGTTTCATTAATAAATTCCCAGGACTTTATACTTATTTCTTAATTTTAGGGGTGGATTTCACCATCTTGATAAGAGCAATTATTTTCCTTATTAGGGAATGAGTTTTATGTCTCAAAATAAACAAAAAATAATTAATTTGTCCATGTTATATCGGCCATATTGAGAGTGCAACATAAAATTTTTAATTTCTGACTTCACGTTCGTGATCAGCGACCCCAAAAACATAAATAATATAATTTTCAGTATTTAATTAATTATTGATTTTTTGACTTTAGAGGTGGTTTGGTTTCCATCCTCTTGGAGGGTAAAAAGCACATCTATTCCTTTTTAATATCTGAAGTTTATACTCTAAAGTTTAAGAATCCGCAAAAAAAATCCTTAGCCGCATTAGAATTAGTCCGAAGTTTGGGTACTTTTTGACATCAAGTGACTGTACCATTTATTCTAAATTTTGGATATTTTTACCTCAAGGTATTGCAGTATTTACCATTTGTAGAATCAAAATATCTGTTTTACTTTTAGAATAAATGACGTTCAGATTGAAGCACCCACTATATTAGTTCTTTCTTAATTTGCGTAATTCCTTGATTCAACTAAATTAAAATATAAGAGGAGCAAGAGAGTATAAAAAAAAATACCAAGAGCCATATTTTGAAAACGATCACAGCTTTTTTTGCGGGCGGGGGAAGAAGGGGAAATCCATCATGGACACCCAGCGCCTTGGATCTATCACGCTGGGTAGTGCTGGACTCTAACCAAGCTAAAACCCCTCCGGAGCCCCTTCCCTGTCTTCAGTGTTTCCTCATATCCTGGAACCGCTCTCGCTTACCGTCAGAATATCAGGTCAATCTTAGTGTTATGTGTTCGAAATAATCTTCCTTGCAGAGATGTCCTCTTATTACTACTTCCTTAAAACGATTAGAGGTTCAAGTTTCTTTCGTCTTCTAATTTTCATAACTGATGTTATCATGTCCTCCAAGAGTTGCCAGTTTTCCTCTGATTCTAGCATCCTCAACACCATGTCATCGGGTGTAACTGGGCCGCCTAGCCTGTTTATGACTCGTAGCCTTTCTTCTCTCCACCTGCTATACCAGAACACAGTATGCTCCGCGTCATCTATCTCCCCGCAGTACATGCATTCTCGATCTTCAATCTTCCCGATGTCGTAGACGTACTCTGCAAAACATCCGTGTCCTGTTAGGGCCTGAATAAGGTAGAACCCAACCTCCCCGTGTCCTCTCTCCACCCATCTTTTAATATCTGGAATGAGTCCTCGTCCATCTTCCCTTACTCGAGATATTCCATTTCTCCTGCCACCTCTGATAGAGTCTATCATTGGCCTCCTTCCTGCCACTTCCCTCGTATATCTCCCACCTTTCTTTTGCCAGAAGGTCAATGAGAGGGATCCCTGCCACTATCAGCACTGCCTCGTAGGAGACCGTTCTGTAGGCACTGCAGACTCCCAGTGCTGCACATCGCTGTACCCTGGCCAGTCTTTTTCGCGTTCTTTCCACTGGAGATAATGGAGTGCACCACGCTACACAGCACTCTCCTCTTGCTGGCTTTCGGTCCACTGGTGTTATGCATTAGCCTGCCTATGGCTGTTGCCACTCGCCCAGCTTTTTCCTCCAATTTCGTCACATGCACCCCGTATGTCAATTTCGAATCTAGCCATATGCCCAGGTACTTTATCGCCTGGCTCGGGCCAATTTCCAGCTCCCCTACCCTTATTCTCATGATAGGGAGATTCCTCTTTCTGGTTATGATTACCAGATCTGTTTTTCCAGGGGCAAGTTCGAGCTTCTTGCCCCTTACCCATCTCTGTATTTTTGCAATGGCCGTGTTCGCCGCCTAATCGATTTCCCTCACTCTGGCCGTGACTGTTACTGCTAGATCGTCGGCATATCCGATCACCTTAACGTTCTCCGGTTGGGGTAAGCGTAACGCATCATCGAACACTATATTCCACAAGGTTGGGGCCAGGACCGATCCCTGCGGAACTCCACAAGTCATTTTCCTCCACTGGGTAGTGCCCTCTACCTCAAGCCCTGTCCACCTGTTCTCGAGGTAGCTCTTTACTATCCTGAGCAGGTACGGGGCTATTCTTAATTTTCGCAAGTTCTCAACTATCTCGCCCCAATCCGCCGTGTTGAAAGCATTCCGAACATCCAGCGTTACTATCGCACAGATCTTCTTGGCCCTCATAGCCTCCCCAGCTATCTCGGTTATGCGCCTTATCGCTCCTACCGTTGATCTCCCTTTCCAAAAACCGAACTGGGACTCCGATAAACCACCTTTCTCTTCAATGTCTACCTCTAACCTCCCCCGAAGCAGATATTCCATTAACTTACCCATCGTATCGAGTAGACATACCGGCCTATATGAGGACGGTTCATCTGGTGGCTTGTCCCCTTTCTTTATCAACACCAGTCTTGCTTTCTTCCATCTCTTGGGGAAGTTTCCCCTTTCCAGGGCGCGGTTCATAACCCATAAGATTACCCCAGGTTGTTCTTCCGCCACCAGTTTTACTGTTTCCGGGGGATTTCATCCGGTCCAGAAGCCTTTCCGCTCTTGAGTCTACCACACGCCTCCGACATTTCCTCCTCGGTAAAACGGGGAACTCCTCCCACCTCCGTTGGTCTCCATATTATTTCGTCCCTTTCTGGGAATAGGACATTCACGATCTCCACCATCTTTTCTGCTAGTATAGTCGGAGGAGGGGCTTTCATGCGTCTCATCGCAATCTTGAACCCATCCCCCCACACGTCTCTATCTATGTCTTGGCACAACTCTTTCCATTTGTCATTTTTTGACTTCTTGATTGCGTCTCTTAATCTCTTCTTTGTCTCCCGGTAGTGTTGTAAGGCCGCGTTCTCTCACAGAGTTAGCCTAGACGACAAAGAACATTTTAGAGTGAAACCTACAAAAACATGCAAAATGAATAAATTTTTTTTTAATGAGTTCGTGAAAGTGTATAGAATAATACCCTGAAAAGTTTACATTCCGCTCGGATGCGGAACATAAAAAAAAGTGAAAAAAAAATTTGATTCATTCATTTTTTCAAAATTTTGAAATTAAGTCAGGGTAGGAAAAAATTTAAAAAAATACAGGTGGATAGACCACGTGTTTCTGAATAGAAAATGTCAGAATAAAATTTACGGCTAAAGCCACCGTATTCCTGGAAAAAATAGTGAAGTAACTTTGTACTCTGCGCGGCCAAGCGCACGGTTAAATGCATACTACGGAACCTCTAAAAATTCTTAGCAGTTCTAACGAGTAAAATAAAACTTTTTTCCTCTTTCTGATTACACATTTTTAACATTTTTCTTAGTGAACACGAAAATAAATAGTGAGTATGGAGGAAAATACATAATTATGAACGCATACACAGACACCACACATAGCCGCTGAATCGCTCGCATGAATTTTTACGTGCCTTTACTGTATTGTATTTATTACAAATCCACATTTGAGATATATCCAATGGCTTTGTTATACATTTGTTATTGGAAAAGTTCCAGAATTTATATTCAAAACAATCAAAGATATTTTCATAGTTATAATGATAAGATCGTGTAAATCGCAATTTCTTATCATGATCCGATTGATCATATTTTCGAAAAAATGCATACAAGTAAGCGAATTTGTATTTGAACATTCGAAAAGTATACGCTTTTTCCGACATAGTGATATTTTATTTTTTCCAATGGGTCAAGTTCTCGGCAAGTTACAGCCTTCAATATATATATTTATCAAGAAAATCATCAAGCAAGGAAATTAAAATGATTTGAGATGTTACCTTTTTCTGAATTTACGTTACTACAACTTAATAAACCATAATAATCATAAAGTGTACATACTTTTTAACAGTTCTCAATGAAGAAAGAATTTTTTTGAAGAGCTTTTATTTTTTTTTATATTTTTTATTGCGACGATTCAATTCGGGCGTGATAATATATATAAGTATATTTTTCCCATCCATCCTTTGCTTGTATTGTTTAAAACAAAAAGGCATCAGAAAGCTACAATTTCCATCTTTTACATGAACCAACCATATAAATTGAACAAATTCTGATTTAGTGACATGTAATTCAGTGCGTCGGTGTCACAGTCATGCGAATTCAAGCGCGCTCACGCATGGATCTCGCTCCGAGTTATATGACTATTTTTTTCCGGGAAAACCGTGGCTTTAGCGATAAATTTTGTTAGGACATTTTTTGTTCATAAATACGTGCTCTATCATCCGTCTGTATTTTTTATTTTTTCCTAGCTTGACTTAATTTCAAAATTTTGAAAAAACATATGAAAAAAATTTTTTTCACTTTTCTTATGTTTTACATCCGAGCGAAATGTAGACTTTTCAGGATATTATTTTATACACTTTCACGAATTCGTTAAAAAAAAAATATTCATTTTGCAAGTTTTTGTAGATACCTTCATCGACTGAGCTCGGTACGACAATTAAGACAATACTTTTTACTTAAACCCACTTGAACCTTGAAGCAACTGTACTCTCACATACGCTTCCCTTTGTAGTACACCGATAGAAGATAAAGTTTCTCTTTTATTATCTGGTTGAATTAACGTGTAGCTTAGATTGACCATCCCGCCCAGCTGTCATACGTATCTTCCCAAGCCGTTTCTTCAGTAAATTTGAAATCTCCTAGAGTAGCTAGAGCGGATCACGGACATGCACGGCACAGGGCCTGATTATTACCACATTACATAATTTTCATCACGGTAGGATGGTCGCCAACCTATAATGTGGTTTGTAAAATATTAATTACTATTATATATTTTACATTTATTAAGCATAAAATGATATATTGACATGCAAATACCGTGAATAAGGTACTCCGTCGAGTTTACACAATGACGGACTTGCTCTTGTGTCCCAGTGAATCTATGCGATATTTTGCCTACAAAAAATAATAGGGAGCTATTTTTTGGTAAGTATAGATATTCCCTGAGGGTCCAAATTCAAATAATAATAATAATAATAAACGTCTTTATTATTTCCAATTAAACTAAAATACAACTATATATTTTACACACATATTATTGGAAGTAAAAGGCGAGGTTTAACTTGTTAGTGAAAAAAAAACTTGTTACTCTTCCACTTAACCCGAAAAATTATCCCTACTATCTAAATTACCTAATGGAATACACACTATATAATCTACCAAATGTAATAAAATGAATGATAAAATAAAATAAAACAAAATAATATAAAAGGGCATTTATAATAATATTAATTTATAATATTTTAACTTTATTGTTGTTTGTTGAGAAGGAAATTTTTAAGTTTTATTTTGGATTTGTGAATGTTTTATTGGTTTCTAATATCTGTGGAATGGAATTATAAATTTTGCATGTCTGGTAGGTGAAAGAAAAAATTCTGTTCTAAATTTTGGTGAAGTTAATACAGCTTTAAATTTAATATTATTGTTGTAGATGTCAGTACGAAATTTTATCTTTCTGTGTAAATAGGATGGCTTTTTGTTAATAATAGTTTAATGATAAATAGTACAGTACCTAGTGGTAAAAAATATGCAAAACTTCGGAACGGAACTAGCGTCCGAACGTTTATAAGACGAAAAATGCAGTTTAAATGTTAAATATCTCAGAAATTGTGACACCTACGTCACGCATGCTAAGAAATGAAATTAAAGATAATTAATTGCGCTTTCCAATTATTTTTTACTCGTTCCTGTAGCATAAGAAATAAAGAAGTTATGA
Organism: Rutpela maculata; assembly: GCA_936432065.2. Lineage (NCBI taxonomy): Eukaryota > Metazoa > Arthropoda > Insecta > Coleoptera > Cerambycidae > Rutpela > Rutpela maculata. The sequence continues at coordinate 62,712,156 of OW386289.2, forward strand.
CGAAAAAATGTGCGTATTTATATTTTTTATATAAAAAAGTCGCCATTTTGTTACTCTAATTAGCCAGTAATTTAAAAAAATCATCTCAAATACAGTTTTTCGTTAAGATGTAGCGTTACCTAGATGCTTATTTAAAGCACTTCCTTTAGAAAAAAATGCATTTTAAACTTTAAAGGTAATTTCGAAACACTTGGATACCAAATATAAACTTAAATATCTCCGAAATTATTAATCCTATATCAATAAGCATAAAATATAATTAATTCCCAGTTTGTACTTTCTGTAATTGGTCTGTAACATTTTTTCGATAAAGTAATACTTTTCGAGATATTTGACGAAAGCCGTTTGGAAATCCTTTTTTTAAAGCTAAAATCGCAATTTTGAAGTCGTTATAACTTAAAAACTACCAATTTATGTGAAAAATTGCATAGAACCTTTTCTTCTTAAAATTTAATTCTTTTTCTGCTCCAATAAATATATATATTTTTTAGTGCCACCCCCTGAGAGGGGGTGGCATCCACCCCCTATGAATTAGCAAGCCTAAACTTTAATAAAATGGCCTGCTTTTATCTTCAAAAATTTTCCCAATTCTATAACAATTCTCTACATCTTCCTTCCTCACAGCTCACAGCAAATTTCATCTTTTTATTGAAAACATCTAATGCAACTTCTAAACAATTTTCATTACAAGTTCTTGGTTGACATGAAGCCAGGTAAGAAATAAATTATTTTGCTGGTTTTGTTCACTTTTTTCTGAAGAAAATTCGGTGTGGATGTAGCATTGCAGACTGCTATACGATGACCTTGAAATTTACGAAAAATTTTCGCCCTCAGCGCATTATAAAACGCTCTCGCCCCATGCTTACCAGCGGCGTAGACAGCATTTTGGGGCGGGGCAGTCATTTAAAAGGCGGTATGGAATAGTTGAAATTAAATCATTTTTATCTACAGCAGCGGTGCCACATCTTGGGGGCGGGGGGCAGAGTGCCTCCCTGACTACGCCGCTGCTGCATACTTACAATGGTTGCCTCCTCATTTAAGAATTCCACGAACCGTAAAGAATTACAGTTTACACGCTGCCGAACAGTTGTATGACGGGTATTGTCCAATTTCAGTATACAGAGAGTATTTTACCATGCTACATGATCGGCATGATGAAACAAAATTGCTTTTTCTTTAATGGAACAGCCTGTATATTATTCCATATTTCAGTTCTTCTCGAAATTCTAAACAAAATGCATATAGCACATCACATACCTAAACTTAACCGTTTTCGAGATATCGAATTTTGAAAATAACTTTTTACTACTCTCAAATTTATTAAAGAAAGAGCCCGAAATGATGAATATTTATTATGAAAATTACGCAAGGTGGGGGACAGGGATATGATTAAATTTTAATATTATTTTTTTGCAGAAAATAAAAAACCATAATTGTTCAGGGTGAATAAAAATGCATGGAACGAAAAAATGTATTTTTTAATAATAGTTATGCCAGAAAAAAAAAGAGAGGAAAGAGGGAATTCTATTTTATAAGGTGCTCAAAGTGTTCACCATTTACCTTCTGACAGTAATGAATTCGCTGAACAAAATTTTGTAGTGAATCTAAAATGGTGTTGGGAGAAATAGTTTATCCTTTCTTGCAACTCTTAGATATCTTGCGGCCTATTTTTGTAGACTACATTTTTTATGTGACCCCACAGAAAAAGGTCATGCGGGATCATGTCGGTAGACCTAGCTGGCCATTCAATTGCCCCCCTGCGTCCAATCCATTTACCAAGAAAAGTTTCCAGGGTTGTGCAAAAACCCACCTTCTTTAGAAAAAGACAACCCACTGGGTATTTAGGTGGGTTTTTGGAGGGTTTGTGGCAATTGTGGGTAATTGTGGTGTATTCTGGGTTTTTGTAAAATTCAAATTTTCCGCCTAATTTCCCACCTTTTATTCGGCGTTGCTTTGACAATATAGCATTCGGCCATATTTGGAGCAAACTAAGGAATAAGCTTGGATCTGAAGAGGCGTCAAAACTAGTTAAGATCTATAGACATTTAGATAAAACATAAATATCTTTTCAAAAGATATTTATCTTTTGCCTTTTACACTGCTGTTTGAAGAAAATTTGTTAAGTTTTTGTTATTTGTTTCATGTTTTTATTTTTCTCAAGTTTATTATTTACTTGTTTCATTGTTTGCTAATAACACGTTACACTTTTGTTATTATTTTGTTCAAGTATTTGTGAGGGAAAAATATAATTTTTTATAATAATTGCTTTTTTCGTGCAAAAAGAAACGAAAATCAAACAAAAACCCAGATGGGTTTTTCTAAAATCAAAAACTCACAAATTTTACCCACCGGTTTTTTCTAATGATGGGTTTTTGTGCCAACCCTGAAAGTTTCCTCTAGATGTGCCCGTACCATAAGTCCAAATTGTGGAAGAGCCCCATCTTGTTGAAACCATATTTTTGTTCTGCCGGTAAATTGGGATTGTTATTATTCCATAATAATTAATACTTTAGGAGATAATCGACTATTTCGATACATATCAGCGACCCTGTATTTTACATACTTATGTTCCAAATTCGAAATATAATTTTTAAGTCTAACAGAATTTATCATTATGATCTAACAAAACACGTTTTGCTTTTTTTAACACTAGTTATTGCAGTTTAATTTTCAAGCGTGCCATTTTCAAGCGTTTACAAGCGAATGAACATACAAGGGAGTATTACAGTATTTGAGGCTATATACATAAACAGGATTCTGATCTAATTTAAAAAGGAAATTACGAAAAAGATCAACAAATATTACCATAAGGGATTAATAAAAACCCACCGACAAGGGGATTAGGAAATTTTATTACAACAATTAAGTGTTTATGGTTTAAATTCATCAGAGATGTGAATGATAAAGATCTAACTGGTTGTTAAGGATATGATTTTATGGGGAATTTGGTTTGACTTTCTAGAGGCTCTAATATATTTTATTTAAAACGTTTTTCTTGTATATGTAATATATTTAGAGCTTCTAAATTTGTAAAAGGGTCCAAAAAGTTCTTCCTTTAAAAAAAGTTGCTAAGTTTCAAAGTCACCGTCGCCACATACGGGTATTTGAATGATCTACGCGGCCAAAAATATTTCTTGGTCTTTATCTGTTCTAAACAATATTACTGAATAAAACAAAGCTCTTAGTGTTTGGTTCAGGCGTATTTAATGTAAAGAAATAACAAGAAAAAATGCTAACATTCGTCAGACAAAATATTTTCATCTTCACGTTCGGGTCACACATCTTACTCTCGAGGGACCTACAAATTTTTTTTAACGAATCTACCCTAATAAAAAAGTACCCTTATAGCACTTATCGGCGCTTTTCCGCGGCTAATTTTTTGATTAGTCACTGCTAAAGACTTCAAACTTTCGATTGTATTAAAGAGTACAGCTGGATCTAACTTCTAAGTATAACAATAAAACCTAACCTTAAAATTATAAAAGTAATCGAAATTATATTAGAGTTAGTGCATTTCTATCTGCCATATCAAAACCCATCACTATCACTTCCGAGATAAAAGTAGAATTAAAAATATTCACTGTTAAAATTTATGAATTCACACAAACGCCGAAAACAGACACATATACCAACCAAGACGATCACAATCCGACTTACCCTGTACAGTAGGGTGCATCGATTTTCTTTTTTTTTTTACCTAATCCAAAATGGCGGGCGCCCAAAAGTTGTGTGATAGAGTTGTAAATAATACGTTAAAATTTCAGATTAAAATATTAACCCTCAGGGGTAGCTGGTTGGGGTCAAAGGTAAGCATTTTTGATATGCTATATATTCAAAATGGCGGGTGCGCAAAAGTTGTGTGTGAGGGTTATAAGCAACAGGTAGAAATTTTAGTGAAAAATATTTAGGTTTAGGGGTAGCGGGTGAGGGTTAAAAGCCCATAATACAGCATGCAATGTGTTCTGCATACATAAAAGCTCGGTGAACAGTGAACACTGTCAGTTTTAGCCGAAACTTTAGATAGATGCGGTATTTCCGATAGAGTTGGAGCACTGATTGCTTCTTCAGTACTCCAAGATTTTGGTTTAACTAATGAATCTAACACAACGCATGTAATTGATAAAAACAAAATTAGAAGAGCTATAAGCAAGAAAAGAGGTGAATTATCATCATGTGATACGCCAATATCATTACGTGGACTTTATTTCGATGGGCGTAAAGACAAGGCCATGAAATTAATAGATAACCGTCGAAAGATAACAACCAAAGAACATATAGTTTTAATTGGAGAGCCCGGATCATCATATTTGGGACATGTCACCTTCTACAGGTTCAGTTGTAAACATCATTAACGCCATTATCAGTTATTTTGAAAACTCGAATCCCAGCTCACACCTTAAGAGTCGTCGGATGTGACGGAACGGCTACAAATACTGGTCCTAAAGGTGGTGTTATAGCTCTACTTGAAAAACATTTTAAGAGACCACTTCAGTGGTTCATTTGCCAACTACATGCAAATGAACTTTCACTAAAAGGCACTTGATCGAACATATTGACGGAACTGTATTTCAGGATTTTCAGGTATAATAGGAAAGTCGTTAGTCAAATGCGAGTAGATGCCAGTAACTGCATTTAAGATTATTAAATCCGAAATTCTTATAGTTAAGGTGAAAGATCTTAACACATATCAGTTATATTTTTATGAAATATGCCAAGCAGTAATAACGGGATATGTTTCTATTAATCTTTCAAAACGAGAACCTGGCAAAATAGTCCACTCGCGATGGCTGACGACAGCAAATAGAATACTTCGTTTATATGTTGCTCTGCAGATTTGGTTATATCAGCAACGTATGTTGTCAAAGTGTATGCGCCAATGTGGTTCAAAATAGAAGCACATCCATCATGTCTGCAAGGTGCTTCAAATGCATGGCAGACCATACAATTAACCAAATATTTATCAGAAGAGTTGAAAGGAGTAGGTAGTTGATCCCGTCGTAATACGAAATGGATATTTTGCACACCCTGAGAATATACTACTGGGAATTCTGGGCGATGAAAACCGGTGTATTAAGGAGTTGGCCGTTCGCAGAATATTAAAAGCTAGAAAAGGCAACAATACCGACTTAAGAAAGTTTACACTTGCTCCGTTGAAACTAAATGCTACAAATTAGTGTGAGATGATTGATTGGCAAGAATGTGAATATAACGAGCCACCATTAACAGTTGACTTATCCGAAGAGGGTCTTAATCAAATTATAAATAATCCTGAATTGTCTGATAATTGAAATAAAGAAATTTCCTAATCACACACAAGCTGTGAAAAGGGCAGTAAAGCTTGTAACTGAAGCTTCAGCGCTGGATGGATTAATTAGAACAACGATTAGATCCTGTGACAAAATTCCCAAATTCAACACAAAGAAAGATTACTACAAGCAATTTTTACCATAATGTTTATAGTATTTTTATTTTTACTTTTTATTCTTTAATAAAATCAAGTTTATTTTCACATAAGTACCTTTGTTATCAAACTTCCAATAAAGAAATTAAAGTAAAAATAAAGTTTATTGTTTCACATTATGATGATAAAACAAATAATTTCCCTTAAAAAAAATGGGACCTTTGAGCTTGTAGGAAATAGAAATGGATCCGATGCAGAACAAAGAAAATATCAAGTTGACTTTTAACCCTAACCCGCTACCCTTGAATCTTAATATTTTTGTCTTAAGTTTTTACCTCTTATATATAACTGTAAAGCACAACTTTTTCACACCCGCCATTTTGAATATTTAGAATATCAAAAATGTTTACCTTTGACCTCAACCCGCTACCTCTAAGGATTAATATTTTAATTTGAAATTTTAACGTATTATTTACAACCCTGTCACACAACTTTTGGGCGCCCGTCATTTTGGATTAGGTAAAAAAAAAGAAAATCGATGCACCCTACTGTACAGGGTAGAGAAGTGGAAGGGGTCGGGTATTTTTCTAGGACTAGTCTCCTATCTCAACTAGCCGTTTGCTTTTTATGCTATTGCATTTTGAAAAATTGACTTATGATCGCGTAAATCGTTTAAATACACGTATGTGCGTCGTCGCTCCGTGAATTGAAGCTTATTACTTAATATCGATATTGAAGTCGGTTAAAATTATGTTTGATGTTCGTTATTTGTTTATTTTTATGTTCCTGGAACTCCTATGTATTTCGACGTGCTGAACACGAATCAGGTGTCCGTTTAGCTCCATCACGCACCATTTTTCTGTAAATCGCGAAAATAACCTCATAATTTAGGTTATTTTCGGGATTTACTAAAAATTGATGGGTGATGGAGCTAAACAGGACACCTTATTCGTATTCAGCACGTCGAAATACATTTTTTCTAGTGTGTGCCTTTGGAATATAATGATTATCATCGGATCCTCCGCCATTTTATAGAAAACCGCGTATGCAAATATATTACACAAACACACAAAAAAAAAGTGAAAAGTGGGCTGTTTCTGGGTCTCCATTGGGTAAGCCCTTTGTATTTCGCCATGCTGAATACGAATCAGGTGAGCGACGACGGTGAAATTTTATTTTATAATTTTTAGCGAGCTTTTTCACTCTTTTTAGTGGCCTTTTTATTTAGCTTCTACACAGTAAAATATCCGCCATTTTGACTTTTTGAATTTTCACATCAGGCTCAATATTAGAGAATCCTGAAATCACTATATATAATGATGTATTGTGTAATTTCATGTAAATCTGCAAAAATTTTACAATTATCGCAGCCATATTGGATTCACCTTTTTATTTATTTATTTATTTATTTATTTATTTAGATATATCATCCAACAGTCAGAGACCAATTACTGGATGAGAAGTACATACAATTATTAAATCGTTGACAATAAGTGTAACAAAGAGAACAATACATACACGATATATAAAATATAAATTATTGTGTGTACACAAAACACACGTACACACATATGCATACATGCACATATACATCTACAGAATGTCATAAGAGAAAAAGCTTATTGCAGCTTCAGTTTTTTAATGGATGTAATGGAACAGTTGAAAATATCAAAGTTTTCCTGTAGGCAGTTGTAAGTACCACACATAACATATAGAGGGGAGAAGCTTAAAGCATTTGTCCGAGGCGTGGTAAGGTAAAAAGTCACATGATGCCGGGTGCCCGAACGAGGTACATGAAAGTTTTTCAACTATTTCAGGGCAATTTATGTTGTTGTTAATCACTTTGTGTACACCAAGATCTTTAAAACAATCAGTTCGTTTTAATGGTTTGAGATCAAGTTTATAATCATAAAGAAGAGTTTCTTTCCTATTAGTGAATGACATTATATTACATTTACTGACGTTGAGTGGCAGACCATTTTGATTGCACCAAGCTTGTATTTTCTCGAGATTTCTTTGGAGCTTGTGACAGTCAGTTAACGTATCTACAGTAGAAAAAATTTTCGCATCATCGGCATATAACAAGACACCGACCTCCAGGTTATCTACAATATCGTTGATAAACAACACAAACAATAGTGGTCCCAGTATAGACCCCCGAGGTACCCCTGACGTGACGGCAATTTCAGCCGACCTTTGACGACGGTACTCCACATATTGTATTTTGTTAATAAGATACGATTTAAAGAAATTGGCAAGCAACTGGGAAAAACCCATAGTTTCAAGTTTGTGTAGCGATACACCATGGTCAAGCCTGTCAAAAGCCTTCGAGAAATCTGTATAAATCACGTCAACTTGGGTGCCGGCGTCGAGGTTATGCGATATAAATTGAGTTATGCACATTAAATTGGTGACAGTTGATCTATTCTTCATAAAACCGTATTGACTTTGTGTTATCTGCCCCTCAACGTGTGGGTATATTACTGCGTGTAAAGCAATCTCCATTATTTTTGCAAAATTACATATAATTGTAATCGGACGGTGATTTTCAATTTCATGTCTATCACCTTTTTTATAGACAGGGCAAATTCGGGATCTCTTCCAGATATTAGGAAATGTACCACTTTTGAGAGAGAGATTAAATATTGTCGTGAGTGGCTCTGCGAAAACATTAGCACAGTCTCTAACAACAAACGCTGGAATTTCATCTGGCCCTTTTGTAAATTTAGGCTTGAGTTTTCGTAAGGCAGAGAGAGCATCGTTAGGCATATATTCACTAAAATTCAAACATATATTGTTATTGAATGGGGTATTTCGATCAATGTTTTGCGAAGGTAAACTATACTTATGCGGTTTCGAAAAATTCAGCAAAAGCATCAGCTATTTCCTGCGGATTTTCAAGATACCGTGTGTGTAGTCGCGGGCTAGGCATGGGGAGTAGAATTACAACATCGCGTGTGCCAGCTGGCTGAAATTAAATAACAGAGCTGGAATGCTCCATCGACGGACGAATTTACGGCTGCCGGTGTTGTCAAATCTCTCGCGCTACGTGAATGTACATGCCTAATGGGAAATTACACGCACGGTATTTATCATGGTAATGAAGAATATCCGGTATTGCACTTGCCTTTTTTTTGGAGTTAATATATGACCAGAAAGTTTTGGGGTTATTTTTTAAATTATTTTGGATGTTGTTCTGATAGTGTTTAAAGGCAGTGTCTGTGTCCCGCTTTATCTGAGATCTAAGAATTTTAAATTCGTTGTAGGCGACTATATTGCCGGTTCGTTTGTACATTTTAAGTTGTCTTGCTTTTTCTTTTATATTCCGAACTATAACATTATTATACCACGGCGGGTATTTCCTATGACGTCGTATCGTTTTGGGTACGCAGGAGTCAAAGATATCGTATAGTGTTTCGTAGAATTGCTCACATGCCGAGTTTACATCATTAATGGTTTTTAGAACTGACCAGTCCGTATTTTCAATTTTGGCATATAATGTGTGAAAGTCAGCTTTCCGAAAATTATATGTTAAAATATTATTTGCAGAGGATTTTGTATTTGTCTGATTGTTTGCATTGAGGTATATACTTAACGCCGGATGATGGGAGTCCTCTTTTAGTAGGATATCATGAGCCTTTTCAACGTTACACGCAGTGCTGCAGATAACTAGTTCCAATAATCTATTATTAGAATTTAACACGGAATTACATTGTCTTAGATCAAAATAATTCAAAAATGACATAAGTACTGCTGTTTGCTCGTTGATGTTATTGTGTAGAGTAAACTCTCTATAATTGGGTATATTAAAATCTCCAATAAAGTATACGTCATTATCGTTTAGGTAGTGGAGTGTTTCTAATGCTTCAAAAAATAAATTTAGTGTATTATACCTAATGACGGAGGTATATATATATATATATATATATATATATATATATATATATAATATATACCCGCCGTGGTATAAATAAGAAAATACTGGTGTATTCATTAACTTTTGACATCGAAATTCGAATTTTTTATCACAAAATTATTTATTGTCACTACCGACTTCGCCAAATGCTCGAATAAAAAAAATGTCTTCAATTTTTGATCACCTTTCACCAGACGCAGCTTGATGAAATTATTATGGGAGTACCGCCAAGCCATACCTTGCAATTTGAGAAAGATTTTATGGAAAGCTAGTCCAGAGTAATGATTGAACGTTAAAAAAAATACATACGGGTCGAATTGAGAACCTCCTCCTTTTTTAAATTTTATGTAGTTTATTCAAAATTATTAGAAAAAGTTGATCGGCTTGTAAGTCTACGTACCTGTTTGTTACCTCTAATTTTAAAAATAAGACCTACATAAAAGACATCACAATAGTCCCTTGAGATTAACCAGAAAACGGCAAAAAACCCAAAAGTTCTGCGACCGGGCCGCAAGACATTAACCCCCCCGTTTTCGAGGGCGGGGAACACGATGGTGACAATATTTTCCGAGTTACCGTCCAACCACTAAATCGAAAAAACCACCCCTTGTTCCGATTTTTTGGGGCTAGGCTTGCAAGGGCTTGTCAGATCGGGTTTTTCTTGATCAATTTGAATAAAATAAGTAAATACTGACCACATGTGACCTAACTCACCCACAGGGGTTGAAACTATCCCTACCCCAATGCCAAAATGCCACGAAAATAACGAATCAGCTGAAAACCGGTATACCCCCGTTTTCAAGGACGAGGAATACGATGGTGATAATATTTCCCGACCTACTCTTCACCCACTTCCCCTAAACTACCCCCTTTTTCGATTTTCCGGTGCTAGGCTTGTCGGATCGGGTTTTTTTTTTGGTATATTCGAATAAAATAGGTAAATATTGACCACAAGTGACCTAACCCACCCCCAGGGGTTGAAGCTACCCCCACCCCCAATAACGACCCAGATAGCACAAATACGTACTGAAGACGTCCCACGGAAGTTTGCTTAAGACATTCGTATGTCCTAGGGACGTCCAAATTCGGTCCCAAAATGTCCGTAGGACGACCAGGGACGCCTAATGTTACCAAATCATCTGTCCCCAGAACGTTCGTTCTAGACGTAAGAAAGACCTTCAAGTTTCAAAAAGACCTTAATGGGATATATCGGTTTTATAAGCAATTAACTTTATAAAAAACCAGCTAAAACTTTTTCGCAATTATTTTAACGAAAAAAAATCCGGAGTGAGTGGGGATCGAACCACCGACCTCTCGATTTGTAACTCAACGCAATACAATACAATACAATCAAACTTTATTATTATTATATATTACAATATATCCCAGACACCTTAGTCACTCGGCCACTGAACTGCTTTATTATTATATACTTAAAAACTCTATAGTTGAAAGTAGCAAGTCAGCAACTTGGCTGTAATTTATTATGTTATCATTAATCTTTCATTTTCATCTAATTTTATTAAGGGGAGTCGATACCTGCCGGATCTTGGACTAATATTTAATTAAGGTTTCATATTTAAAACTGAACTCGTCATTTATATTCGTGAAAATTCTTATTTCACGCAAAGAATAATCCATTTGGATATAAAATGTATTATTTTCCAAATCCAGAGAATATGAAAATGACAGGGGGGCTAATAAGGACGTATTAAAGACGTACATTCTTTGACTTCCCAAGGACGTACCGCTATGGACATCTTAAGGACGTCCATATTAGGTCTAAGACGTTCAGACCATACGGGGATCAAAACTGGACGTCTTTGGGACGTCGTGTGCTATCTGGGGAAGTGCCACGGAAACAACGAAAATCAACTGAAAAGCGGTATACCTTCGTTTTCGAGGGCGAGGAATACGATGGTGATAATATTTCCCGACCTACTCTTCATCCACTACTCCTTTTTCGATTTTCCGGTGCTAGGTTTTCGAGGGCTTGTCGAATCGGATTTTTTTGTCAATTTGAATAAAATAGGTAAATATTGACCACAGGTGACCTTACCCACCCCAGTAACTAAATGCCACGAAAACAACGAAAATCAGATTGAAAGCGGTATGCTCCCGTTTTCGAGGGCGAAGAACACGATGGTGACAGTATTTCCCGACATATTTTTCACCCACTACCCTTATTTTTTTTTGTGCACACGATAACTCTGGAACCGTTTAAGATATTGAGTAGAAATAAGAGAAGCTAACGTCTCCAAAAATTGTATTAGCCATTTGTTAAAGGGGGTGAAAAAAATAAAATCGTGATTTAGTGTGTGTGTACAAGAACCAAAGGCATCAACAATTTTTTTACTTCTCACCCCCCCTACCACCCTCTACCCCAATCCCCACTACCGATGTGACATATCGTTTTATGGGTGGTTGGGGTCGACGATGTCAAATATTAGATTACTAAAGTTCCCTAAACGATTAGTTCCACATAGTGGAGTGCAAATATAGTACCAAAATTTTTTTCGTTATGAAAAACTTGGATAGAAAATCTGGATATGGAAGTAGCGATTCCTTGGGCAGCGGTTTTTAATAAAAGTTTCAACCCCCAGGGATGGATTAGGTCACCTGTGGTCAATCTTTACTTATTTTATTCGAATTGATAAAAAAAACTATCCGACAAGCGTTTGCAAACCTAGCACCGGAAACTCGGATTTAGGTTTGGGGGTAGTGAGTGAAGGATATGTCGGGAAATATTGTCACCATCGTATTCTCCGCTCTCGCTTTACAGCTGATTTCCATTGTTTTTGTGGCATTTCGTTGTTGGGGGTGGGGTAACCCCGGGGTGGGTTAGGTCACCTGTGGTCAATATTTACCTGTTTTATTTAAATTGACCAAAAAATACCGACCCGACAAGCCCTCGCAAGCCTAGCACCGGAAAATCGGAAGAGGGGGTAGTTTTCAGGTTTAGGGGTAGTGCGTGAAGAGTAGGTCGTGAAACATTATCACCATCGTATTCCTCGCCCTCAAAAACGGGGGTATACAGGTTTTCAGCTGATTTTCGTTATTTTCGTGGCATTTTGGTATTGGGGGTGGGAGTAGTTTCAATCCCGGTGAGTTAGGTCACCTGTAGTCAATATTTATTTATTTTATTCAAATTGACCAAGAAAAACCCGATCCGACAAGCCCTTGCAAGCCTAGCGTCGAAAAATCGGAAAAGGGGGTGGTTGGACGGTAGGTAGGAAAATATTGTCACCATCGTGTTCCCCGCCCTCGAAAACGAGGTGGTTAATGTCTTGCGGTACGGTCGCAGAACTTTTGGGGTAAAAACTTTATCTCAAGGGACTACAATCCGGACAACTTAGAAATACCTGATTTTTTTTAGATTATTAGTCTTTAGCATTAAACAAAATGTGAGTAATTTGGTTGTGGTTTAAAACATGCATTTAAATTATGAACGTCAAATTTTAATAAGTGTGGAAAAATGATTTTCTTTCTAAGGCTACGTCGATATAATTAAGAAAAACCGTCTCTAGATACCAATTTTTCGATGCTAATATCGCAATCTCAAATGTAACAAACTGGAAGTTATGGGAATCACTCCTAGATAAAATGCCAGCATTGAGAGCCCTTTAACGTTAATTTAAATAGTTGTAAAAAAACCAATACAGAAGGAACTGGGAAAATCCATATACTGGACGAAAATTGCGTGGTAAAAAGCTTCATTGACTCCTTTATATTTCTGATTATTATCATCTGATTTGGCATATTTATATATATTTCGTATGTTCCTGTTTTTTTGTCTCTAACTTATATCTGTGTATTTTATAAGATATATTATTAATATTAATTGTAATTTGATAATATCAAAGAGACAAGACCACGAAACACAATACAAGTACCGGAAATTTTCACATAGTAATATACAAAATTTAAACTGGTCTTTAAGTAATGCTTTTCAGACATATATAAAAGCACAAATACTAAGGTAACTTTCAATGGGAATACTAACTTAATCCATTACCAGTATCTGTCCTCTGCAGTACATAACAAAAATATAAAACAGGAAATCGTGTGTATCAAGTGAGACAATTGAAAGAAGTAAAAACCTAAAAAAAATATTTTTGATTGATTGATTTACCAGCGTGCGGCATTGCCGCCACTCCCAAGATATACCGCTGGACCGGTAGGTCCATGCTGGGTTGGATTTGGGTCATGCTTGTTGACAGCAGCGAGAGCCACATGGCGCATGGTACAGGATTGAGGGGATGGGCAGTGTAGGTGTTTGTGGAATGCGTTGCCTCATTGTATCGTAATGGAGTGTTTCTGCTTTTACAAATCTTTTTGGGGACGGGTATTTGTATGGTCGTGTTCCATTCCGTAGGTAGAGGTATGGTTTCTATCTATACTCTGGAGGTGATTGCTCTTGTAGCTTTTCCGGTCCGTAGTTTAATAACTCGTTGTTTATTTTGTCTACTCCAGGTGCGGTGTTTCTTATGGATATTATTTCTAGCAGTCGGTCCTTTGATGGTGGCTTGTCCAAGAGTCAGTGGTCCGTTTCTATTATTAATTCTGTTCGTTCTTTCGTTGCATCTCCTTCTTCCTCCAGGTTCTTGGTCAAATGTTCCAGTGGTATGCATCTTCTCTTGTAGGCATTATTATCTTCTATATTTTTTCAGATATCTGAAGGTTTGATTTAGTTTTTTTCTATGTTTTCAAAAAATTCTCTACACTTTTCCTCGAGGTTTCTCTCCGCCTCTCTTTTTCTTTCAGTGCTTCTTTTAGTTTTTCATTTATGTTCCACGTTGGGTGTTGTTTGTCTGTAACCTTCATCTTTTTTAGCTGTTCGTACTTGTTTTTTTTTGCTTTTTTATCGGGCTCATACCCGTCCTTTTTTAACGTTTTTATTTTTGAACTCATTGATGTCCAGTCTAATTCTTCTCCTGTCAGTTGTTTTTCAATTTCTTCCCAATATTTCTTCTGGAAGTCTTCGTGCTATAGTAGAGTTATTCCAGTTACTGAGTGGTGTTTTGTTGTTTCATTTACGTCTTTTCTCTTCTTTTATTTCCAATTTTTCGTATTCTATTGTCCTTTTTGCTTTAAAGTTCTTGATCTTTTTTCTTATCTTCTTGCCTAACAGGATATGATTTATTTGTGAGATTGGGCTTTTATTACTCCAAGTGTCAAGACAGAATTGACTTTTGCTCCATGTGTTTCTTATGGTTACAAAAATATACTAATAATATAAATATTATCGAACATTGTAAAAACCAAAAAAGGAGTATGAAATATTAATTCAAAAAATTAAAAAAGAATATTATGATAACGCCATTGAAACATCTTCAAATAAATCTAAAAAAAAAAATTGGCAAATAGTTAATGAGCAAACAGACAGAAATGAAATAATTTTGCTTAAAAATGAAGGTCAATATATAACAGACCGTGTAAAAGTAGCTAACACTTTTCCAATATAGCAGATGATTAATTGATTTGCCATATTCGAAAAATCATTACGATACATTTTTTTCTAAAAACTGTAGTTTTTCAGCTGCCATTACAAAATAATTCTTTTTCACACCTACTGATAGAGAGGAAATTCTAAGAATAATTTTTCAATTAAAAGATAAAAATAGTGTAGGCGTTGACGGTGTTCCAACTAAATTAATTAAAATTGTTGCCGAAAACATTATTAACCCACTAACTTACATCATAAATTTATCTTTTAAACAGGGACAATTCCCCCCATTGTTAAAAATTGCATCAGTAATTCTAGTGTATAAAAACAAAGAATTTCCTAATAGCATAGGGTTTATCAACATGGTTTTTAATGAATAAATCAACGGAACTGCAGCTTACCAACTCATGGAATATGTCTATAAAATTCTAGATCAAGGCAATTTGGTAGCTGGAGTATTCTTTGATCTGTCAAAGGTGTTTGACTGTATTAATCATTCTTTTCTCAAACAAAAACTTAATACCGTTGGAATAAGGGCCTGCATTTTATCGTGGATAATGTCCAACATTAAGGACAGAAAAATATGTAAAACGATCAGCAAATCATATATTATGCCATCTTAAAGATAAAAGACCTGCTTTCTTTACATTGTCTGTTAAATGTGTATTATTCTTTTTCTACTCCCTTGTGTAAATTTGCTGTTTTCTGTACAGTCTGTAGAATGGATAAGTAGGCGATTCCAGTTAACTGATCGGATATATTTCATATCAGTTCTAGGATGGATATGAAATGAAACCGACCAATCACAGTTCGTGTATTAAATAGACAACTATTCGTTTTAAAATCAAATTAGTGCTTAATCTGTCAAAGTAACCGTCAGTGTGTACTGTCAGTGTGAATTTGTGTAATATATTAATGTTTAATAAATTTTGTAGTTTTTTTAAATCGTCGTAAAAAAGTATACTGTACAACTCGAGTGGATTATCCATATCCACTCTTGTTGCACAAACTACTATTGGTCTACAGCCACTTTTCATATAATATTAGGCTTTGGGGTAATGCGGTTGAAAGTATAAGAATTTTTATAATGCAAAAAGATTTTATTTAACATGCGGAGCATCCTGAGGAACGCAGAATCATGTAAATCTGTTTTTACTGACAATAAAATGCATATATATTTTTAAAAGTATACTGCATATATAGAAAAATATTCATTTGTATGAAACAAATTGTAAATATTTACTAGTGAAATATTTTTATCGAACTCCTCTATATATAAGGAATAAAAACCAGACTGCAACCAACAGCTATTCTCCGGACTAACGCCCCGCCGAGCGTTGAATTATGAATTACAAGCCTGGCCGCGTTAAGTGCCATAACTGTGTGTTGCCACAAAACGCTAAAGTTTCGATTTGTAACGGTTTGTTGTCGGATAGCTGGTTCGGAGATTAATCAGGGTCCAGATTAGTTAATAAGACAGCCCAATAAAAATATAAACAATTTATTTACTTTTCCAAACAGGTAATGTGTGGCAGTGTTACATAACATACAGGTACAGGTTATATGTCCGTATCTTTTACGGTTCTTTCTATTATCTGAGAGTGAGAGAGAGAGTGTGACGATTGCGATGCGACGTTTGTTGTTGCTACGGGAGTGGTATCGGGCGTCGGGTGAATATCGTCAACTCAAGAAGTTTCCCAGTTCAACACGCTATAGGAGGTCTTCAGGTCAGGCTCATTCGCTCTGGTTTTGGCGGCGAAACGGCGCCGAGGAATGACTAACGACTCGAGGTCCCAGCTCAACACGGTGTAGGATTCCCAGGGTCAGATTGCATTCGCTTCGTCGTGTTTGCGTCGGGAGATGTACAAAACTGTAATATGTCCATCTCAGCACGCTGCAGACAGATTGACAGAATTGCACGCTCTGAATTATGTTGATTTGTGGCCGGCTTTTATATCCGAGAATCCTCGCTTACTGGTGACGTAGAGCTGCGTATAGTTTAGGGTCGTGTGCAAATCCATGCCTCTAGACGGGAGATGGGTAGGTTTGCGGGCCGTGTGCACATTGGTGTCGTGTGTAAATCTGGATTCTTAGTAATGGAGCAGAAATTTAAAGAATGCTTCATTACAGATTTTAATAGACACCAGCCGAAAGACTTATTCCTACTTAAAGGAGCTCTCGTGCCAGCCACCCCATACCACTTGCAGACTGCAGTTTCGAGCTATTGGCTCTCGTCGGTGCAAGGTAGGTCTGAGATAGCTGGAACGAGGCATTTCAGACCTACGAGCTCTTCTACTGTGAATCTTTTTAATCTAATAATTTCTTTTCATCTCCTTTAATAAGGGGGTGGGGGTGAGGGTGGTAATGGGGGTGGCTAATGCCATTTTTTATTGAGACCTTAGCTTCTCTTGTATATACTAAATATCAATTTCGTGGACTTACTGCTTGATTTACCCCCATTTACACCCCAACCCTTCGACGGAACAAGATGAAAATATAATCTAGTTCTAGATCTCGTTAAAGTACATATGTGTACCAAATTTCAAGTCAATATCTTAAACGGTTCCAGAGTAAACGTGCGCACAAAAAAAGTTACAGACAGACAGACAGACCGACAGATAGAAATTTTTTTTCGCTCAAACTTAAAATCTCGACGTTTCATGACATTTTAAGCCTATTTGGACAATAAAAATTTTTAAAAATTTTTTTGTCGTTACTATACTTCCACCGGACGTGGAAGTAATATGCGTCGGTCGTCAAAATTATTTTGAGAATTTTAGGCTAATAGCCTTCTTATTAGCTCTTGGGTCATAGTTTGTAGGTAAAAATATTAATATTATCATTACCTACGAATATATGTATTAAAAAATGCAGACAAAAAAAAATTTATATATATTTTTTAAATATTCCTTCCTCTTTTCCGATCCACTCACTATAATAGTACTATATATTGGGGAGGAGGGACATTTTTTGGCCCCCTTTGAACTCATTTGGGGCTTGGGTTTGGGGTAAAATCAATTTTCTGAACCTAGTTATAGTAATAGTACGTATTTCACAGATTTTTAAGTTGAAAACTGTTAAAAATGTCGAAAAATGAAAATTTTGCAAAACTTTGAACAGCTGTATCTCGGATACTATTTGATCTACAGTCTGCTCTGGCACCAATTTGTAGTAAATTTAGTCTACTTTTAAAAGATACTAAATTATTTTTACCAAAAAAGTAGGCCTTCGGTGTCAAAATCGACAAAAACTGAAGAAATAACAAAAATCTCGCAGTTTTTTGGATTTTTGACCAAGACCCGGAGGTCTGCCGAGGTCGTAAACTTGGATTTCATTAATTTTTAATCCTATACAACATATTAAAAAAGCATAGATACCTGATTTAATGTCAGGTAACCCCCCCTTTTTTGATGACAATGTTACTAGATTATAAGCAAATTTTTCTAGAAATGCTATTCAAAATTTCCATAATAATCATAAAAACCCCCATGCCATTACCGAAACCCATTTCCAAGAACAATTTTCGGTCAATGAATGGGTAGAAATTATTGGTAATAATCTTATAGGCCCTTTTTTCTGCCAAGGCGCCTCAATGGACAATCTTACCTGCATTTTATCCAAGAAGAACTAGCTGTGTTGCTTGAAGATATACCAATTCCGTTAAGGAATCAAATGTGGTACTACACGATGGGCTTCTGTTATTCAGTGTAATTGTTCGCGACCATTTGCATGTGGTTTATCCTAATAACAATAATAATATTATAATAATAATGTGTTTATTTTCCAATATTTTGACAATACAATAGTAACATTACATACTTATCTAATAGGTATTAAATATTTTCATTTCACTCAGAGAAATTCGGCGTTTAAAAAAGCACAAGAAATCACTTGAATATAAATATTTTGATGTACTGAATTCAAGTCGTCAAAACCCAACATATCAAGTTTGTATATTTTTACTTTTATATTGATTATTGAACAAATTATTGCTATAGACCCTTCAAAATATAGGGAATTTCCTTTCCTTTAATATTTAAAATGACTGTTTTACTTGCCTGACTATATTAATAACTCATCCATGTAAACAAAAGTTGAACATTTACATTTTAAAGAAACTCATTGATTTTGTGTATATGATAGTTAACATTTTTAAAGAACAGCACAGTTGAAACAAAGTTATATTATTTTTTCTGATAAATTCAACTGAACATTATGCAGTTGTTTTAAAAGGGTCAAATATTTAAATCATCATTAGGCACTTTTGTTTTGAAAACTCTTCATAAAACCATATGTTGTCTTTTTGAATTAACTATAAACACTAATGAGGAAAAAATATATTTGATTTATTTTCAATCATTAGTGATTTTTTTAATTTTACAATATTTTTTCTCTGTGTTCGTATCGTTATATTGCAAATAAACATTGCAGTAATCACCTATGTAGTTAAACACTACTTGTTCGTGACGGGTTAAATATATTCGTCGCTTTTGGTTTATAAATGTCGTAATTAGGTAGTTTTTTGTTCAGTTTGGTTTTTCTGTCCGAATTTGACAGGTTTTTTTACTTAGTTTGTGTTTTCTGTCATATCCAGAGAGTATTATTTTATTTGAATATTATATGAAATGTAATTGTTTAATTTACATTACATTTTTATTAATAAGATTGTGTATTTGAGTCCTAGAATTTTTTCTTAACCATTTTTCAACATTTTTTTTAAATATGTGCAATTTATTTGTATTTTTTGTTTGCTTAGGTAATCTGTTGTATAATCTTGATCCCAGATATGTATAACATTTCTATCCGACAGTTTTTGTTGCTTTTGAATTTTGATATCGGTTTTCTGTTTTTTGTTGTGTATTTGTGCTCAATAGGTTTGTATATTTTTTTATTTTTAAAGTTGAATAATAGGATTTTGAAGGAAAATAATTGCCTCAAATCGAATATTTCACTAGCTTTGTATAACTCCTCCGAGGGGTAACTACGATTCCTACTATAAATTATCCTTAATATCCATTTTTGTAGATTGTTTATGTTTTTTAAGTAAGAATCGCAGACACTTCCCCAGCCGATAATACCCCATGTTAAGTGTGATTCTACTAAGGAATAATAGAGCGTTTTTAGATGTTTTATATCTAGGTATGGTTTTAGGTACTTAAATCGATATAATAGTCCTCGAATTTTTTGTGTAACATGTTTTACTTGCAGGTCCCATCTAAAATGTTTGTCAATGATAATACCTAGATATTTTACTGAATCTGCTTCTGGAATGTTTAGCTGGTTTTCAATATTTAATGGTCTAAAATTAGGTA
Source organism: Rutpela maculata (assembly GCA_936432065.2). Lineage (NCBI taxonomy): Eukaryota > Metazoa > Arthropoda > Insecta > Coleoptera > Cerambycidae > Rutpela > Rutpela maculata. Next base: position 62,732,231 of record OW386289.2, read on the forward strand.
GATTATTTATGTATGAGGTAAATGGCAAGTAACTAGTTTTTTTAAAGTTAACTGTGAGTAAGTTGTAGTCTAACCATTTTTTGATTTCTTTGTATTCTTTTTCTGCAGTTTGTTTCACATTTTTCCATGAATTGGCTTTAAAAAGTATTGCCGTATCGTCAGCAAAACTCAATATTTTAGCTGTGACAGTTCGCGTCGATAGTAGGTTGTTTATGTACACGGCGAACAGAAGCGGTCCTAGGACTGTTCCCTGTAAAACACCGTAGCTGACAATTTTTGCGTCACTTATAGTTTCATTTATTTTTACATATTGTGTTCTTTCAGACAAATAACTTTGTATCAAATTAAATGCATTTCCTCTCAAACCGCAATGTTCTAGTTTCTTTAAGAGATTGGTGTGTGATAGCGTATCAAATGCTTTTGCAAGATCCACAAATATACATAATCAAGGTGATTTTTCATCTAAGGCATCATAAACATAACTTGTTAGGCATGCTCTGGCATCTTCGGTGGATTTACCTTTCTGAGAACCAAACTGTCTCTCCGATATAATATTAAATTTATTTAAAAATGACGTTAGTCTATTCTTCAGGATTTTTTCAAAGATTTTGGTGACATTGGAAATTACTGATATTGGTCTATAATTAATAGGTTCAGTTATATCGCCGCCTTTATGGAGAGGTTTACACCTATTTTTAAGATTTTTGGGAATTGTCCTATGTCGAAACTTCGGTTTATTAAAAATACTAGTGGTTCTGCAATTTCTTCTTGAATTTCTTTTAGTGTTTTTGCGCGTATATTGTCTAATCCAGGAGATTTTTTTGTTTTTAAACTATTTATTACGTCTTTAACTTCTGTCGGATTTGTGTGATATAAATTAATTGAATTTTCTACTGCGTTATAGTTTTCTTTAAAATTTTTTGGTATTTTTATTTTTGCATACTTTTTTCCTAGTATAATAGTAGTAGTATCCTAGTATAATAGTTTACAAATGTGTTTACAATTTCTTTTGCATTTGTTGTTTGATTACCATTTTCTGTTTTTATTTTATTTATTGCCTTTTCAGAGTTTTTATTTTTATTGCATAGTTTATTCACTGCATTCCATAGATTTTTACTAGAGTTAATATTTTTGTTTATTTGCAGTCTATTGTGTTTTATTCTAGCAGTTCTTATCAGTTGTGACAGTTTGTTTTTATACCTTTTATACTCTGTTAGCAAATTTGCGTCATTTGGATTTTTTAGAACGTGTTAATTGATTTAATTAACCCCGGGGTTACCCAATCTGTTTTCGGTTTTTCTTTATTTTTTAGTTTAACAGTTCTTGTGTTACGAGAAATATAATATTTTATTTTATTAATAAATAGCTCTGTTGCTGCATCGATCATTGGATAGATCGCGAGAGACCTCAACAATGGCCAGCAAGATCCCCCGATCTCAATAGTTTGGATTTCTTTTTGTGGTGGTCATCTTAAAATCCTGGTGTATAAAACTTACACTAACACTTTAGAATATTTAAGAGAGCGAATAGTTGCCTCATGTGAAACAATACGGAATACGCCGGAAATATTCGAACGAGTGCACAATTCGATGCGAAGACGGACGGAAGCATGTCTATTAAGTGAAGGTGGCCATTTCCAACAATTTTTATAGAAAACAATTTATCATCATCAATGTTAATAATAATTAGTTTCAATTTGAATTCAATTGTTTTAATCAAGAACGAGAAAAACGCAAGATGCCTTTTTCATGTAGAATTGAGCAGGCTAATCAGAAAAATATCCACACGGAAAAATGCCAGTGGCGTATCACTTTTTTGGTAAAAAAATATCAGAGGACATGTTTGTAGGGATGCCACTGGTGGAGCGATAAAATAACTGTTCTAACTAAAATATGTGGTTTTATATCGTATTAATGTAGAAGAACGTACTACCGGGCGTCAAAATGACGCGACACCAATTTATTTCTCAGGGGGCGCCAGTCGCGTATTACCCCGTTCTTCTACCTCCCAGGCGGGTTCGAGATAAGATGCACTTCGGTAGCCGAGTAATGGACCAAGGCTGCACTACCACAGATCGGAAACTACGCTCTCTCTGGACCCGAATTCCCTCGTTAGGCATCTCTTAATTTACTGAATTTTTGCATAAAAAAAATCCCAACCGAAGAATTTCTCTGCGGAGGGATTAGTTTTGGTACGCGAAAATCACGTTTTGGTCCATTAATAACGGAATATATTTCTCAAAAAACGCATAAAAAAATCCCTATCAAACCTCCGTAAAGCAACCAGAAGGTCGAACGTTAATGCGAATTAACTAGACACATCCGGTTTTCTATACGAAAGTTCCAGGGATTATAGACCGTCAACAGGCCTCAAGATCAATTAAGAAATATTAGTTCAAAGAATCCGTTTATTTAACAGAATTGGTTATACAAAATTCTCAAGATAAGAATCGTGCCTTCCCCAATCAAGGTAGTGACTTTCAGACCATACAAGCGAGAGCGCTCACGCTAACGATCGATTAGGTAGAAAAGATTCATACATACCTTCTCAGAATCAAAATGCGAGCTTTTAGAATCATTTCAGACTCTGGGTAAATGAATAATTAAGGCTGACTGAAATTAAATTAAAAAAGTTTTACTAAATGAATTTAGTTTCGCTAGAGACTACTTAGCTTTAAAGTTCTTGTATCGTGGAGATTCACGTACTCAAACACATTCAGAGGACTTATTACTGCATAAGTTGAGTGGCGTTCGATCAGTCCACGACTTACTAACCCTTATCACAGTCGTTCAATATTATCGATTTGGCAGCGTCTCACCTTCGAGCGACTTTTAGGCAAAATTGAATTTTTGGATTTTTATGCACAAGGCGTTTTCCTCTATAACTTTGTCATTTGAAAAGCCCTGTTATTGGCTTTTCTACCATCGCTTTGTCTGGACCACTCAACGCGCTCGACCAAATTGCGAGCCGCTGGGTCAATCCAAACTCTTTCTATGCGAGAAACCGGCCTTGTACATGTGCATTGATTTTTATCAATTTTTGCTTATCGGCACTACGCCGGCTTTGACAAAATCTTCTATTTTGCCTTTCGGATGCAGTGCATCGTTAAAATTTTATGCTCATACTTTAGAATTGGGCTTTCAATGACCGTAACTCAAAGGTCAATGTCTTTGGTTGAGGAATAAAAAATAAAAAATAATTTAAATTATATTTTCGTGGTACTTTTTAAACTGACTTTGTGGTACTTTTGAAAAATCCATTTTAAGACCAATTTTAGCGTACTTTTGAAAAATCGATTTTCGAGCCAAATTTCAAGGTACTTTTGAAAAACTAATCTGCGGGTGAAATTTTGGCGTACTTTTGAAAAATCGATTTTCAAGCCAAATTTCAAGGTACTTTTGAAAAGGGAGAGTTCTACAACACTCCCCTCCTTTGGTTGAATGTTTTCTACTCATCGATTGCCTTTAATTTCCATATTCACTTGTATGTCTGTATGTCTTCATTTGACGGTCTGACCTATGGTACAGATGTTTAAAAATAACGGCCTTAATTGGGGCAGACGGCTGATTCGCCTATCTAACTTAAAAATAAATACATCTTTTAAACAATACGCCAAGTTGATACAACATTTTTATCAACTTAATTACACCCGCGTCGAGGTGCGAAGCGAAGCGTAGCACAATTTTGATTAGCGTCCACTCTCACTAATTCGTTGCACTCGCTTTTTCGCCCTGGTCTCGCTCTTGCTTAACTTCGGCCCTTTCTAGAAGAGGCTGTCTATATCTCCATGCCGCAGCTTGGACGGTCCTCGCCTTTGAGTTCCAGACTTCACCATGCCGCGCCCTTGCGACAGGCTGGGTCATCTTTCCATTTCTGCACATGGAAAATGCAGTTCTGCAACTAGATTGACTTTTTAGCAAGTCGTCGACTGGGACGCGTCGACTAACAAACACAAATGTGTTGTTTTTTAATGAAATATTTTTCTAACATGAATTTTGTTAACTTATAATGGTTAGAAATTGGTTCTTCGCAAGGTAGATTGAATCGGCTTACGATACTCGTGCGGTCCTCACTACTTTGTGGAAAAAGTATAAAAAAAAAAATTGAAGCGTCTTCTTGAGCGAAGAACGGCTTCTGAAACTCGTCTCGTAGTTTCTACTTCGTAAGGTAGATTAAATCGGCTTACGATACTCGTGCGGTCATCACGACTTGTGAAAAAAGTATAAAAAAAAAAATTGAAGCGTCTTCTTGAGCGAAGAACGGCTTCTGAAACTCGTAGTTTCCATTTGGGGTATACGTTAATTTTGCTGACTTAAAATGATTAAAATAGAAGTTGTCTTCTTGCATAAGAAAAACAGCTTCCGAAACTCGTACTGATTCGTACTTATGCCTACGTCCATTACTCGAACTTGGCGGCTCTCGCTCTTGAGAAGCTAGGCTTACCGGATCGCGCTCTTGCGTCGGGTTCGCCGTCTTTCCATGTCTGCTCATGGAGTAGACTTTAAATCTTCGATTCGGCCGCATATAGGTCAAAATCGCCACTTAAAATTTTGAGAAAAAATATTAAAAAAAAGCAAAAACGGCTATTAGCCGTGGTCGACCTCGGAAATATCTAGAGGCGACTCTTCTATGTCTGGCTCATCTCGAGCATCATCGGGGTCTCGACTTATTACATCCGGCTCATCTTGAGCACCTGCGGGAACATTGATTTGAACTAGTGTGGTATCGCTACGTCGCTCTGACCTGGGCGCGATCTCATTGTCTGATGAGGAAGCGTCGTCACTAAGATGAGTTTGATCCGGACTATCTTCTGATTCTTCAGACAATTCCAATCGGGATCTCCCTTAGGTGCCGGCCTGATGGCATCGACATGTAATCTCGTCGAAGTTACCCCCTTGTGAATGAGGTAAACTTCATCGGACAATCTCTTTAAAACCTTGTGTGGCCCACTCCACGACGGTGTGAAGGTATGATCCTTCCTGATCCTTTTAGTCATTACCATATCTCCCACTTTATATACGACCGGCGTTACCGCCACTTTGGGCGCGTAATGCCATTGGTAATTTGTTTGATTTCTACGAATCTCCTTGACTCTTTCAAGGCGGGGAACGTCCGCTTGATTACGACGTTCTTGTCTATAAGCGAACATATTCCAATCACCAATCTGCGGTAATTCATAGCCGAGCACTACGAAACTGGGCGTATGCCCCGTAGCGGCGTTTTTTCTTGTTCTCAAGATATATGCCATCTGACTAACATGTCGATCCCACTCGTCGTTGGGTGAACCATATAATAAGGTTTTTAAGATCTTCTTAGCTTCTTGCACCCTCCTTTCTATTGGATTGGCCTGTTGGTGGTAAGCTGCTGTGAAGAATCTTTCAATATTGTTACGTGTACAGAACGTATCGTAAAAGCCGGAATTGAAGTGGCCTCCCTGGTCGGAAATGATGACCCTCGGAACGCCATATCTCGCCACTAGTTCCTCTTCGATAAATTGTGTTATTGTTTTTCCACTGACTTGGGTGAACGCCTTGGCTTCGACCCACTTACTAAATACATCCTCTACCATTAATATATATCGGTTATCTGCATCTTTGGTTCGCTGAAGCGGTCCTATTACATCGACGCTTAGAACTTCGAACGGATGCGATGGAGCATGGCTTCTGAGAGGAGCCTTCGGTTGTGACTGTCTGCTTTTTACGGAATTACAAATAATGCACTCATTTAAATATTTGTTAACTAGTCTCGACAAATTATTAAAATAATAGCAGCCCGAGATGATTCTAACAGTTTCATCGCGGCCGGGGTGACCTACTTCCGGTCGGTCGTGAAAATGAGATATTACTCTCATGACCATACGTTTTGGTACGTATAATTTTTCTTTGACATTTTCGCCTCTCGTCCAAAGTGTGCCGCCTATCACTTGTCGTGTATTGACGAATTTCACCTCTGCCTCGGTTTTATCTGCTTGTCGCACTAGAGTATTCCATCGTTCAATTTGGTCTTGGATATCTCTGGAGTGCGTTTGCGCTTCTCTGACCTGATCGTTTAATTCCAATGTGGTAATCACTGATATTCGTTCCTTGTACGAGAATTTTGGTGGATACATTCTCTCCTCTTCGTCGTCTGCTTCGACGTTCGGGCCTTGAGGATTTCTGCTCAAATAGTCTGCCAGTATGTTTTCTTTACCAGGACAATGCTCTATCGAGAAGCTATATTCTTGAAGTAATAACGACCATCGTGTAAATTTGGTCTTTTCATCTTTATGCTTATTCAGCCATAGTAATTAGGGATTGCAATTTACCGGAAGTTTTAATAACCGGTAAATCGGTAAATAAAAATGTAAATAACCGGTTAACCGGTATTTACCGGTAATTTTTAGAATGGATGATTAGGGTGACGAAAATGGCAATTGTCTTTTTCCATATACAAAATTATCTAAATTTAACAAAAACATTTTTATATACGTACTTATATGTGATATAATGAACAAACAAAAGGTTTTTTGTCAACAGTAAAATCACAAGAGCTTTTTTTTATTGGATAAATTTCTCTTTGTAATAAAATCATTTTGCCAATCAGTGATTTTATAAGAAGAACTGACATGAAAAAATCGCGAGACCGGAGGTCGAATGATTTTGTCAAATGTCAGTTTTTCGAGCAAAATTACTGATTGGCAAAATTTTGAGTTAAAAAGAAATTTATCCATAAAAGAAAAGCTCGAGTGTTTTTTGGCAAGATAAATTAACGACAGAATATGAATGTGAACGAACAACAATAATTTATTAAAAATAATTATAATTTTTCCAAAACGACTCATATCGTACAGTATAGTTTCCACAATACTTAAAAATTATAGCTGACAGTACAGATTTCAAAGTGACGTGTGACTACTAGGTGTACTCTGCTTTTGAGGAACAGGCATTTTTATCGATGATAAAAAACGATGCACCTTTTTTATTGCTGTCAAAGTGACAAAAATGTGACTTTTTTATATAGGAGTTAATTTATTAAAAAGAAAAAATATAAATGAAATAAATTTAAATAACTAATTATTCTGTAAATAACAAAAATATCCACTTAAATAACAAAAATTATAAACATAAACTCAAATAGGGCATTTACTGAATACCTAATCTCAAAATACAATATTTTTTAAAAATAGCCTGTTAAAAAACGGTTAGTTGTCGTCTGATATTTGTGCATAGAATACCATCAGCTGAAAATGGCCTTCCTCAATCGATATTGGTGGGTCGATAAGTTAGTAAGAATTGGTAATAACATACTTCTAAATGTATTCCACGGATATTTGCGGCAGTGAATTATTCAATTTTCTGTCGTAAGATATTGTCAATGTCTCTCTTGTATTTCTTGGGGCTTGGTGTTTGGAGTTTACTTTTTATAATATTATTTATTTATTGTTAGAAGTGCTCGGTGTTGGGACAGTCACTCTGTATTTAGTGAATACTAGTCACTGACATAAATAGAAACGTTGAATACGTGACATATCGTAAGTTCAGAATTTACCGAAGTAACCGGTAAAAAATTAAAATTGCCGGTAATTATCATCATGTATTTTTTGTCCTAATAACCGGTTAACCGGTTAACCGGTTAACCGGTAATGCAATCCCTAATAGTAATGCTCTGTTGTCAGTTCTAACGATGAAAGGATGGTCTGCCAAATAAATTTTATATTTCTTTATATAGTTAACGACGCTCAGGCATTCTAACTCGTTTATGTGATAATTTCTCTCTGTTGGAGACAGCGTATTGCTTGCATAAGAGATGATGTGCTTCTGGTCGTTATCCCCTAGCTGATAAAGGACGGCCGATAATCCTATCAGGGATGCATCGGTTTGTAAAATGAACATTTTGTTAAAATCGGGCCGGTGTAGTCCTAGTGGTTGATTCAATACTTCTTTTAGTAAAATAAAAGCTTTTTGGGCTTCCGGATTCCACTTGAAGCGCCAGTCTTTCGAGAGTAGTCGGGTCAAGGGCTTAGTAATTATTGCTACATTAGGCCAAGGAAACTCTGAAGCTGGCGCCTCGTCGTAGGGGCCGGATAATTTTGTATCTGTAATATGTGTTTTTCTAACGGCTGAGTGGTGTTGGCATTTATTTGATGCCCGAGATAGGTTATGCTTGACGTGGCTACCACACATTTTTCCGGTGACACCTTTAAATTATGTAAACGCAGACGTTCAAAGACGGCTCTCAGATGATTTACATGCTGATTTATGTTTTCACTATAGATGATAATATCATCGAGATATACTTTGCAGAAATGATGCAAGTAGCCGGTCAATACGTCTCTTGCCATAAATTTTTGGAACGTACATGGAGCGGTCTTCAATCCGAAAGGCATCACGTTAAATCGGTAAGATGCTCCATCCAATGTTGTAAACGTAGAATAATTTTTTGACGACTCCTCAAGAGGGATTTGCCAGTATCCGCTCTTGAGGTCCAACACCGTAAATATGTTGGCGTTTCCTAGATCCTTTATACTCTCGTATATCTTAGGTAAGACGGATGCTTCGTCTTCCGTTACTTCATTTAAGTGACGATAATCAATGCAGAAGCGAGGCTTCTTGCCGGGCCTTTCTATTATAATGGGAGGCGAACTGTATTGAGCGGTACTCGGTTCTATAACTCCGGCTTTCAGCATCTCTTCAATTTGATCGTACATAACTTTCTTCTTAGTAGGAGACATAGGATAAGGTTTGATATTAAACGGGCGGTCGTCTTTAACTTTTATTTTATGTTTAGTTGTCACAGTGGTTGCTTGGGTAGGCACCGCGGTGAACAATTCAGCGAATTCCTCGAATAGAGGTTTTAAATTATCGTTTCCGATGATCAGTTCTTCGGGAAGCCGGCATTGCTTCTTTGCTTGATGTGCCGCTTGATTCCAGAAGACGGTTATTCGCTCTTCAGTGCCGACGTAGACACATTTACGTTGATAATCGAATACGACATTGTGAGCATATAAAAACTGGGCTCCCAGAATGAGCTCTTCGTTTAAATTTTGAATGACCTGAAACGTGGTCTGAAAGGGTACATCTAGTACATTAACGTTCATGGTCGTAGTCCCGAGGGATTCTACTAAACCATCGTCACAAGCCATAACAAACGTTTGGGGAGCTGTAAGCTGATCAATATCGTTCAAAAATTTCGGTTGGATAATATTCCTTGTCGAACCTGTATCCAATAAAGCGTTAACCGCTCGATTATTAATTATAATCTTAATGCGAGGCAGAGGGAAAGCGTCGCTAGTTTGATTGATAGATTCTAATGGAGTGAATCGGTGGGGAGATAGGTTGACTTCTTGATCCTTAAACAGGTAATTAAGGTCAGGAAGGTCATCGAAGTTATTTAATTTAAACTTCTTGCTTCGGAGCTTCCCCGAGGGTCGCTTCGAGCCTGGTGGGGCCTGGTAGGCGGGGCTGGTACAGTTCGGCCTGGGCCATCGCCTCTGACCCCCGCTTGGTTTCCCGTATTCATATTACGATAGGGATTGTTTGGGCATTCCGCATGAAAATGCCACTGCTCCGTTGGGCAATATCTGCAAGGGCGATACGGGACTCGGGAGTTCCTTACGTCTCCAGTACCCCTTCTCGGTATATCCCCTCTGGGCAGCGAGGAAATATTATTTGCAAAATGCACCCTTGGTGCTGGCGGATTATCTCTTCTTTGAGATCCATTCAATGGTGTCCTAGATGCACCAAAGGGATGCACCAAAGGAACTGGAGGACGGCTTCGCTAATGCGGAGGGTTCCGTTCTCCAGTTACTGCTCGATTGCTGATTCCCTTGAGCTGAAGCGGTAGAAGTGGACGCTTCTTGGTCCTTGCTTTTTCTGACATTATGCAGAGTCTCGAATTCTTTATTCTCATCCATGATTTTGGCCATTTGTTCGGTCATCGTCACTAGTGTATTTGTATCTAGTATGACGGCACTCTTTAGGAGCATTTTCATATCAGGTCTCAACTGATTGAAGATGGTAGCCGCCTTCATCGCCTCCGGCTTAAACGGATTGATTCTCTTGAAGAGGCATACCTTCCTGGAAATAAATACTGACGTATTTTCCTCGGCATCTTGTTTCTTGCCATATAAATTAGCCTCTGCTTCGGTGAGTACTTCACCTGAATCGTAACGGCTTCTGAACCGCTCGAGGAATAGAGGATACGTGGTAATTAGGGTTCGGTATTGTTCGAACCATTTCCTGGCATCGTCTTTGAGCTGTTCTGATATTTTATATAGACGGTCGTTATCCTGCGTAATTCGTACTCGGACGAAAAATTCCTCCATATGATTAATGAAGGTTTCAGGGTCTTCGTGTTCGAAGCCATGAAATTCCGCATTTGGATGCTTCGACCGATACTTATGCTCGTGCGTGGCTTCGCTTAGAGCTTTGACAAGACCTGCTGCCATTTGGGCGGACACTTGTTCTGAGGAGGGCTGTATGACTCCTTCAGTGGTACTCGGGCCGACCCCCGAACTACCCAGTACATCCTCCGCGCACGGCCTCTCTAACCCTCTAGAGACGTTGTCCATCACAGATGTCGGCTCGTCGTAAAACTGGAAAGGCGTTGATTCATCCATATCCTTTCCAGAAAGCCCTGCTGACTAACAACGCCCCACGTTGGGCGCCATGTAGAAGAACGCACTACCGGGCGTCAAAATGACGCGACACCAATTTATTTCTCAGGGGGCGCCAGTCGCGTATTACCCCGTTCTTCTACCTCCCAGGCGGGTTCGAGATAAGATGCACTTCGGTAGCCGAGTAATGGACCAAGGCTGCACTACCACAGATCGGAAACTACGCTCTCTCTGGACCCGAATTCCCTCGTTAGGGGTTTAGGCACCTCTTAATTTCCTGAATTTTTGCATAAAAAAAATCCCAACCGAAGAATTTCTCTGCGGAGGGATTAGTTTTGGTACGCGAAAATCACGTTTTGGTCCATTAATAACGGAATATATTTCTCAAAAAACGCATAAAAAAATCCCTATCAAACCTCCGTAAAGCAACCAGAAGGTCGAACGTTAATGCGAATTAACTCGACACATCCGGTTTTCTATACGAAAGTTCCAGGGATTATAGACCGTCAACAGGCCTCAAGATCAATTAAGAAATATTAGTTCAAAGAATCCGTTTATTTAACAGAATTGGTTATACAAAATTCTCAAGATAAGAATCGTGCCTTCCCCAATCAAGGTAGTGACTTTCAGACCATACAAGCGAGAGCGCTCACGCTAACGATCGATTAGGTAGAAAAGATTCATACATACCTTCTCAGAATCAAAATGCGAGCTTTTAGAATCATTTCAGACTCTGGGTAAATGAATAATTAAGGCTGACTGAAATTAACTTAAAAAAGTTTTACTAAATGAATTTAGTTTCGCTAGAGACTACTTAGCTTTAAAGTTCTTGTATCGTGGAGATTCACGTACTCAAACACATTCAGAGGACTTATTACTGCATAAGTTGAGTGGCGTTCGATCAGTCCACGACTTACTAACCCTTATCACAGTCGTTCAATATTATCGATTTGGCAGCGTCTCACCTTCGAGCGACTTTTAGGCAAAATTGAATTTTTGGATTTTTATGCACAAGGCGTTTTCCTCTATAACTTTGTCATTTGAAAAGCCCTGTTATTGGCTTTTCTACCATCGCTTTGTCTGGACCACTCAACGCGCTCGACCAAATTGCGAGCCGCTGGGTCAATCCAAACTCTTTCTATGCGAGAAACCGGCCTTGTACATGTGCATTGATTTTTATCAATTTTTGCTTATCGGCACTACGCCGGCTTTGACAAAATCTTCTATTTTGCCTTTCGGATGCAGTGCATCGTTAAAATTTTATGCTCATACTTTAGAATTGGGCTTTCAATGACCGTAACTCAAAGGTCAATGTCTTTGGTTGAAGAATAAAAAATAAAAAATAATTTAAATTATATTTTCGTGGTACTTTTTAAACTGACTTTGTGGTACTTTTGAAGACCAATTTTAGCGTACTTTTGAAAAATCGATTTTCGAGCCAAATTTCAAGGTACTTTTGAAAAACTAATCTGCGGGTGAAATTTTGACGTACTTTTGAAAAATCGATTTTCAAGCAAAATTTCAAGGTACTTTTGAAAAGTTAATCTGCGGGTGAAATTTTGGCGTACTTTTGAAAAATCGATCTTCAAGCCAAATTTCAACGCAGTTTTGAAAAATTAGTCTGCAAGTGAAACTTTGGCGTACTTTCGATAAATCGATTCCTGGGCCAAATTTTGACGCCCTTCCAAAAATATTATTTTTCAAAGTCCAATTTATGGTACCTTTGAAAAAGTATATTATTCATAAATCTTTGTCATTATATACTTCTACTCTCATATTCTGAACCAAAAACAGTTTTCCTAAGTGAAAATTCGGTGTTTCTTCGAATTTTCACCTGGTCATTTCCAACGCCTTATAGAACCCAAAACGGTCCTTATGGACTGATCTGCGCCTCTGCAGACTCCCAAAAATGTCTTTAAATGAAATTTTTGCCTAAGTCGAATTTTGATTATGTCTTCAACTTAGGACGATTTTGGAGAGTTCTACAACATTAACACATACCAAAATTGAAAATAATATGAAAAGTACTTTCTTAGCAAAAAATTTAAGCCGTTGCGCACATATGTTCATATGAACTTTTCTTCATAAAATGACCTAAGGAATCACTCCCTGAAATATTAGCAAGGAACACCCTGTATATACGTTTTTGTTAGTTTACGACGCAGTTTAGCTTTGTTAACTCAGATAAGCTAATATTTTATATGCATATTTTTATATTATTTAATAATTGACACATACATCCATTGTAATATGGCCTAAGTATGAATGAAATTATTATTATTATCAAACGTTTTCTGTGTTTATGAAGTGGTATATATGTATATTTTGTAAACTTAATAAATTTTTGATTTTGTCCAAAAGATATTCTGATAAATAAATGAATAAATAATAAACAAACTGGTTGTAGCTATATTTTAATTTTCTTCTGTATATATTTTAAATATACTGCTATTAACCTTCTTTTTTTATATATTTCATAATTTTTTTCTATTCTAGGTGTCAAAAAGATGGCCAAATAACGCATGATCCGGACCTGGAGATATGTAAGGTGACATCACAATGGTCATCGTCCGAAGAACTATAGAGTTTCTAGGGGTCCAGTACGAGGGTACTCAAGGGCGAGCGGGGTGTGATACGCACTGCTGGTACGGGTCGATAACCGGGCAACCCCGTGGAAGGTACTCACTAAAGTCAGTACCGCGACTACCACGTCTAGTCCCAGGGTTGTCGGCTCTCGAAGACGACGACGCCTCTCAGCCAAGTAAATGTGAAAATGGAAAATAGCCGTACCTAGTTATCTGCTCCCTTGTCTTAACAAACGTATTGAATTCGCAGTTTTTCGAATGTTAACTCTGTTGGATATTGTAATTTAATTTAGATCTACTGAAATTAATAATGTATTTTCTTATAATCTTGAAAAATCATTAAGGGATGATTTATTTATTCATTTTTTACTTAGAACTTTCATTGATCCACCTAAGGTCCTTGTCTTTTTGAAAATAAAACTATATATAGAATAGCCATGTATTAATTCAATGGATCCTTACATTAATATAGAACAAGTCAAATAAAAAATTACAAATGAAAAGAAATTAATTATACAAAGTGTTTGGTAGAGCGATACCAACCAGGTATATGGGGCCATTTGGCATCAACCAAACATATCTATATGAGAAAGGTTTTTCTATAATTCCGGTTTTGTACTTTAAAAAAACTCTTCATTTTGATCATTTAAGTAATTAATACGCACTAAGTTTAAGTTTTGATATTCTGAATTTTTTTCTCTTTATGCACAGTAAATAAAGTCTCAAACGAAAAATAGTTTAAAAGTTCTGTTGGTTAGAAGAAAATAAATAAAACATTTGTGGGAAGAAAAAGAAGTTAACTTAACTTCAAAGTCTTATCAATTTTTTTTGTAGAACTACAATTTGTGTGTTATCAGGATGTTACAATAAAGTTTTGTCCAATCTGGGAATGGAGCATTTTTTTGAAAATTGAGTTTTATTGTTGAAAAACGTGTTTTTGTCTCGTTTTTCTTTAATATATCGGGTTCTGTTCATTGGATCAGGCCAAACAAAAATCAAAATGTTTGTAAATAAATTATGAATAATACGAAAATTTCTAATTTAACTTGAACCGAAATTAGTAAAGAAATAATGAATCTTTTTTAATGAAACGTTGTGAAATTATAGGCCCTGTAGGTGTAAACTATTAGGGAAAATTGCAAATAAAAATATTTATTGTTTTCCTGTCATGTCATAAGAAAACTGCCGTTTGGTCACATAGCTTTTGTTTTTCTTAAATTGTAGCTTTTTAAACGTATTTTACAATGGTGATAAAAATCATTTTTTTGTATTATTTTAAAATTATATTTCGTGAATTTTTGTAAAATGCATTTTTTCGTAAGATATTTTTTGTATCGAAAAAATATATCCAGCCAAATACTTTTCTCGTCTGTTAAAAGTGCTTCAAAGAACGAACAATTTAATAAAATTAAGCCCTCTACATCTACATTAATTAGATGCTAAGATATCGTATATTTTACGTTTCATGCATTTACTTCTGCACGTACCTATATTCTAAGCTGAAATTGGTACTGATGATTCTCTAATGTGTGGGAATTTTAATGAATACATAAAATAAATTTTAATCATTAACATATCTACAATTTCGCAGGTATACGCGCGCTCGTTCACCAAAACCACGACTGCCACGACAAGAATATTTCCCCCAATCCCAAGGCTTCGAGATTCTAGGACAACGTGCGGAGATGATAGCCGTGCATTCTGTTTACTCGTCTAGAGTGCTCAGACAAAGTCAAACGGGTTTCGCGAAACGTCAGAAAATGTCATATTTCGTACGTTCCTGCTGCATCTAATTTCAATTTGAAGTATGCAGTTTACGATGAGGTTAAAACGCCATTCTTGTTCTATCGATATCGACATCGTACGGCTTTCCCACTCATGTATTAACGAAGACCTGAAGAAATGACTGTATCGCCTTGTTCAGAGTCGGCATCGCTCTACCAAACACCCTGTATATTTCAATAGAAAATGGGGAAGAAAAAAAGAATAAATAATATAGCATCAACTGAAATTTAAGCATTCGTTTACAGAGTGAAAAGTATGATTCACTAGAAATGACTAGAAGCTAATATGAACTTTTGTGAGATATAAAGTTGATCCCATGTACAAGGTTCGAATTGAACAGTTCTAACCTGTGTGCAGGATATTGCAAATTAAAGCCATGTTGTGTAGTATAATTGTGGTGCAAATCCTAAAAGGTAAATTCTTTTTACCATTGTTAATATTTCTAAAATATATAGGCATGGAGACGTTAAAATTTTCTCATATATGACTGTTTCTGGTATAAGATGCTCTGTAACTTAGTCCACATGTATAACATAGCCCTTTCTAACTGACTTCTAGAAATTTAAAAAAAGGGGAAGTTGTTCATAATTCGACCAGTACGTATGTTTTTTTTGTTAGTTCAATCATTTCATATACAGTGTGTCCCCGGATGTAGTTGACAAGAGGAAAAACATCTCTATTATTGATTTTATGACGAAAAGTCATTCTTTATAAAAAATTATGCTTGGCGAAAGAATGAATTTACTATATAAAAATCTTAGATCAGATGTACCGGGTGTTAATAAATTAAGAAAACATCAAAATGCCTCGAGAGAGAAGTACCTTTATTTATTATTTTGGATAAAATGTTTATAAAACAAAGTTGTTTATAATCCAAAATAAAGCCTAAATACAAATTATGAAGTCTAAATTTCGACTTTTGCATTTATGTCAACTTACATTTTTTTCAAACATTAACATAACATAATAACATTAACTTCAACAATTGTGGAAAAACAATTTATTCTACATAGCCTCCTCCAACCTCAACACATTTCTCCATCCTTTTAATAAATTCACCATAGACCTTACGAATGGTTGAGGGTATATTCACTTCATTCACCACGTCTTGTATTCGTGCTTTTAGTGTTTCTCGATCATGCGGCAGGTCATCTGCATAAATTTTCTGTTTTAAAACACCCCACAGAAAACAATCCATTGGTGTAAGGTCTGGTGATCTTGCAGAAAAATTAATTGGAGCATATCTTCCCATCCATCTGGCTCCGAAGTGATATTTCAACCACTACCGTACCAAAACTGAGGAATGAGCTGGGCAACCGTCTTGCTGCCAAAAAATGTTACGCCTTACTTCCGGTTGCAGAGTGTTTATAAATGGCAATACAAAGTTTTCCAAAAGGTTCAAATAAACATGCTGATTTAAATTTTCTTCTAAAAAATATGGACCAACGATTCGATCATAAGAAATCCCACACCATACATTCACTTTTTTATAACGTTGACTTCGTTTGTGGATGACATTGTTTGGATTTTCAAAAGCCCAATAACGACTGTTTTGTGATGAAACGTGGCCATTAGTACAAAATGTTGCTTCGTCAGTAAAAAAAAAACATTCTGTGAAAACTTCTATCTACGAGGTAATTCTCACCGACCCATAAACAAAAATCCAATCGCTGCTCTTTATCTCCATTTTCAAGTGTATGTCTGAACCTTGGCTTAAACGGTCGAACTTTGTTTTCCATATAAATTCTCTGTAAATTACTTTTACTTACTTCCAGTCTTTGTGAGCGTTTCCGTAAAGATAATTTCGGGTTTTCTATTACTGAATTTATTGCCAGAAGTGTTGCCGCATCGTCTTCATTGTACTTTTTCTTGGGTTTTTGACATCTAATACAGATCCAGTTTCATTGAATTTTTTTACAAGTTTGCGCAATGATTGGCGCGATACCGCTGTGTTAGGGAACTTTTGGTGGAAAAGGTTAATTGCATATCGATAAGAGGCGTCTCCAATCCTATAACATTTGATCAAATAAATTCTTTCTTGTTTGGTAAACATTTTTTAAATGATCAACAGAACACTAATAAATGCAGATGTAAGATAGTAATATTCTATACAATCACAATGACGTTTGTCAGTTCAATATTATCGACAGCACACTCTGTTTCTT
Source organism: Rutpela maculata (assembly GCA_936432065.2). Classification (NCBI taxonomy): domain Eukaryota; kingdom Metazoa; phylum Arthropoda; class Insecta; order Coleoptera; family Cerambycidae; genus Rutpela; species Rutpela maculata. The sequence continues at coordinate 62,749,360 of OW386289.2, forward strand.
AATTTGAATTCTTATTCATATTAATAAATTAAAACGTAAAAAAACGCAATAAAAACATAAAAGTCAAAAGATTATAAACAACTTTGTTTAATAAACATTTTGTCCAAAATAATAAATGAAGGTACTTCTCTCTTGAGGCATTTTGATGTTTTCTTAATTTATTAACACCCGGTACATCTGATCTAAGATTTTTATGGTAAAGTAATTTTTTCGACAAGCAGAATTTTTTATAAAGAATGACTTTTCGTCGTAAAATCAAAAATAGAGATGTTTTTGCTCTTGTCAACTCCATCCGGAGACACACTGTATATTGGCTTAAGTGATTTCCATGAAATCTCAAACTGTTATTCCATATTCATTTCATCAAGCTACGTGAGAACAAATTGGAAACAAGATTTTTTTGATGTCAAAATTTTGCAATATTTGGCGAAGGCGTCGCGCAATTTTTTTTTTTTTTTGGAATTGCCTTAAAATTGGTAGCTAGTAGGTACTCTAGGAGTAGCTGATGCCGAATCTGATCTCAAAAATTAAGGCTTCACAACGGTGAATCCAATATTGTTGGCGTATTGCAGCATTATTGCAGAATTACATGATATGTCAGGGATTCTCTGATAACGAGCCTGACGTTAAAGCTTAAAAATTCAAAACGATGGATATGTTAGTTTACTGTGTAGAAACTAAATGAGGGTAAAGGTTAAAAATCTGAACCGCTTTCAAAAAAAACCGCTAAGAATTTAGCCAAGTCAATGAAGGTCGCTACTTCTAAACCATCAAAAACAGAACCGATTTTCATTAATTAGACAGCCCCACAAAAAAAAAGTTCAAACCAGCGGACCAGATCCATGTATACTCATGTATTTTGGATCGCTGAATCCGAATCCGAGGCCAAAAACATTCGTACACCCCCAAAATCTTTAGCTAGAGCCAAAAAACACCCCTGGACTGGAGTAAAAAGAATATTAAGCTACGAGAATAGTTGTTACATCCTAATCGATCAAATTATACAAATTAAGGTTAAACAGCAGCGTACATACAATAAATATGAAACACACCCCCAGGGAGGGGCGAAAACTGGCCCCCATTTATAAAAATCGATCCAAAACAGTAACGACTGCTGAAAAAGCTCAAAATGTCTAAGTTTTGTTAAAGCGATAAAAAACTGCATCAGTTCATAAAAATTTGAAACACCTGCGTTGTGTGGAAGTGAGACTGTGTTCGACGCTGTGCTTGAAAACCACCCCCACGGGGTTGCGAGATGCCATCCCTATATCCGTAGGGTGCTGGAAAAACAGAGAGAAACTAACCGGATTTACATTTTTATGGATGGTATGATTAGCAAAAATCGTGATGCACACTTCCAGCCTCCTACAGATATGGGGGTAGCATCTCGCAACCCCATGGGGGTAGTTTTCAAGCACAGCGTCGAACATAGTCTAGTTTCTTCTCACTTCCACACAACGCAGGTGTTTCGAATTTTTATAGAAGTCACTGTAACTTTTTATAGATAAATCTTACATGGGGGGTAGTTTTCACACCATCTGAGGGTTGGCACTGTAGGACGTTGATGGTACGTAAGTTTCTAGTTCTATTTTAGAGTACTACGCAAAATAGAAATCCTGTTGTATTTTACGTTTTCTCTTGTTTTGTGTCCTTTAACTTTAAACTTAGAGGTGGTTGTTCTCAACCCTATAGGGGCAGTTTATGAAATTACGTCGGATCTGATGTAGTTCCTTATCACTTTAACAAAACTTAGACATTTCGAGCTTTTTCAGCAGTCATTACTGTTTTGTATCGATTTTTTTATAAATGGTGGCTAGTTTTCGCCCCTCACTGGGGGTGTGTTTCATATCTACTGTATGTACGCTGCTGTTTAACCTTAATTTGTATAATTCGATCGATTAGGATGTAACAACTATTCTCGTAGCTTAATATTCTGTGTTTTCTGGCTCTAGCTAAAGATTTTGGGGGTGTAATAATTTTTTTGACCTAGGATTCGGATTCAGCGACCGAAAATACATAGGGATACATGGGTCTGGTTCGCTGGTCTGAACTTTTTTTTTGTGGGGCTGTGTTATTTTTTAAATGTCTGTTATATTCAATTATTCAAAATCAGAAACATTCCAGCTTGAGCGCTCAAGTATTTATATTATTATTATTAGTATTATTAAATTGATAAGAGTAGAAGCCAAAGGCTTGTGCTACTCTGGAAGAAAAAAAATTACATTACATTAAGTGTCTATAAATATTATGAACAAAAAAAAATATATTGATCAACTCCTAAAAATATTCTGTCATAACGTATTTAGTCCAGTCAACGAATGATCTAAAGGGTGGTGTAGAGTACGTGACCAGGGGCCTAAGCGATTACTTTAGAAAGTTGTTCAGGGTGTTTAGGGAGTGAACATACTGAAAGTCCTGACGTCTAGGGGGTGAGCCGGAGAGGGGGGGCACAAAGAAAGTCCCACTTTTGTTTTTTTCGCTTATATCTCTAAAATGGTGCATCGCAGGGAAAAATGAAAGCTTATGAAATTCTCTACAACTTTTGTTTTATATACTTTTTTCAAATTCGCAACCGGTTTCGAGCTACACACTCCGGAAAAGTGAAAATTTTTGAAAAACAGATTTTTACCTCTTTAACTAAGAAAAAGCAAGGTGGCTTCTCAAAATTGTACTTAAGTCAAAAATCATCAAGGAAGCGGCAGTGATCTTTTACAACCCCTCCTCCACTTAAGGCGAGGTTGAAGAGACTGGGAAGATTTGTTTCCTCAAATGGTATGGGGCACCAGCAAGACAGACCTCCTTCAACCAGTACCGCTTCCAGTTGTATGAGGTCAGTGGCAATATTAAGCCTGACATCAGCTCCCTCCCACCAACTGAGAGCGCAGCTAAACAGCATTCCTGGCGCACCTACCAACAAGTGCAGCAGGGGCTCGGGAATGAGCTGCCCCTTCAAGAGTGGGGGTGGAAACATGTAGGGGACACCCTGGTGCCAATTACAAGCACCGGAGGTCCTACTTTTTTTATCATCTTTAAAATACAATTTTCTATTTTTCAGTTAAAAATGAAAGTTGCAGAGAATTTCATGAGCTTTCATTTGGTATAAGAAAATGTTTTCCCTGCGACGCACCGTTTTCGAGATATAAGCGAAAAAAACAAAAGTGGGACTTTCTTTGTGCCCCCCCTCCGGCTCACCTCCTAGACGTCAGGACTTTCAGTATGTTCACTCCCTAAGCACCCTGAACAACTTTCTAAAGGAATCGCTTAGGTCCCTACTCACGCACTCTACACCTCCTTTATTGACTGGAGTAATTAGCAATACATAAACACTGAGAGAAGCAACATTATTAACTCAATTATGAATGTTCCTGAAATATTGGTCGAGGCGTCCCTTGATGGTGCGGTGATTACATTTTCAGGAAGTCAATTCCATTGATCAAAGATTCGGTTGGACAGGAAGTGCTTTCTTATAGTGGTTTGGAAGTTTTCTTTGCGTAGTTTTAGACTATGCCCTATCAGACGATTGTCGGTCAAATAAGTCCTGGTGACAAAAAAACTCCCCGTGCAGGATTCTGTAGGTGGCGATCAAATCACCGCGCTGCCGACGAGCTTCCAATGACGTGAGGTCGAGTAGGCGATGCCGTTCTTCATATGGCAGATTTGTAAAACCTCGAGGCAGCTTTGTAGCTCTTCTTTGCATGCCTTCCAGCCTATTTACATTCTGCTTAAGCAGGAGCAACGATATGATGACTGCAAACTCAAGGTGAGGACGAATATAGGCATTGTAAATTTTTAGGAATGAGTTGACACTCAAATCCTGGAAGGACTTTCTAATTATGTACAAAATTTGGTTGACTTTGCTGACGACTTTCGTAGCATGTGCGCTCCATGATAATTTGTCTGTGATGGTGACACCGAGGTCAATTTGCTGTGTTACTTGTGTTACGCTGTGATTGTCAATTTTATACTGCATTTTTGGGTTGTTTTTTCCTATATGTAGTACCGAGCATTTTCCTTCATTTAGCGGAATTATCCAGTTGGAACACCAGCTCCCTATCTGGTCCAAATCGGATTGTAGGTCAGTGGATGGTGACTGAAATATTTTTAAGTCATCTGCATAAGACAGCTCAGCTCAGGGTGAGATCAGACACGTAGACTAAAAACAGTACAGTGCCAAGTACAGATCCCTGGGGGACTCTACTCAAAACATCACGTGCCGCGGATGACGAATCTCCCACTCTTACACTAAATTGTCTATTTGACAGAAAGCACTCGATCCATTTTAACAGTTTACCGCGCACGCCGACGTGTTCTAGTTTTTTTTTAACTATTTAACGTAGGCCTATTTCCGCTACGAGGGCCTATCACCGACGCCAGGAGACTAGCTACCCCCAACCTGGAAATTTTGCCGAACCTCTTCCCTTAAGAAGAGTAGGGATCTTTTACTTGCCTAACATTTAATAGACAAGGGACCGCCTGCTTTACATCCCCTCCGAAGGATGGTATATCCACTACGTAATTATCGTCTGAAATTACGTAACTTCCGCCTATACACTGATATACAATCCGCTAGAAGATGGGACGAGAACGCTGTATTTCCCAAGATGGGTCACCCATCCAAGTACTAACCGCGCTCGACGTTGCTTCAACGGAATATCGACTGATATTCACATCGAAGTCGCCTCTACGCTCGCCCCTTGTTCTAGTGTATATAGTAATAACGGAATACACACTTTGTCAAACGCACGGAAAAAATCCAAGTATAAAACGTCAGTGAATTGACCACTATCTAATTGTTTAGTCCATTCGTTGCAGGCTTGATGTAAATTGGAGGTGACAGAACGTCCTGGTAAAAACCCGTGCTGATGGTGCGGTATTACGGAGTTTTCTACTAAAAAGTTAATTAGCTCTTCACATGTGGTTCTCTCCATAACTTTACAGGGTACAGAAGTTAATCTAATGGGGCGGTAGTTGTGACTGGAAAGTTTATCGCCTTTTTAAAAAATTGGAGTGACACTGGCAATTTTCCAATCCTCATGTAAGATGCCTTGATTCATCGATTCCTGCATTATTTTAGAAAGGGGCTTGCACATTGTTTCGGCACATTTTGACAAAAGTTTGGGGTGAACCCCGTCGGTTCCTGGAGAGGAGTTGTGACGCAAATTTTGTAATGTTTTCGGATAGTTTGAGTGCTGAAGTCAATATTCTGCGCATTATTACGATTAATGTCAAGTTGTGGTAGGGTTACTTTTTGGATCACTGTGTATGCCTCGTAGAACGTATCAGCAAAAGTTTCCGCGGCTTCGGCGTTGTTACTGCACGGGACACCATCCATACCGTTTATCAAAGGGATTGATACTCTGCTAGACAAGCGAGAGCGCGTATACTTGTAAAAAACTTTAGGTCCCTTGGTAGTTATCAATTGCTCCTCATAATTGTGCCTGGCTTGCCTTAGGAGTCCAATGAGTCGGTTGGAGAAGTTTCTGTGAAGTTGCATGTCATCAGTGGAACGTGACCTTTGGTACCTTTTCCACAGAGCTTTTCTTTCGAGAGACATATTGTGTAGTTGTTTGTTAATCCAGGGTTTTTTGTATTAAAAAAAAATTATTAAGTAAGAAATTTTTTTTCGATGAAATTTTAAGTAGAATTGACAAAATTTAGTATAAAAAAATAATTTCTGGAAAATCGTAGATATGTAGATAATACTTCGATTGATTACCTGTTTGATGAAGATATGCCTTAAAAACTACGAAAAAAAGGTTTTTGGCCAATAGTAAAAATAAGAACAGATTCATTACTCTCCTTTAGTGGGTGCGATACGACTTTTTTACTGCATTTCATCTCCACGGAGTGCCATTCGGCATGGTTGGTCCTTACACCAAAGAGATTTACTTTCGATTAGGATGCATCAACATTTTTCCTTAGGAACCGAGATGGCGGCTATTTTTTGAAGAAATTTTTTTTATTATAATCACTCATATTGACGCAAAACATACGAGTGGAGTATGATCTCTGGTTAAATTATATTTGGCGAATACGAATACGGTGTCTATTTTCCACCAGAAAGCAATATGACCGCTATATTTTGATCAAATGTACAATTTTTTTAAAAATTAATATTTTCAAATTGAACATGTTGGGTACAGGGTTCGGCTGTTTTTTTGCATCCTTAACGCAAATATGTATTTCCATTTTCTCATATAAAAACTACCAATTGTTTTATTCGAACAGGTTACATTTTTTATGTACCTACCTATTTATAATTTAATACGATTTTTTTTCCGTATTTCGATTATATACACTCAAAAAAATAGTATGGGTAAATTCAACAAAAAAAAATGGTTAACTAACAATATCGTTAATTTTGTTAAACCAAACTATATTGATGGTATTTTTAAACAAGAGGTGATTGTTATTTTGATTAATAAAAAGTTGTCGTACAACAAAACAAACATTAACTTAAAAAATAGATGAATAAGACTATTATTTTGTTCGTCTGCCTATTATTTTGTTGAATTCTGTCAAATTAAACTAGATAATAGTATATTTTATTTTTAACTATTATCGAATTGTAATTCTAACCCAGTATTAGTTCGCTGTACTATTGTACTTGGTAGACAAACCAATATTATTGTCGTCTTCTAGAAGTTCTAAAAGAATTACCATAAAATTTGCTTGCTTACCACGTAGTCTATTACAGAAATTATTCCCAGATGACGCCACATACAAATCACTAACAATAATCCATCATGCATTATCTTGCACTCTTATGAATTTATAGAAAATTAATAACATGATTGCAGTGTTCAAATTCTCTCAGGGATCATCATACAATAAAGTGTAGATCAACCTAAAAATTAGTTGGTGAACAAAAAACAAAGTCGTTGTACTATTTAATTGTAGACCAAATTGAAAATGGTTAGTGAACATAAAAAAATGTCATTGTACTATTTAATTTGTTACAAGAAGATATGATTATTAAACTACTATTTGTTTACGAAAGCAAATAAAGTTGTATGACTATTCTTTAGTGATTGATTTAACTATGAAACTAGATAGGCGCGATTTCATATGCTCTTTTTGGTTGAATTTACCTATCATTTTCTTTGAGTGTATACTAGCAGAAGCTCTCGGCATCTCAACTCAACGGGATGCCGTTTGGTACGGTTGTTCCTTACTCCAAGGAGATTCATTTTCGATTAGGACGCGTCAACATTTTCCCTTAGAAACCAAGATGGCAGCCATTTTTTAAAACAATTTTTTTTAATACAATCACTCATATTAGCGCAAAACATACGTTTGGATTAAATAATATCTGGCGAATACGAATACGGTGTACAATTTTTTTGAAAATGATTGTTTTCAAGTTGAACATGTTGAGTTTCAAATAAAATGTTTTTACAGTTCCCTGCTGGCTAGACTGATCTCTATACTACACTGATCTTCCAGGGCTTTGAACCCTCAATATATTATTATTTTTTAGCATATGAAAATTATATTCTGAATATTTAATGTTTTGCTTTTGAACTCATCTTATCGCTTTTAGCGTCTGCTCTCAATTACAAGATACCGATGATAAAAAATTATGTCAAATTTTAGAGCAGATAGTAGTACTGAAAGCGGAATTGAATTGTAAATTTCTAAAATATACTGAAGAGATCTCAATTGCAATCTTCCTGGGGCTAGAATTATATTCACAAGACCTATATTTTCACCTTTCACTAAAAGAGATTTGTTATTTTTTAGTAATTTCGGTTAAGTATGTAAAATTACAGTTTTCGAAGTTTTTGTTTTTTGCAAAAAGACAAACTGACAGATCCAATTTGGATCTATTCAGTTTTATTCATAATTTATTTACAAACATATTGATTTTTCATTTGGCCTGATCCGATGAACAGAACTCGAGACATTAAAAAAAAAAACAAAAGAAAAATATGTTTTTCAAAATTAAAATTTAATTTCTGAAAAACATTCACCTCCCAGATTGGTCAAAACTATACTGTACCTTCCTCATAACATACAGATTTCATTTCCACAAAAAAAATTATAGAGATTCACTGATTTAAGCTTTTAGTTGTTTTCTAAATAAACTAACAGATGAACTTTTAATGTGAGTGCTTAGGCAATTTTTACTTAAATATGCATGAAGGAACGATGAAAGATACTATCTAGAATATGCCGGTACATAGTTAACATTCTTGGATAGCGAATATTAATATTATGAATGACCTTTCGAGGTACAAGCTTGTCCCTTAAATATTCTGATGTTCCAGTATTTAGAAGAAGTTACACAAAACAAGAAAGTGGTATTTAAATTCAAGTTCACGAAAGCATTAGATATATTATAGTACTTCTTGCTGTTGCCAAGGGTGTAGATAGGGGGGTAAAGGGGGTAATTACCTCCCCCACCCCCAAAAGGCTAGAACATTAAAGTGTTTTTTTGGTCTTTTGCTTTTTCTGCTATTTCGCTCCCCTCTGTTTATTAATTTTGAGACGAGGACAATTTTTTTTTTGTGATTTTGCCTACCCACTCACCAATTTTAGGATGAAGACAAATTTTTTTTATCATTTCGCCTCACCCCACATTGGGCCAAAATATTTTGAAAGCGGCCAAAAATCATTTTTTCTCAAAGTGGTCATTTGACTTAATACATATAAAAGTTATTAAATAGATTGTTACACCATCATTTCCTAAAATATCAAAGGCCTGCGACGAATTTGTCACTTTGTGCAGGGTGTGGTTAGTGACCTTTCGTATTATGTTAGGTGTACAGAGCTTCGTCCTCATTTTATAACAGACCAGACCAGGTGTGATTGTAGCTGAAATAAGTTTGTGTTCCAAGTGAAATTCGCCAGAAATATTCTTTAAGGTAAGTATTTTAATACTGATATAATATAAAGACAACCACATGTTTATGTGCCGAAATATTTTTTTTTGTTTACGGAATTGTTATCTTAGGAGTTTTATTGCATGAAATAGCTAGGGGTAGGAATGCAAAAAAAATTACCGCTAGTTACCGCTTTCAAAAAATAATTAAAATGTACCTTAAATATTTCTTAATAATGTACATAAAAATTGTAGGCACATTCTAGCTCATTTAAGAGAAATTCTTATTTCATCAAGGCGGCGCACCTAACGATGTCTAGCGAGCGCATCCGACCATTGAATTGAATGATGTTTCAGATGAATTTTTCAATTTTTCTCTACTCTTATTAGCAATTTGATACCAATTATTGAATAAATGAAGCTTCGGTGATTATCATACTGCGTGTTCAAAAATAAGTATTTAATGTTTTTAACGAAGTTATCGTAGAAGAATATTTTTTAATGATATACAAAAAAACACTTTGTTTTTTAACAATATTTCTTTCTTGCAGATAAATTAAGATGTTGATGAGACGGCAGCTCTGATATTTTACTTCGAAAACAAGGGGAAAGATATTCTTGTAGGCCGATTTTTGACGCAAAATTCTGATTGGCTCGATAAACCTTTCTCATTAGAATTTGAAGAATCTAATCTTGACACACAACCATCAAGCACATCAATTGGAATAGACCTAAGGCCTAAAACTTGACTAGGCCACTCTGTACAATATATGTTAGGTATATATTTATATTTACTTTTATTATATTTTTATTATATATCCTAAATAAATTAAAAAATTCATTACAAATGTTTGTATTTTTGTAAATAATCCACCCCCAAATAGCACCATGTGATCCTGACTTTAAAAAACTTTTTCTTGGGGCACAATTTTTCACATAAAATTTTCTATATTATCTTTGTATAATTCTGAAAGGGTTTAACCAAAACTGCTGCTTTTGAGAAGGAACATCCCCTAAAAACCATCCTTAGCACTTGTAATTTTTTCCCCCATTTTTCCCGTATTATATACGTTATTCTAAATTCATTAAATGCAAAATCAGATTTTTGACCGCTTTCAAAATTTCCTGGCCCACTGTGCACCCCCTCCCGCTTATCAATTATTGTTAAACCTGGAAAAAAATATTTACGCACTTGGCTATTGCGGTAGACTATTTTATATAAAACAGACTCTCACACTGCAATTTTTTTGGTTTTTTATTCAACGGACGCTTACTAGAATAAAGCAACTTAAGACTTACATCACACTGTCTTATAATGTCAATATAAATCTGAGGCTTTCGTCAAGAACTACTTCCAGAATTTTTAATATATTTGGTCATCATCTTGGCAGATTTTAAATTTCCGCGTGAGTTTTTCTCTATGAGTTTCTGATACCTACCTACTTCAGATAGGTATCGGCAAATCATGCATTTAAAGAATTTTGAAGGAACATAAAATATAAAATACATGCCCATAAACCAATTTTTAATCATACTTTGGTGCTAGGAGATTATGGTGAACGTCTCATTTGAGTAACGAAATAATGAGAAAAAGAAATTTTCGTATGTAATACCACTAGTGCTTAAAATTTTATCGAAAATTTTTTCAAAAGCGTGTTGCCTGGTAATATAAAGAGTGCAAATTGGCAATTTATTATCTGATTAAATCCCGATCGCTTTAACTTGATAATAAACTGCCAATTTGCACGAGTTATATTAACTAGGGGCAACTTAGCTTGAGAAAAAATTTTTAGATAAAATTTAAAGCACGAGTGGTATTTGAGGAGAATATTTCACGAATAAATAATTCATTAAGTACATCTTCAATATTATGTTTTCTTATTAATTGCCTTCAGACGTTTTCTTGTCACTTTTTAGAGTTTACTGACCTTTATTTTCAATTTCCTTATTAATTTGATATACAGAAATATTTCCAAACCGACTCATATTGTCAAAACAGCAAATCTGAAACAAACGCAGTAGAAACAATGGAGATTCCCTATATTTTAAAATAATCTAGTGACGTTTCTATGGCAACTAGTAAATCAAACGAGTTGAAACCTTAGATATTATAATATATAGACTGACTTAACACCTTTCAGGCGTTTCTGAGGTGCAATATGACGAGGAACGATAGAGAGAGCACTCACTACATCTTTAATCTGCGAGCACTACTTTATTCCCGATGTCCCGCCTATTTATTACTATACACTCATGGTTCCGAGATTGACATAGAGAGCGCCATCTAGCGCTACCGCTACTAGAGTTATATTCCATAATAATTGTTCATTGATTCATATTTACGTATTTAATCCTTATTTTTAACTTACGAAGTTTACAAATTATGTTGAGGTTTGCTTCGTTAGGCAGAGTGAATTTTAAATACAACAAATTAAAATATTGCACAGCTTTGATTCAACTAGTTACTTTTTGATAGATTACCGTATGTAAGTACATTTTTAGTTTGTTTCCAGAGCTAATGTGTTTACTTGACATTTATAATAAATGATTTGCTTAACTTTGTAACTACGTTATTAAGCTATTGAAAGCTGTTCCTGTCTTGTTCCTGTATTATGAGCTAGGTATATTAAGTACAATCTTTGTATATTATTGTTACCTGATTTAAAGTAGGCAAATTGAAATAGTTACAGATAGGCAAGGATTATAGCCTATATATTTCAGACAGGCTTCTCTTTGGAACTGACGATTGTTTATTATATATGTGGTGTGTTTATGTTTGCTAGTACATAATACAATATTACAATTTACAAGGTAAGTTAACAATTAGTAATAAGCTAGAGAAGATATTTATAGATAAAATTTAAAAGCGTGAGTTGCCCTATGTGCCGAAAATATTTCACGAAACAAAACGTCAAAAAATTATCGCAGTATTTGCCGCTGCAGCGACATAAAAAATTAGAGCGATAAATTTTGCATGTTGGTACTGTCAAAAGTCGATCTAGCTTGAATTACCACTAATAATGACATCTGATTGGTGCAATGTTGTGAAAAAACGGGCTCTCATTGGCTATAGCGTTAATGAGTGAAATAATCAGCTATAATGTCCCAAGGACGTTGATAATACGGAATAATTTTATCAGTTTCCGAAAGTACGTTGCTTGGTAATATCCCGGCGCCGTAGGCGGAGGTATATTACCTAACAGCAACGTGCTTGTAGTTTTACTTCCACGTCCAGTGGAAGTATAGTAACGACAAAAAAATTTTTAAAAATTTTTATTGCCCAAATAGGCTTAAAATGTCATGAAACGTCGAGATTTTAAATTTGAGCGAAAAAAAAATTTCTGTCTATCGGTCTGTCTGTCTCTTTTTTTGTGCGCACGTTTACTCTGGAACCGTTTGAGATATTGACTTGAAATTTGGTACACATATGTACTTTAACGAGATCTAGAACTTGATTATATTTTGATCTTGTTCCGTCGAAGGGTTGGGGGGTAAATTGGGGTAAATTGGGGTAAATTTGGAGTAAATGGGTAAATCAAGCAGGTAAGAGTCAATGAAATTGGTATTTAGTATATACAAGAGAAGCTAAGGTCTCAAAAAAAATTTTGGCATTAGCCACCCCCATTACCACCCCCACCTCCTTATTAAAGGGGATGAAAATGTTATTTAGTGCATGTACAGGAACCAGAAACCTCAAAATATTTTTTTACTTCATCCACCCCCCACTACCACCCCCCCTATCACTACCCCCACCCCACTACCGATGTGGGGTATCGTTTTATGGGTTTTTGGGGTAGAGGATTTCAAATATTATATTATTAAAGTTCCATAAACAATTATTTTCACATACAAAGTTTTTTCGTTGTGAGTGACTTGGATAGAGAATCTGGATGTGGAAGTAGTGATTCCTTGGGCAGCGGTTTTACTTTTATTTGTATTATTTGGCGTGTTTTCCTCTATTATTACATTATATCAAATCGTTATTTGCAGTGCCAAATCGTAATTGTGATATTGTAAAAAATAAATTTTAAATTATTGAACTGTCAAACTGGATGACATAAGTGATAATTTTCCTAGGCAGATTACACAGATCCACAAAATAAAAAAAGTGATCTGTTCCAGGAATTCCATTGGGTGACCCCCTATGCATTTCGACGTGGTGAACATGAATTAATTTAGCTCCACCACCCACCATTTTTCTTTAAATCGCGAAAATGTAACACAACAAAACTTTTAATTCGTATTTTCGTTCATGCCAAAACGTGACATTTTGAAATTTATTTGGCAGTTATTATGAAGTTGTCAAAGTTAAATAATGTTATTATCATAGTGATTGAAAATTTCCTTGGATGGTGTTATCAGTGTAATATTAAAATGATTGGGTGATTTGTGTCACATGACAAGAAACAACGAAATTTAATTGGTTGTTAGAACTGTCAAAAAATTTTCAGTGTAATGTTGTTCTGATTGGCTGTTTCCGCACACGTGATTAGAAATGGATGGATTTAATAAGATTTCTATTTGAGCAAAAAATGTTCATCATAATGTTATGTTTTCCGATGAAGCAACCTGTTCTACCAACGTGACGGTTCGATATTGGAGCTATACTAATCCTCCTTGTAGAATTTCGGATCATTTTGTTAAAGTAAACGTGTGGTGTGCTCGTACTTATCATGGAATATTAATCCCATATTTTTTTAACAGGATCGTTAATCAGCGCACATACCTGGACATGTTGAGACATTTTCTCTGCAATGGTTGAATTGATTTACCTCTTGAATACCGTCATTCAGTGTATTTTCAACAGGATGGTTGTCCAGCCCATTATTCTAACATTGTTGTTAATTAACTATATCGCAAATTTGGAGATAATTAGATTGGCAGAAATGATCCAGTTTTATGGCCGTCAGCCTTGATTTGACAGTTTTTGATTTTTATTTACGGAACGTTTAAAGCATTGTTTACAAGAAAAACCTACCTAATAATGTGGAAATATTAAAAAAAATTGGATAAGAGATGCTATTGCATCCTTGGCAATTCAAGAAACCCGTAGCAGTTATAAGGACCTACGACATGGAATTGAATTATGTGCTGAAAGATACTTTTTGTTTTCGTATTTCCAAGCAGTCAGTAATAATTTGATCAATGTACTAATGTTACACGCATTTATTGGATAAAACAACTTTCGGATTGTGGACTTTTGGTTTTACCAATTATTTTGCTCTATTTTCGGATTTTAAGAACACACTGTATTAATATTAAAGTTTTTATAATTAAAGATTTATCCATTTTAAATCAAACAATAATTTGTATTCCTTTGGCGTTTTTTCGAACTCTCAGAGCGGTTGCTGAACGCCTGGCAACCCTGCATAAAGGTCCTCGTTTCTCGAGCGTTACTCTCTATAAACGCATCCCCCTTGTACGGTCAGTAGACATCGTCTCAGACAAAGGTTCCCTACAAATTACACGTTTCGATGAGGAGATAAACTTACTAAAACCCTTTTAGTTACACCGTCGTTAAAAATATATAAAAGTATAAAAAACATGTTAGGCCTGTTAAGAAAATAGATTGAAATCTACAGAAACCAAACAATATATATGTAATCGAACTAATCTGTCAATATAATGACAGGTAATAACAGTACGTATATGTACAGTTTGAAGTAAATTCTGTACTTGTTATGTCGATGGATGAGTGTTACAAAATTTTAAAAAAAAACTTATATACAAGTTAAATTTTTTATTAGAAGGACTTCAACAGTCCAAACAGTAAAAGTTCCTATAAATATGAGTCCAGTGTTTGACGGTAAAATGAGTGTATTACCTCTGAATTCTTTCGGACAACATCGATTTTGATGAAAATTTTTAATTAAGCTTAAATTTAAAAACAGATTTAAGCGTTACATAGATTGAAATCGTGTTTAAATAAATATGTAGAATAAACATTATTTCATGTCCTGGAATATAATTTATAATGTGTTAGTTACATCGTTTCAATCCTTTAAAACCTTGTGACGAAATTTTTTAAAAAATTAGTTTTCAACAGCTTGAAATGTTTTAATGGTGCATTTGTAATGAATTAAAGCCCCGTCACTGTTTATAATACAATTTATGATTTATTGCAACGTTTCATCCATTACAAACCGCCCTCGTGATAAAATTAACTACTTACCATATTTACTTAAAATTAAAAACTGAAATTATTGAATAAGTTTAAAGGGAAAAAATAAAAATTTTATTTAAGTACATTATAATAGCATGTTTTATTACTGAAAATCTATGGATCATCAGAAGAACTATCATCACTATCCGCTTGGTCTGTAATTGGAGGACAATTTTGACAGTTGTCACCGGAGCATGTTCCGCATGTTGTATTTCAAAAAAATCCAATTTTTCGACAGTTACAAGCTTCGCCGCATCTTTGTTTTGTAATTACAAAATATCATTTTGAGGTGCAGGCATATCCAGCATTTTGATTGGTGGTAAAAATCCTTCATTATTAATCCATCCCCAATCAGTTGGACGAATATTTTTGTTCCCAAGCCACATATGGGTTTGTAAATAAACCTTCTTAATGTGCTTATTCAGAGCATCAACTGTCGGAACAAGGGATGATAATCTCACAGCAATGTTTTTAGTGGTAGCCTTAATAAAGAAATCATAGCACATCTGCTCGAGAAACACTAATAAGTCTTCGACACGGCTCAATTTTTTTAACTGTATCTCCTTAGCAGCTCCGTACAGTAATATTATGCAGTACCTACCGGCTTCTAAAATTTCTTCCAGCTCTGAAGTATCAAAAAATATCTCCACCTGATGTCTTAAATCGGTTTTCTATAAGATCGAAAAAATTTTTTTGCCTTTATTGTAGAACACGGACGTTGTATCACATCCAGTGAAACAATGCGAAAAAAGGATTAGTTTGGATGATCCACTTCAAAACTTTTTGAGGAATATACCATCGAAGGAACATTTTGTTTTCCTAATTTCAGGAAATAAATTTCTTCGCCGACCTTTGCTCTGGCAGTCAAAATTGCTAAGATATCGACATCTTCCGCCACTATATGAGGATATAGTTATATATACATATAGATACAGGTATATGTGTTTACATGTATTTATAAATGCTCCAAAATTGCCGAGAATAAAACAATTTACATGCTTCTTTCATTTTACTTCCACATCTAGTGGAAGTATAGTAACGACAAAAAAAATTTTTAAAAATTTTAAAAAATTTTTATTGTTCAAATAGGATTAGAATGTCGTGAAACGTCGAGATTTTAAGTTTGGGACAAGTGCATCAAAATTTGGGTACCTAGTAAGGTATTTAGGTAGGGCATTACAGTTTGTGTGATACCTGTCAATTATTTTAGACAATAATGCATTGCTTGGGGGGGGTAACTCCCTTATCCCCCCCGTAGTTTCACCACTGCATATCATATTAGAAAAAAAGATTTTCGTTTTATGAAATAGATGCAATCATAATGAAATATTATATTAACACTTATACTGATTATTTAATAGTGTCCCTATAAAGAGAACTGCCGTTATTTAGAGATGTTAAAACAGCATTTAATACAGAATATTTACAGAGCAAATTAAAATAAAATGAAAGGAATGGTTCTTATGTCTGCATTTAATAGATAGATAGGTATTAAAGATGCTAGTCACTATAAAGGGTTGAAAAATAATATTAGTTTAATCTCTGTTATATTATTCCATGTAAAGGTACTTCTGGGTAAGCTATAAAGCTTCATTTGTTGGAGAAAAGGCTACAGTAAATATGCAAATAGATACTTGCAAATGAGGATCATTTGGCCACTTATTGTGTTTTCCAGAATGCACCACGAGGAGGAGATCCTCTTTACATTCCGAGCTGTTTTCATCACCTTGGTACTTATTTTTTTAATATTAGGTGCCGTGTAAGGCGTTCCACTCCCTGAATAGGGTGTGAATACGGGTAGTTTTTACCC
Organism: Rutpela maculata; assembly: GCA_936432065.2. Classification (NCBI taxonomy): domain Eukaryota; kingdom Metazoa; phylum Arthropoda; class Insecta; order Coleoptera; family Cerambycidae; genus Rutpela; species Rutpela maculata. Next base: position 62,766,157 of record OW386289.2, read on the forward strand.
TTTTGTTATCTCTATTGAATAGATACCTAATAGTTATCATAAAATAAATATAATTTTCACATTTGTCAGTGTAAGCTATTATTCAAAGCAGTTTTAGGGTTTGGTTTTATGTTTTTAGCGGTGAAATAGAATTTTCCCCAGCCTTTTAATACCACGAAGACGTATTTTTATTAATTTTGAGCCTCTTTCAACCATTTTCTCTGGGTCTTATGCGTTCCGCGAAGGGGGCCAAAATCAGCTATTTTTAACATTGTCCTTTCTTCACCTTTACTTGATTGAGGTTTCCCAGTGGTTTTTAAGCCTGCTGACAAGCCCCTGAATTTCCTTATTACATTTTTTACACATTGCGGGGCATCCACGTTTGCCCATCGCTTTTTTTTTACTAAATGCTGCCAAACACCACCTTTTCTGCCTCGAGCCTCAATTATACATTTACCTACTTTTCAACAATAAAAATTTTTATTGTTCAAATAGGCTTAGAATGTCGTGAAACGTCGAGATTTTAAGTTTGAGCGAAAAAAAAAATTCTGTCTGTCGGTCTGTCTGTCTGTAACTTTTTTTTGTGCGCACGTTTACTCTGGAACCGCTTAAGATATTGATTTGAAATTTGGTACACATATATACTTTAACGAGATCTGGAACTAGATTATATTTTCATCTTGTTCCGTCGTAAGGTTGGGGGATAAATTTGGGGTAAATAGGCAAATCAAGCAGGTAAGAGTCCATATAATTGGTATTTAGTATATACAAGAGAAGCTAAGGTCTCAAAAAAAATTTGGCATTAGCCACCCCCATTACCACCCCCACCCCATTATTAAAGGGGATGAAAAAAATGTGATTTAGTGTGTGTACAATAGCCAGAAACCTCAAAATATTTTTTTACTTCATCCACCCCCACTACCACTCCCTGTCACCACCCCCACCCCCATCCCTCTACCGATGTGGGGTATCGTTTTATGGGTTTTTGGGGTAGAGGATTTCAAATATCATATTATTAAAGTTTAATAAACAATTATTTCCACATACAACATTTTTTCGTTGTGAGAGACTTGGATAGAAAATCTGGATGTGGAAGTAGTGATTCCTTGGGCAGCGGTTTTTAAGCTATTATTCAATCACTCCCAAAACCATTTTGCAGAGAATTTTAAGGACTACAAGGCATGTTAAGTTGAACTTCCTCGAACCCTTCGTATTTGAGATTTTTAAGTTTAAAAGACTCGGGGAAGGTGGTCCTCGCACTCAAATGCAAACTTGAAATGATTTTTGAAATTTCTTACGGTGTTATCTCAATTAATTTTTATCCTAGAGAAATTTTAAAAAATAGTTTTTAAAGAAGGAAATCTGGGAAACCTCAAGTAAAGGTGAAGAAAGGACAATGTTAAAAATAGCTGATTTTGGCCCCCTTCGCGGAACGCATAAGACCCAAAGAAAATGGTCGAAAGAGGCTCAAAATTAATAAAAATACGTCTTCGTGGTATCAAAAGGCTGGGGAAAAGTCTATTTCACCGCTAAAAACATAAAACCAAACCCTAAAACTGCTTTGAATAATAGCTTACACTGACGAATGTGAAAATTATATTTATTTTATGATAACTATTAGGTATCCATTCAATAGAGATAACAAAAGGGTAAAAACTACCCCTATTCACATCCTATTCAGGGAGTGGAACGCCTTACACAGCACCTAATATTAAAAAAATAAGTACCAAGGTGATGAAAACAGCTCGGAATGTAAAGAGGATCTCCTCCTCGTGGTGTATTCTGGAAAACACAATAAGTGGCCAAACAATCCTCATTTGCAAGTATCCATTTGCATATTTACTGTACCCTTTTCTCCAACAAATGAAGTTTTATAGCTTACCCAGACGTACCTTTACATGGAATAATATAACAGAGAATAAACTAATATTATTTTTCAACCCCTTATAGTGACTAGCATCTTTAATACCTATCTATCTATTAAATGCAGACATAAGAACCATTCCTTTCATTTTATTTTAATTTGCTCTGTAAATATTCTGTATTAGATGTTGTTTTAACATCTCTAAATAACGACAGTTCTCTTTATAGGGACACTATTATGATTGTATCTATTTCATAAAACGAAAATCCTTTTTTCTAATATGATATGCAGTGGCGAAACTGCGGGGGGGGCTAAGGGAGTTACCCCCCAAGCAATGCATTATTGTCCAAAATAATTGACAGGTATCACACAAACTGTAATGCCCTACCTAAATACCTTACTAGGTACCCAAATTTTGATGCACTTCTCCCTAACACTGAAAACCAGTTTCTAGAAAAGGGAGATTTTATTAACCTGAGTACATTCTACGCAAGCAAGTATTCAAATAAATAAGTAAAGTTTTGTTTTTATCTAGAAGCATAGATTAATATTATTTAAGCCCCCCCAGAACGAAATCCTGGTTGCGCCACTGATTATATAAAGTGCCTGTCATCCCTAAACTGGGGTAGATTTTGATTCATTTTAGTCACCTTGTTTCCTATTTTTTTAGTGTGTGAAGCGGTGAATATGATTCTATCACCTGAATAGGGTAGTTTGGTTGTTTTCGAGGTTGCTAAATAACTCGCTATTTGTTCTTAATTAAAAAAACATGTTGACTATTTTGACTAAAACCATATCATTTGTAATATTACGTGCTGTAAATATTTTTCATACTCATATAGAGGTAGTTTTTCGCAATAAGGTTACTCACGTCAAGACTAAGTGGATGTATGTCCCTTTTATTAGTAGAAAATAATTTGGTGCATTACTAAGTGCCGTGGCATTTTTTTTAGTATTCGAGACTGTACACCCGAATAGGGCAGTTCGGTGGTTTCCGGGGTCGCTAACTAAAGCGCTTTTTTATAATAATACTTCCTGCGAGTATTATTTCATATCCTTACAGGGGTTGTTTTCAGGACCGGTTTTAAGCAATTTTTATGGGGGGGGGGGGGGGGGGGGGAAGGTGCGAAATTGTTAAAATGCCGAGTGACTTCTTCTCCTTTGCTCCTTTGCTCCTTTATTATCTTTATACAGTGTGTGCGATTTAAGACCGCGTTATTTTGGAACGCGTTGGCTGATTTAAATTTTTTTTTTTTTTTTTGAGATATACATCAAATTGTAGATATTTTTAAGGCCTTTAAATATGCATACAGAGTGATTTTAAACACATTTTTTTGAAAAAATTATTACGAAAAAAAAATTAATTTCCTTGAATATTTTTTTCCCTCACCTTGTACATGAACCGTGTTAATGTTTTCTTATAAAGGTTTTAATTAGCTTCAATTTACGGTTAAAAAAAAATTAATAAAAATTTTGAAATTTCCAATTAATTTAGTATATTTTAATAAAGTTTATTTTTGAAAATATTTATTTCTTTTATTTCTTGTTGCTGTTTTGTTACGTTGAGGATTGTTTATGATATGTCTTTTACAAATAAAGCATAAAATTATTATTTACATTTTTTCAGTTATTTTAAAAAAATCAGTTTGGAATCGGATGGAGTGTTTTTAATTTTTTTCTCTAAAACCAAAAAGAATTTCGAATATGACGTAATAACATAAATTGAAGCTAATTAAAACCTTTATAAGAAAACATTAACACAGTTCATGTACAGGGTTTTCAAAAAAAAAAATTTAAAAATCACTCTGTATGCATATTTAAAGACCTTAAAAATATCTAAAATTTGATGTGCCGAACATGGCGGTAGCTTAAAAAATAAGGAAGTTACGAGTCTGGGGAGTTTTAAGTGGCGGACCCTGTAGTGCTCGATGAGCTTGATTTTACTGTTTTGAAAATTTTGTAATTTCCATATTTTCAAGGCCTATGCTTCTCTAAATGGGTCGAAATTTCAAGATCGACTATTAGGCAATTTTTTATCGGCAAATTGGATAGCGTATTCGATTCGCAGTTGTCTCAAATACCTCTATACAAAATTTTACCTCGATACCTCATATAAAGTGTTTGTTATTCAATAGCCAAATTTTAAATTTCTCACTTTTCAACTGGCCCTGTATAAAAGTCGGTTAGGTTTACTAAAAAGATAAAGTAGTCACTCGACTTAGGAAACATCAGACACTAAATGAGGAAGAAAAAAAACAAAAGTTATTCTTTAAATAAATAGTGCTTCTATGCATTACTCGGTTGCTGTACGTACACCGAGAAAATTAGCCTAAAGAAAATCTTTGCTACCACTTTTTTTGCTATTAGAACATATAATTTTTTTATAACAGTAAACACTCTATGTTGCAGTTAAAAAAATCGGTATGCTGCGGCACTTCACAGTAACAGAAACATGTTTTGCTGGAATAATAAATAGTCTATACTGTAACACAATAAAATATTTTATAAAACTTTAATTTACAATCACTAAATAATTTCTAACTACCATTGGAATGTACTTTGTTACTTCAGAAAGTCAAATTTTGTAGAAATATTTTAACTGCAGTTGAAAACTTTATTATTGTTCCTAAAAAAAACTTAGCTGGTACAAAAGAGAATTCTTTAAAAAATTGAGCTAACGCATGCGCTTTGCGAAAGTAGACTCGGTTTTCGTCATAAGAGTGAAATTCTAATTTAGTCTTCTTATTGTTTTCTTTGGTTATGCTGCGCGGGATGGAAGAAGAATCTCATTATTGCATTATTCTCTCATTCCTCACAATACAATCATATTTGTATTGGGGCCACTACTGACCAGAGTAGCATACCTATAGTACGTGCCACGTGGTGTGGTGCGGTATACGTGCTAATCTTTGGGTACATGCCGTGTGCCGTGTACACAAATTATGTATTAATTAGTGGTGAAGATATATTTTGTGATTAGTGATTACTGATTAGTGGTGCTAAGCCTTTCGATTCCAATTATATTCGAGTTGTAGTTATCGTTATCCGTGCTTTGGCAAAATTTCTAGTATGAAAATGACATATTTATTTATCAAAATATTTCAAAAAGTTTTAATGAGCATTTATTTTCCTTTCTTGTGGAAATCACTGACATAGAGAGTTGCATTTTCTTTCGAGATTTGAAAATTTATGATACGTACGTTATAATTACACGAAATGCAAATAATTATGTATCAGTATGATTACGTTAAGAAACGTGAAACTGATTTCATTTATTTATTTTCTGTCAAGAATTTTCAATTTTCGTCTGGTAATGTTCATTCGTCCTTTGGAAAAATTTTTAGTATAATTGAGGAGCTTCCAGTAGAAAGAGACTAAGTGCCAAAAGTAAAATTTAAACAGCTTCTTTTATTGGCAACTAACCGCTTTCTGCATATTAGTAGGTGGTATGTAGAAATTTTTGATTGCAAAAACTTAGAAATTTTACTTTCGGCACTTAGCCCCCTTCTACCGGAAACTCCTCAATTACGTATTATTTATTTATCAAAATGTTGTTTCAAAAAGCATTTCTTTTCTTTTGTTGTGGAAATCACTGACATATATAGTTGCATTTTCAGTAGGTGCCTATAGGTTAATAAATGTTAAACTGGTTTTATTTCTTTTTTTGCGTTATATACAGCAATGTATTTTTAAATAAACGACTCGGACATTAAAAAACGTTTATGTGATTATAAAACTACTTTTTCCTTGTCCTGAAAAAATAAATCATGCACCTAGCTAATTTTGTCTATTTAGAAGACCTTGTGCAGGCTTTTCAGGATTAACCATCAAATTTTAAATTTGGATGGGACACCTCAAAATATGAAAAAAATCCTTTATGTATGAAGGTATGTTCAGAAATGCAACGTTGAAGAATTATACCACAAAAATGGCAGCTAAAAATTTTGAAATGGTATAACTACTTCTTGAGACATTTTCAGATACCTATTATACCTAGGAAATATTTTTCATGTTTAGAAATACCTATTCCAAATTTACAATTTGACCGGTTAATCCTAAAACACCCTGTATAATGGCAATAAAAATCTTACTAGGGTAGCAAAACTATTTTATAATGCCAGCAAAGTTACTTTATAGTAACAGTAAACTACTTTACGACTATAGGCAAATCAATCTACAGTGACTCCAAGTCTCTTTTTTGTGGTAGTGAAGTCAATTTATATTCCTTGCAAGTTACTTTATACTGACAAAAATATATTTTGCCAACAACAGCAATTGCTCCTTAACAATAGTAGCAATGTTATCTTCCTAGATCAGAAAAGTTATTTTTTATTAAATAAGTATACTGTGGTTGTAAAGTACAGCAAATCAAAATTTTCTGCTACAGCACAGTACTACACTGGCGCCTATGTTATTAGAGTTTTCTGCTACTACAGCTTATTTTTTCGCTATGATGGTGAAAAAATTTTCTCGGTGTAGGTGCCTTAATGAAAATTTTTCAAACAAATGAATTGGACGGAATAGCTTTTCTTTTTCTTCCTTATTTAGTGACATCACCATCAGATACTAAATAAGTAAGAAAAAAGAAAAGCTAAGGCCGTCTAATCCATTTTATAATAGTAATAATAATAATATCTTTATGAACCATAAAAATATAATCTACATGGTAAATACCTAGATGGTGCTCTTCCAATGGCCCTAAATACAATACAATACCCATAAAAGACAATAAAAGTGTTTGTTTGAAAGTTGAAGTTTGTTTGAAAAATTTTCATTGCTTTTTGAAAAAGTGTCAATATTGAAATTAAAAGAATGGCCGAAGAATTTTTTAAATTGCTGAAACCAATTTCTGTGACATTTGACAGAATTCAGCAGAAAGGTGCCAGTTTATCCCTTGCAGTTGAGGAACGGAAAAAATTGAGTACCTACCGTCTTTTATAGTTTTGAAGATAAGACAGACATTTAAAGCAAGTTCAGATATTTGAAAGGAGATATGGTCAAGCTTTAACGCCATTTCACATCTTGGCATTTTTGCTAGATCCTATCAGAAATAAAAACAAATACCCATTGTCGAAAGAAGAAAAAAAGGCTGCTTTAGATATAGTTTTTGGCATAGGGTTATTACAATAATAATTGATTTCGCTTGGAAGCGAAATCCCATTCGTTCCAAGAAGCAATGTTTTCAGAAGAAATATTACAAAATGTTAGCGTTATGTAGTGGTGGAAATCTCAAAATGATATTCCACAAATTAACAAAGTACGTACTGGATCTGATAATTCCCTTTTTGTGTGTCGTTACTTATTCTGCAGACGTGGAAAGAGTGTATTCTTCGTATGGACTTGTTCATTCAGATATTAGGAATAGATTGGGCAATGAAAAAACATCTAAATTAGTATTTCTCTTTAAACGTTATAATACCCAATATGTCTTGTTTTGTACTGTTTCGAAAAATATATATTTTTATTTTTATATGTTCATTTGTTTGTTAAGTTAACGTTTGAAGCCTTTAAATGAAAGGTTTTGTTTTAAATAATAATGTTAACTAACGAAAATTGGTATTTTTTCTCTTCGCTTGATAGAAATCATGATTTTAATTAAATGATTTAAATCAGGTCGACCTTGGTCTTATAGCGCTATTTGGGCAATAATGATAAAAAGATTTGACAACAGAAGCAGTACCACATTTAATAATGGACCCTGTAGTATATTTTCACTGCTGACTGACATGGCCATCTTTTGGGTTAGTTACGAAAATTTCAGGTTAACTTTTTCCTTAGAAAATATTCTAAAGATTATATTTATATAAACTTATTTCGCACCTTGTATGTTTATCACTTTTTGGGAGGACCTGGTGTATTTAGAATAATACTTTCAACAAGTAGTCATCAGTGTCATATAATGCGAGTACAGGGAGAACCAAATTAGATGGGATTTGGGGTTTTCTATAAAACTATGGCAAATAGACAAAAACCAATATATAGGTGTCCTCAGCTCGATTCTCGAGTAACAAACAATGTCGCAAACCGCGATCTTCTATCTTTTTCGACTACCGAGCTACAGAGCGTTTTTGGATGACGTCTATATCTCAATTACCAAGTGTCGAATCGAAAATCGAAGATAATTCAGTAATATTACGGTTCAAATTGCGATATATCCGACAAAATTCATAATGTTTTGAAAATTGGTGGAAATAATCAGGACAGCATATGTAATAATAAACCGAAAAGTTCCCACCCCATAAATTGTGTGCTTCATCCCCTACGACATAGTATTCACCCCAATTTTCGCTTTTTTAAAATTATCCATGAAATGGTGCATTTTACGACAAAAATACCTATGTACAAAAGTGTTCTACAGGAAATTCTCTACAAAAAAGGTTTTTAGACCATTTCTCCTCAAACGAATAGTACGTTGGTAAATCAGGGCCGTAATTAGCGCAAGTCATATAATTCGTTATCTATTTACCATCACCGAAATGTTCGGTGTTACTATAATACTGTCGTTTCTGAAACTCAGCAAAAGTTCCTAAGTAATTTGCTTAACAAAGAACGTTTAATTATAGAGCTAGTGAAAAGGTTTAGAACTGAAGGTATAGATGTGTTCGTTGCTGCGGATGACGCCGATTTATTAATAATACAAACTGTTAGAGAAAAATGCGATACAGCTGTTGTCGTAGGGCAAGATATTGACCTGCTAGTCCTTCTTATTGCACTTTCTCTGACAAAGACATTAAATTTTTAAAAGAAAAACAGGGTAATACCTGTAAAAGGATTTACAGTTCTCAAGATTTACAATCTGCAACTTTCTTAAAAAATTGCAAATCCGCCATTTTATTTGTACATGCCATCAGCGGTTGTGACACAACCTCGGCGTTTTTTTCCAAAGGGAAAGTGAATGCAATCAATGTATTTAATAAAAGAAGTGATTTACAACATATTGTACAAACTTTCAACAATGAGGAAGAAATTGCAAACATGGGAGAACGATTTATTTTAGTTTTATATAACTGTACCTCGGCAGAAAAAAGTCTAGATGAATACAGATTTATGTCTTTTAACAGACTAGTTGGTAAAGCCAGCAACACTGTTATGTTGTCAAAACTTCCACCAACTTCTGCTGCCGCTCAGCAACACTGTTATCGAGTTTTTCACCAAATTCAAACATGGAAAAACGTGACGCTCAAAGCTACCGATTGGGGGTGGAAAAAAGTTGGCGGTATATTAATCTCAATAATGACTATAAAAGAACCAGCTCCCGAATCTGTTTTAACGCTTATTTCATGTTCATGTAAATTAGGGTGCGAATACAGGTGTAGTTGCAGAAGAGCAGGCTTGCGTTGCTCTACAATGTGTTATTGCCATGGACAATCATGCTTGAATGTTGAATCTGTGGAAGACGACCAAGATTTATAATTAACATTTGATAATTAGTGGATTAGGCCTACAGGGGATACCACTTAAAACGCGCCAAGTACTTTACCTCTAGGGTGGTGTGGAAATAAGTACAACACGGTCTTTTTATAGAGGTGAGGGGGTGGAAGTTGTATATTTATTAAAATTGTAAATAAATTTTAGTGCCTACTGCTATTTTAAGCGTTAAACGTTAAACTTTAAGGTAGATCGTACTGTAGAGAGTGCTAGTCGGAACCAACCCTTATGTTTGCGCCATATTTCCCACGTTATTATTAATTTTAGGAAAAAAGTGGTAAAAAACTTTTTGATAGAGAATTTTCCAAGGAACAATTTTGTATATAGGTATTTTTGTCGAAAATTACACCGTTGCCGAGATAATCTAGAAAAACTCAAAATGGGGGTAGAAAGGACGTCCTGGGGGATGAAGCACACTATTTAGGGATGGGAACTTTTTGGTTTAGTAATCCTTATGCTATTCCCAACATACCCACCAATTTTCAAATCTTTATGAATTTTGTCGGAATAAAAACGTAATATTCCTGAACTAATAACACATTCTTAGGGCACGTTTTGATAAGAAGAAAATTATGCATGCTTCAGTTATCGAGGTATAGACATAACTTTTGTTTTTTTAAATGGAACACCCTGTAAATTATTTTATTATTCAATCACAACTTAAATTAGTTATCCAACGATATATCATATGTTATATTTATCTCTAGAAAAAGTGGTTAATTTTCGAAAAATTTAATATATTTGTGAAGAGGCCATGGAAAACTATTAATAACAGTAACACTTCTTATAATATAAAATAATTTTGCCAAAAATAGGAAAACTAAACTATAATAAATGTTTGAATTGTCTTCCATTGACATCTGTGCTTATTTATCGCATTTCTAATATTTATTGAGAAGGCCAAAACAATGAAAATCGAAATGATCGTAAATGTCAAAAACTAATTTATGAGTGAATTGTGAGTGAGCATTGTTAAAAATGGTGCAATTTAGTAATGGTGAAAAATATGATATGATTAAGTGTTTTATAGAACAATAATAATAATATTTATTCAACTACTTATAATACATATAAATACAGGAAAGTATTACAACAAAATAATGTGCGCTTAAACTCTTATCATGAGTTTGAGTGCGCACGTGATTCTAGCAATCAAATAAAATACAAAATTATTTTATTTTTTACAAACACAAATCTTACTATGAGAATATATACAGATGTATTAAATAAATGTAAAATATATATTAGTTACTAATATATATACATTTTTAAATTATTAGAATAAAACTGAATTGATATTCTGAAAATCTCCTAAAAAAAAAATGACTAAGGAATGGCCTCACGTATATACGTACATTCAAAATGATCTAAAATAAGAATAGTAATGATAATAATAATAAAGTTACCAGAATAATATTAAACCTTTAATCATATATTCCAAATAGTTTTGTTTAATGATTATTTAATTTATTCTCCGATTAAAGAACTTATATCTAGATACATAATTGTACTGATTTGTATGTTGCTGAGGTAGTTACAATCTAAGGCACTTCTTCCCATAAGTTCTTGATTGGCTAGTCGATCTATTCGCGGCCGATTCGGGCACGATCGGTTCAGTTCGATTTTCATAATCTCAGTTTGACACTTTTGACTGTGTCCGCCATTAATGTTAATAAGTGTTTTTCGATCAAAATGTGGTGAAGAAATCTTTTTATTTTAAGTTGTGATTTGCTTAATTCCTAAATAATATTCTCTATTCATATTTACACAGTTTAGTGACAATATATTTAGTGCAAAATAGTGTAGTGCTGTGCCGTTTGCAGAAAGCAGTTTAGAAAAGAAGAAAATCGATCGTTCCATAGTCGTAACATGACGAAGTTCAGTTTATAGTTATAAAGTGAATAGCAATTAAATTTTAATATCCTTTCAATACATATTTATCTTACTATATTATCTTACTGTGATATCGTATGCCTACATCACGTTGTATAAAGAGCCGGTAATGCAGGAATTGCAATAATTCATTTTAATGAAAATATTTACCATTCTACACATTTTCTACACACACAACGCCACTGTTGCCTAGGGGATGTGATGTTCATCTATTCTTTTTAATGGACATATAATGTGACTATGTTAGGAGCAAACAAGGTATATAGTGAAAAGATAGCCTGTTATGTATCTAGATATAAGTTCTTTAATCGGAGAATTTATTGAATATGTTGTGCACTGCCCCAGGCAACACGGTCACGTTATTTTGACGTAATTTTTGGTAACTATTCGTCGGCGACGTCGTATTACCAAAAGGTGACGTCTTAATGCATTTGTACGTCATAATGCCGTACATTAAATTCGCCATTATTACGTTTTTATTCAGTGATTTTAAACAGTTACGTCTTAAAGACGTCTGCATTTGTACGTCATAATGCCGTACATTAAATTCGTCATTATTACGTTTTCTTCTGGTGATTTTAAACACCAGTGACGTCTTAAAGACGTCTGCATTTGTACGGCATTATGACGTACATTAAATTCGTCATTATTGCGTTTTTATTTAGTGATATTAACCAGACAAAAAACAGTTTTACAAAATTGTCACCGCAATAATTATTTACAGAATCTTTAAAAATACAATAATAATAAGTGGATCTTTAGTATTAATTACATGGTAATAATTAACGTCTTATTAAGTCGGGATAATTACAATTATATTTTTTGGCTGTATATTAATATCATCAACAGTATAGGATTTTTTCGATGTAGGGTTCATTGGCCAATAGCCATTAGCCAGTGTCATATATTAGTTTTGTCAAAAAGTGATCACAATTTATCCCAGGCAGCAGACTGATGTCATTTTTTGGTCACATTGGTTGACGATATCACGTGACGAAAAAATGACGTCTCAGTAACGTCATATTGTGACTAAATTATGTCGTCATGTTGAGATGTCGATGCGACGTTTGGTGACGTAATTTTTTCATTGCAGAAATTATTTCTAGTTGGCGCCACATGCAAACTATGCATTACCACGTTATTTGTTGCATAAATTATTTCTAGATGGCGCCATATACAAACCACTGAAAATAATCAGTCCTTCTTTATACCTTATACTCTAATAAATTTATAGAAAATAAATAATAATATAAATTGCAATGTTCAAATACATTCAGGAAAGTTTGATTGATTTGGATATATCCTATAATGGTCAGGTTAAAGATCATTATTATATGGCTGGGCCGAGATAGCATAAAAACCAGTGAGTGCTTCACCTATTAATTGTCCATTCATCTACATCGTACATGGCAGCTTATCCTGTAATGCATATCATACATCGGAAAATAGAAAAATCCTAGAGTTCTTGAGATTTACATGCCATATTGCACCAAATTGGCTTATTTATTATATTTCTCATATGTACATTTATTAATTAATCAAAAATAGCTTACATATGTAAGCCCATCGACGTCATTTAAGCGTCGTCTGTTGACGTCACTTAAGTGACGTCAATGGGCTGTGACATTTTGCCGTCATATTTCACGTCATTTTCACGTCATATTTAACGTCGCATTGGTGATAAAGGTGCCGAAAAAATAACGTCAAAATGACGTGACCGTGTTGCCTGGGGTATGTCTATTTTCTTGTATCCAGACAATAGACAATTTTTTTAAAGATACCTGCTCCTGTTCTCTTATCGTTGTGGGCAACAGATTATAAAGTTTGTTAGCAATATAACCATAATATTTTTGACCAACAGTTTTTGTAGTTTTTGGTATTTTCAAATCCCCTTTCTGTTTGCTTCTTGTATCATAATAATAAACGTTCAGTTGGTTTCTTTTATTTTTATATATATAAAGTAAGGCGCTACTAGAATATAGTTGCCTAATATCGAGTAAAGAACAGTTGTCATACAATTCATCTGTAGCAAAACGAGCTGGATTATTTAATATTATTTTTAAGATACGATTTTTAACTCTCTGTAATGGATTTAATATTGTTTTGGCTACTCCCCCTCAACCAATAATACCATACCGGAAAATTGATTCAAGTATTAATTTTCAGACACGTAAAATATTTTTTAATCCCCTTAGTTTTTTATGTGTTGCCTGAATATGCTCCTCTCATCGTACATGGCTGTCTATGTGAATGCCAAGATATTTTATCACACAAGTGGATTTTATTTCAATATCATTATTAGTAGTCATTATTTTGATAGACTTGTAGGTAATTGGGTAAGTTATTCTTATAAGATGTCAGAGGTAAGAAAAACGTTTTATTATAATTGATACTTAGCTTCTTATTATCAAAATGACTTTTTATGTCTTTTATATCTCGCTTTACTGTTTTATAATGAATTCCACGAATCACTTTCATAAAAAATTGCGGTGTCATCTGCAAAAGATATTAATCTCCCGGCAAATTTGCGGAGAAGATTCAAATTTAGCTTGCTAGCTTTATTTTAATAGGTAAGTTATAGACAGCGAAACTTTGTGCCAAGGGTGCCACCTAAACAATATTTTTAGATATCCAGAAAAGAGACAGCCAGACATAAAAAATATTCAAAAGGCTACAACAAAATTTAACAGTTTGGATCATTTGTAAAACCTCGAGCAAAAATATATAATAAAGCAGGTGGAGTTGTAGAAAATATTGTTTTAGAAACTGTAAGAGAAAAACTTAATATATCGTCTCGCGAAATACAGGAAAATTTAGGAATTACAAAAACAACTGCGGTGCGTTGCTTAAAATAAAACAAATTCAAACCCTACAAAATTAGGATTAGTCAGCATCTTTACCCAAACGACTTTCAAAAACGTCTCAATTTTTGCCAGTGGTTTTTGTGCCAATGCAATAAAGTGCCAGGATTTGAAGGAACAATTATATGGACAGACGAGGCCCATATAAGCAGTGTCGGATTTTTTACCCGGCATAATAACTACCATTGGGCTCATGAAAATCCGCACGTAACGGGTACAGTAAATCGTCAATGACGATTTGGGTTTGGTGTATGGTGTGGTTTTATTGGATACCAAATAATGGGTTCTCATTTTTTTTCACGGTTAATTTGAATACCAAAAATTTTATCAACATTCTACGACAATATGCCTGTAAGACAATTTCAAAGATTAATTTACCAACACGATGGCGCCCCAGGTCATACGTCAAATGAAACATGAAATTATTTAAATGCTCAATTTGGGGAGGATTGGATAAGTAATTTTTTGATTTAGCAATAAAAGTTATTTTTAGTATAAAAAATTTTTTATATATCATTCAGGACTAGTTTATCAATGTCTAGTTAGCTAAGTTAACTAAATTGATAACTAACAATTAATTTAGCTAACTGGACATTAATAAACAACAGAGTAGTTTAGATATTGTTTAATTACTAACAACAGGTTTTACAATCGCTGGTTAACTGCCAGTCAGAGTTACCTTTCAGATTATTATAGAAATTGGGTTTTACAATAGCTGGTCATTTTCAAGGTCGTAGTTATCTAGTAGTTAACTTTACCAGCAGATGAGGTGTGAGTTAACTGGAAGTTGGTAGTTTACTAGCAATTTCTAACCTATAAAATAATTGTCACAAAATAATGTTTTGATATATCGTTTAAAAATGGATACGTACGAAGTAAATGCATATAGCAGTGACGAAGAGCCAAGAAGGCCCAAGGTAATCCGGTGTAGACCTAACTTTTTTTGAAGAATACATTTTTTATTCTCTATATTTCTATTTTGTATATTAAATTTACGAAAATATCCCCTCGTCGGCAGAAAAATTTGCGCATCTTTTATTATCCATGATGTAATTAATACTTAAAATAAAACGCATTTTTATTTTTAAAATAAACGTTTCGGTTTTGTAGTACATACTTAATTATAAACCACTAACTCATAAATCGCTTCTGACATTTATATTTGACAGAAGGTACCTGTGACTTTGACAAAAATTCATACATTTTTCTAGTACCAACATTATAAATTTTATTCACAACCTCTCGTTTACAAATCATCACTTAACTTTATATTGAAAAACGCCAGTATCGGTAAAGTTGTAGTTAACCTGCAAGTAAGAGTCAACTAACACCAAAGTTAACTTGCGATTGTAAAAACGGCTGTAACTATAGTAACGACAAAAAGAATTTAAAAATTTTTATTGTTCAAATAGGCTTAGAATGTCATGAAACGTCGAGATTTCAAGTTTGAGCGAAAAAAAAAATTCTGTCTGTTTGTCTGTCTGTCGGTCTGTAACTTTTTTTTGTGCGCACGTTTACTCTGGAACCGTTTGAGATATTGACTTGAAATTTGGTATACATATGTACTTTAATGAAATCTAGAACTAGATTGTATTTTCATCTTGTTCCGTCGAAGGGTTGGGTAAATTGGGGTAAATTTGGGGTAAATACGTAAATCAAGCAGGTAAGAGTTCATGAAATTGGTATTTAGTATATACAAGAGAAGCTAAGGTCTCAAAAAAAAATTTGGCAATAGCACCCCCATTACCACCTCCAATCCACTATTAAAGGGGATGAAAGAAAATTGTGATTTAGTGTGTGTACAAGAACCAGAAACGTCAAAATATTTTTTTACTTTATCCACCCCTACTACCACCCACTATCACCCCACTATCCATGTGGGGTATCGTTTTATGGGTTTTTGGGGTACAGGATTTCAAATATTATATTAAAGTTCCATAAACAATTATTTCCACATACAAAATTTTTTCATTGTGAGTGACTTGGATAGAAAATCAGGATGTGGAATAGGGTGGAGCGATTTTTTAAAATTTTGAAACTTAAACACCCTGTGTGCTTAAAAGGTGCCTCTTATACACTTAAATAAGTGACTAAAATCAGAGCTAGCAAAATTGAATCTTCGGCTGCCGAAACCGCCTCAAAATTTTGAAAATTCAAAAAAATTTTTTTATTTAAAATTTTGATCACATTTTCACCAAAATCATAGTTTATGTTATTATTGTTACATATAACTAGTTTTCAATGAATTTAGTAATAAATGAATTATGTTATCAAGATTTATACTCATTTATATTTTCAAATAACGCTTCAATTTTACGTTGCGCACTGCCCACACTTCTGATTGACGTTAATACACAACGCACATCAAACATGACACACAGACAGAATCCCAGTAGGTGGAGTTTTAAAAAACGGAGTCAGTCGAGGTTTAGAATCGGATCTAAGGAAGCCATTGCAGTGGATGATTTGTTTACTCCACACTAACGAATTACCGCTGGGTCACCTAATGAGCCATTTAGATGGAAAAACTACTGAACCAAAAGGATTTTTTGGAGAAATAGGCAAGGCAGTGGCGGTCTGGCTAGGTCGGCTAGTCGGCAAATGCCGACTAGGCCCTAGGGTCGCGTCTAATGAGGGGCCATTTTGGGACGAAAAATTTGAAAAAATTTTTTTCGGAAATTTTTTTCGGAAATTTTTTTCGGATTTTGTCCCCCCACGAAAAATTTTTTTTTGGATCCCCCCCCCCCCCTCCGCTTATCAAAAAAAAATTTTGGGACGACGTTTATATACATGCGAAGCAAAAATATTCAAATCGCTGACGAACTGAGTTTGAATGTAAAATGCCGACTAAGCCCTAGACACCCAGACCGCCACTGAGGCAAGGCACTTGAATCGTGTGAAAACTTACCTGTGGTAGACTTTGAAAAAATTGAGACTTCTTTACCTTTGGTTGATTTGAAAACGCTATAAGTACTGACCAAAATTACGTATATGAAATGTGTCGGGCAATCTAAAGAGGAATTTTAAGAAAGAGACGATTTAGCTCTAAGAGCTCCAGGAAAAGTATCTCACGCCAGATGGCTTACCACAGCCAACAGAGTTCTAAGATTATATGTTTCCAACAAAGAGCCCTCTCAAGACTTTAAAATATTGACTGGATTTATAGTCCAGGTGTATGCCTTATCTTAGTTTGAAATTAAATGCCATTACTCTTGTAAGTATGGTGCTCGGCACTTATTTAGCATTCAGAAGATCTCGCTACCTCCCTGATGAACTCAAGGAAGTAATAGATCCCGTAATTGAGAGAAACGGATATTTTGGCCATCCAGCAAGAACCGAGGGTATCGGGGTATTTAGGGTGAGTAACTAAACTTTGATTGTCAAGATTATGTGAACTTAATTGACTGGCAGAATGTTACTATAAGGGAGCCCCCGTTAACAATGAATACATGAAATCAAGAAGTAACCAACATAATTTCTCGGTTCAGGATGAAATACCATTGGTAAAATTTCCTTGCCATTCCCAGACAGTGGAGCGATGCATTAAACTAGTTACCGAAGCCTCTCTAGCAGTTTATGGCACCGAAGCACAAGACGGGTTCATAAGGGCTCGTATCAAATCAAGAGAAATTTTGCCGCAATTTGAAACAAGAAAACGATTTTTACATGTTCTAGGACAAATAAAATAGAAGTTTTTAATTTACGGGCGGGAGGGTTAGGGTGGAACTCGAGATGCAACCTCATCCACGTAGTGAGTTCTGGGTAATTGTTGAACAAAAACTAGCTGAGAGTTGCATGTTTGGGTGTTTTATCTATTTTCGATTTTTTTTGTTTTTTTTCTAATTTTCAAGGTCATTTCGGCAGCCGAAGAAATCATCTTAGGACATCCGGATTTTTTTTGGGTGACTAACAATCTCAAAACGCAACTTTTGCATACACAGCCAACTTCGTTTCCAAAAATTTGTTTTTTTGTGTCTATTTTGGCTCAACCCTAATGTGGAAGTAGTGATTCCTTGGGCAGCGGTTTTTTTAGGAAATAATGGTCCTATTTTGGGCGATATAAGCCTTGCCGGCTTTTGGCTTTGGGGGTTATTTAAAAAATATTATACAGTGTGTCTCACTTTTCACCACTACACCCCAATATCTCGGCCATTTGTCGATCGATTTAGATCAAATTTGGTATACTTCTTTTGCTTCAGATTGTGATTAAAAAGTTATTTAAATTTTTTTTTTTTTTTCGAAATTAAATACGCCTACTATGATCAAAAGAAATTTGCAAAAATTTATATTAGCGATTGAGATAGGATTTTTGTTTTTACAGAATCTTGTTCGGCTTGACCTAAAACCCCTGTATACCAAATTTCGTTAAAAAATATTCATTCCTTTAAAAAAAAATCATATCTAAGATTTCAATAATAATCACCCTACTATTCGAGTTATTTATTGTCGGATATTTACATAACTTGGCAGTCTTGTAATAAAGACGCTAATTAAGCATTAGGACACATTTTTTATCCAAAACACTGTTATGAAATGAATATTTGAAAAATTGTAGCTATTTTTTAAAATACTTAGAACTCAGCATACCAATATCTTTGTTAACATGGAGTGCTTTGGAATATATTTGACAATTGCATCGAATGTCAAATTAAACTTAAACATGGCTGCACAACAATTAATTATTGCTGATAAAATTGAAATAATAAGAATTGTCAAATCCATTCCAAAGCACTCCATGTCAACAAAGATATTGGTATGCCGAGTTCTAAGTATTTTAAAAAAAAGCCACCATTTGTCAAATATTCATTTCATAATAGTATTTTGGACAAAAAATGTGTCCTAATGCTTAATTAGCGTCATTATTACACCACTACCAAGTTATGTAAATATCCGACAATAAATAACTCGAATAGTAGGGTGATTATTATTGATGATTTTTTTGTAGAGGAATGAATATTTTTTAACGAAATTTGGTATACAGGGTAGGTAGGTCATGCCGAACAAGATTCTGTAAAAACAAAAACCCTATCTCAATCGCTAATATAAATTCCTAATTTTTGGCCAATTTTTTTTGATCATAGTAGGCGTATTTAATTTCGAAAAAAAAAATTTTAAATAAATTTTTAATCACAATCTGAAGCAAAAGAAGTATACCAAATTTGATCTAAATCGATTAACAAATGGCCGAGATATTGGGGTGTAGTGATGAAAAATGAGTCACACTGTATATAGAGAGCATTCTAATAATATAGAAGAATTGGAAAACAAAACATTAGCTGCGTTTCGGACAATAACTACTCCTGTCATGATTGGAAATGCAACAAATGCTGTAAGGAGAAGGTGTCAAAAATGCATAGATGTCAATGGAAGACAATTCGAACATTTATTGTAGTTTAGTTTTTCCTATTTCTGGCAAAATTATTTTATACTTTAAGAAGTGTTGTTGTTGTTAATATTTTTCATGGCCTCACAAATACAGTAAATTTTTCGAAAATTAACCACTTTTTCTAGAAATAAAATATGACATATGATATATCGTTGGATAGCTAATTTAAGCTGAGATCGAATAATGAAATAATTTACAGGGTATTCTTTAAAAAACACAAGTTATGTCTATATCTCTTTCTTATCACTAACGGATTCTACTAAGAAAAGTGCCTTAAGAATGTGTCTATTTTCGATTTGACATTTGATAATTGAGATATAGAGGTCATCAAAAAATGCCTGTTCGCTCTGTAATTCGGTAGTCGAAAAAGATAGACGATCGCAGTTTGCGCCAGTTTGTTGCTCTAAAATCGAGCTCAGAACACCTATATTGGTTTTTGTCTATCTGCCATATTTTTAGAGAAAAGCTCAAATCCCACCTAATTTTGTCCACCCTGTACTAGTAAACTTTCTTTAGTGTTTCTGATATCTTTCAAAAAATATTGTGGAAATGAAATTATTTCCGTTAGTTTAATTGTTTCCCTTATCGTGGTTTTGTTTTTGATAACATTCCTTTGTGGTGAAATGAAAACGTGGGAAAGGCACATTTATGAAATGCTGACGATTCTCACAAAATATTTAAATTAGTTAGTATCTTAACATACAGCTTATGAACAACTATGACAAATAATCGGGAATAGGTACACAGTCACGCACCCCCCATTATTTCAAATCTACGTTCTGCGGTGAACAGTGAACAGTCCGCAGCGGTGTCATTAATTCTACACGGCGTGAACGTGCAGTCATTGTAGCGAATAAAAATCGATAATTGGATGAAGAACCAGTACGATAATATTTTAATTATTTTACGGACAACTTCCGTCCGCATTAAGTCGACTGTCGTTCAGATGTTTTGTTTCAATCTGTTCAAACAGGCATGTTATCTGATTTTATTTTATCAGAACTTCAAGTGAAGCACGTTGACCAAAAATTCAAACTCGATATTTTAGATGACATTTTTGTCATTTTTTAGTATGTCAATAATTAGGTTGGTCATGTATTTACAGCACAAGATATCCACACGGTGTCAATTTTTTGTCTATATCGTGTTGACATATCCAAGGACATAGTATGAATGTCCTATGGATGTCTGTTTTATATCCATACACAAATATCCGTCTGTTATTCATAAAGGGATATCCACTAGATGTTAATTTCTTATCCATTTACTAATATTCATATTCATCGTCCATTAAGGGATATAAATTGGATGCCCGTTTCTGATTCTTTTACGAATAGTGGTACAATGACTAGGCAAAGATGGCAAATATATGGTAACACATTTACTAACACTTTGATTTATGTAAACAAAAACTATAAAAAGGTGTGCTGTCAAAATTGAATCACTACCCAGCAAACATAAATATATAGCATATACGTAAATGCTACGTAAACTAAGTTTCGCAGAAGTAACGTGCTATGTAAAATGTGACGCATAATCATATGTGCATACTCTGCGAAATGTCAGCAACATGTGCATATGATTTTTACATAGTGAAGAGGTAACACTGTGACCTCACGGTATAGAACAAATGACGTAGCGTATATGTATATTCAACCACTTGCTATGTAAAGCATAGGTAACTAATTTTATCTCTTTATAATGTAGCATATACACTGAAAAAAAAAAATGGTTTGATTCAAGAATATATTGGTTTATATATATACGCAAATAAATATATTCTTCATATAAAACAAGTACATTTATTTCAAGAATAATTAATTTACTACCAGCTTTTGATTACTTGCCACAAATGTATTTGTTTTATATGAAGAATACATTTATTTGCGTATATATAAACCAATATATGCTTGAATCAAACCATTTTTTTTTCAGTGTATGTATATTCAACCACTTGATAGTGACATATATATTCTTTAGAAAGCAGCTATACGATATTTTTTCTTCTCCACTGATGTATACCCACCTACCTATCTTGCCTTGCATTCCTAGTAAAGCTCAAATTTCATTTAATTTATTTTATTAACTGTTGATTTAAGAGAGATTAATACTAGTGTCTTTTGTGTAACTATTCTATATTCAAGTTAACTAAGTATCTACAATAAGTGTTAAGCATTTCTCGGGTCGTTTCTGATTGTACTCGTTCTTTGGTCAGCCTTCATCACTCTGACATTTGCTATTTGAACATCAGTTACACAACCTGTGAAAATAATTGAAATATTAGTCTATTTCATATAGGGGGTGGTGCACCATTTAAAACTCCCCAGGCTTGTAATTTTCTTATTTTTTAAGGCACATCAAATTGTAGATATGTAAAAAAATTTTTTAAATTGTTAAGAAAGAAATCTTAATTTCCTTGAATATTTTTTTACGTCACCCTGTGCATGAACTACATTAATGTTTTCTTATAAAGGTTTTAATTAGCTTCAATTTATATTATTACGTCATATTCGAAATTCTTTTTGGTTTTAGAGAAAGGAATTAAAAACACTCCAAACTGATTTTTTTTTTAATTACTTTGAAAGGAATGTAAATAATAATTTTATGCTTTATCTGTAAAAGACATATCACAAACAATATTCAGCGTAATAAAACAGTAATAAAAAATTTAAAAAAATATTTTTAAAAACTAACATTAAAATGTACTAAGTAGGAAATTGCAAATTTTTTATTTCTTAAGTTTTTTTATTTTAATAACATAAATTGAAGCTAATTAAAACCTTTATAAGAAAACAATAACACAGTCCATGTACAGGGTGAGGTAAAAAAATATTCAAAGAAATTAAGTTTCCTTTCTTAACCATTCAAAAAAAAATTAATCAGTCTGTATGGATATTTAAAGGCTTTAAAAATGTCTACAAGTTGATGTGCCCAACATGGTCATCGCTTCGAAAATAAAAAAGTTACAAGTCTGGGGAGTTTTAAGTGGCGCACCCTGTATAGTGTAGTAAATCTGGTTATATAGCTTGTATCCCTTTACTAAATTGTGAAGAAACCTAGACGCAAACTATTTTGATCAATTTGTTAAGTTATTAAACAATTTATGATAGCTTAAATAATAATGTATATATTTTAACAAAACTTTACGAAAACACGCTTCCAATGGAATGGAAAATTTGAGGTCGATCCGATAAGTTTCAGAAGTGCTGCTTTAAACATGAAACGATGTGCTCAAAGTGCTGTCATTCAATCCGAAAGTCTGCCTCAAAATTGAGTTTACACTGTTAAAACCCAGCTGTTTAAAATCAGATTTGTCTAATCTGTCAGAGATGGTGATTTGGGGACTATTGGAGTATTTCAACATAAGAGTATGCAGCATATAACTGCCAAAAAAAAGGGGAATGAAAATGCAACTAGGAGTGAATGACTTCACGCAGCTTCTATATTCTTGATTAATTTTAAAGCCTCTTAGATCTTAGAATACCTGGTTTTTTGAATTTCGCTCTAAAATTAAGATATTTTTTTACAAAATGTAATAAAAAAATGTGCTAAATAAGCCCATTAAATCATCACACCAAATTTCAAGTGGAAATGTTTATAACAACGCCAAAAAACAATAACAAAGTCGAAAATTGAACCGTTGACTGTTTAAGTGCATCAAGTCATAGAACAATTTGTTTTAGAATGTAGATTTTTCTCCTACTCTTCAGTGGTGTTAACAAAATTTTTTTAAACTATTTAAAATCATTTTAAATTTTTTATAAAGAACGTTTTTTCTCAGAATTAAACAATTAAAAATTATTAGAATGCTTCAAAAGATCACAAAAAAGAAACAGTTTTAAAAAACGGGGTTTTCTACGCCAATTGGCAGCCGTGAAGCATGAAAAAAATGCATTTGTTAAATAATTGCCAAAAAATTGTTTTAAATAATTTTAAAATACCTACTTATTTATGCAACAAGTGTGTAAAGCAGTACTTTTTTCATGCATAAGTTGTAGACGAGTGCATAAATCTTGTGAGAATCCCATGATAAAAGTAGTTTTCTTTAACAGTCATATAAACAAATTGTTAATTAACGCCACTGAAAAGTAAACAATCAACGATTCAATTTTCGAACTTGTTACTGTTTCTTAAGCGTTTTTTGTATAAATATTAAATTATATTATACTATTACATTCACCGAGAGCCATTTGATATAAGAAAATGTGCGGGGACCTTTACCAAGATGATTTAATTCTACCAGAAGCATATTTTTAATAATGACAAATCTTAATTGTCTTAATTTATTGCAACAAAATTAACCATGAAGTTTTAGACAATTTTAGTTTTCTTCGTAGTTTTATAATGATCAAATTATTTTTTTTAATGGCGATACAAGCAATATCATTAATCACAAGACAACAAGAAAAGGGGCTGCGCTTTTGATCAGAACCATCTAATCCTGTTTTTTAACATGTTGAAACCGATTCTGATATTAAAAAAAAAATTATCAGTTTTTGGTTACCACCCCTAAAAAGGGGCAATGGATTTGTCCTAAGGTTATGATCTAATTTTTCTGAATTATTTTAACGTGCTTAAGCCAATTTTGGACAAAAGAAAAATTGCAGGAAAATGTTAGCCTACTTTACACATACAAAACCTTGAAATATATGTACAATACAATAACGAACACAAAGTAGGTGCTATAAGATGTCGGTAAACAATAACCATACCTATGCATAGTACTTACTTCGCAAAAGCTTGTGATCTAGGTTTCCTTGAATTACAACTTCTTACGCTGGATTCAGTTGAACTTAATAATGTGGGAGCAGCACCAACATACAGCTTTTGTGTAACAAAATCCATGTAATGATATAATTGTCTGTCGAGAATAACGATTGCCCATGAAATAATTCTAACCTATAAAAAGATTACGTTTCATTTAAATAAATATCTTTATAAAAATGGTACAACACAAACTTACTTTTGGGTCATTCACTGAAAAAATGGTGCTGCACCTTCAATATAGGTATGTACACCAAATTCGCAAACAAGAGGGCATGTTTATGTTTGCAACTAACCTCTACACTAATAAAACGTCCAAACAAAATAATATTTAAAGAAGTCACAACGCTTTATGGTTCACACTTCTGCATCAAAGTTATTAAAAGACATCATCCACAATTTTTCACAAAAATGATCAAAAAACACAAACGTTAGATTTTACATCATTTTACACTGGCGTGCGACACTGACGCGTTCCATGAGTTCGATGTCGTAAAATGAAGTAGGTAAACATTTTTAAGTAAAATTATGTAGCAAATATGTAAACTTGTGTATAAGTAATT
Source organism: Rutpela maculata (assembly GCA_936432065.2). Lineage (NCBI taxonomy): Eukaryota > Metazoa > Arthropoda > Insecta > Coleoptera > Cerambycidae > Rutpela > Rutpela maculata. The sequence continues at coordinate 62,790,895 of OW386289.2, forward strand.
AAGTTAATATGTTGACTTAAATATGATATTATTTTACGTATATGCTATGTAAAATTATGTAAAACATTTTATATAAAAATGTTCTATTAATCTTACTTCTCAGAGAGGTAAAGTTACATTAATGTTTACTGGGTGTTCTGATAGCATTTTTTCTGTACTTTCCAAATCCCTAATAGTTTTTCAGAAATACAATAGAAAAATGCACTTTTTTGTTAAAAACGGTCCAATCAAGCACGGAACTAGAACCTCAAATTTGAGTAGACCAGGGAAGAATAATTTGTTTTTTCGGTGGGTCGAGGTCCAAGGGGAAAATGCGCCGCAGACGAAAATTTTGTATTTTTCAAGGTCAAACGCTCTAAAATGAAAAGTTAGAAATTCGAGTAGCAAAAACATTTTCTTCGACAAATAGGTTTTGTCAAATGAATTTTCCTTTTTTTCATGTAATTGCAAAAATTATTTAAAAGTTCAAAGTACTAACACGTAGTCTGACTCAACCACGGTCTAAGGCAGACTGCTACTGTCTTCGTAACATTTATAAAAATGTCACTAAACAAACACTCTTTATTAAAATGTATTGACATTGAAAAACAAAGAACGAAATAAAAAATTTAAACATTTTATCAGTATAACAGTAAATAATAATCAATAATAATTATGATTAATATTGTCTACATAAACGTCTCTAAACATCAAAAAAAAAAAACAAAAATAAATCTAAAGTTTCAGAGGTCAAAAGAAAAAGAAAGAAGACCCCTTAATACATCAGAACTTTCTTGAGCAAACTTGCAGAATTTGGGACGAACATGCAAAATTAAGTTATTAGGTTAATAACTTTTTATAAATGACATCTAGCATTTATGTCAGTGGCCGAGTTTTTAAGATAGCAGCCTGCAAATCACATCTGAGACTTCTTTCGTTCTAAGTAAGGACTAGGGAGGGAAAAGAGCTGTCGTTTAAATTTTTTTGGCCGTCGGGTTTTTTATCTGCTGGAACAAAGGACCATTTACCTCGGACCGACCCTGTCCGGCCCCAGAGCCACCGGCCCGACGGGAATTTGCCCGTTTACCCGTGTTTCGCCCAGTTTGCGGCTTCGGCTTCGCCTCAGCCGCAAATCCTGGGCTCAACACAAAAAAAGAGTGCGTTCTACTCCTAGTAATATAATATACTATTCTGGTAACTTTAACTTTTGACGGCCTGTAGAGTTATTAGTCCAAGTAAAACGCGGGGTTTGACGCTCGGAATGCCCCCCTCATCAGGTCCACTTGTATTTTATGTTTTTTGGGTTGCTGATCACGAGAATCGGGGTCCCGCGGCTCTAAAAATAGTGCGTCACCCCTAAAAATGCCAAAAACCACCCGGTTGATGGGTTTTTCGCGATAATCCCTGTCAAAAAAATCTCATCAATCCGTATTGAAAATTATCAAAAATTAATAAGTATCTATGGGAACCTATATGGTCAATAAGTTTCTATAAGAGTTAGGTAAAGTTGCTGTTGAAATTGTTATCAGTTTATATCCGCATTGACCAGCAAAATGAGTCAAGCCATATCCATTTGTTAATCCAAACATTTACTTATACCATATCAATGAGAATTTATGAGCACAGTATCTAATGTAATTCGTGCGGCTTTCCGTGATTAAAAGACAAGTGTTTCTTTAAGAAACGAGCTGCATTAGGTTAGAACAGTTTGGATTTGCAATTGAAGATTACAAATGATAATGTTTGAATAGGGATTTATGAGATCAGTTTCTATGAGTATTAATGTTTTTTTTCAGTTAAATATTAAATGTGTTTTCATTTGTTTGAATGGGTAAAAAGAAAGGTCAGTTTTTAACTGCAATTACAAATACAAGTTTAATCGCTTCGAATGGGATTATATGCGATCAATTTCTAAAAGTATTTATGCTGTTTTCCGAATATAGTTATGATGAGGTTTAATCAGTAACAAATTGTTAACTACTTGTTATGATATGGTCGGAAATTCCAAGTACACATTTAGTATTCCTTCAAGAGGATTGATGAGAGCAGTTTCTACGAGTATCTATTTGTTTTCTTCCTATAGTAAATTATATAAGTCTTTATCAGTACAGATTCGGATTTAATTTAAATATGAAAATTATATCAGAATAAAGCAACCAAATATTTTAAACAGTGTCTATTTGTAAATCCAAACATTTACTTATACTATCTCAATGAGAATTTATGAGAACAGTATCTAATGTAAAACGTGCGGCTTTCCGTGGTTAAATGGCAAGAGTTTCTATAAGAAACAAGCTGCATTAAGTTAGAACAGTTTTGATTTGCAATTGAAGATTCAAAATTATAATGTTTGAATAGGGATTTATGAGATCAGTTTCGATGAGTATTAATGTTTTTTTTTCAGTAATATATTAAATGTGTTTTCATTTGTTTGAATAGGTAAAAGAAAGGTCAGTTTTCAACTGCAATTACAAATATAAGTTTAATCACTTCGAATGGGGTTATATGCGATCAATTTCTAACAGTATTTATGCTGTTTTCCGAATATAATTGTGATGAGGTTTGATCCGTAACAAATTGTTCACTACATGTTACGATATGGTCGGAAATTCCAAGTCTTTATCAGTATGCATTCGGATCTAATTTAAATACAAAAATCATATCAGAATGAAACCCTAAATATTTTAAACAGTGTTCACCTGTAAATCCAAGATAATATTATAATGAGAATCCATCACAACAGTATCTAACGTAACGTGTGCGGTTTTCCGTGGCTAAATTTTAAAATTATTTGCAATAAATAAGCTTTAACGGATTCGAACAGTTTTGCATTTCCAGATGAATAGTTTTAATTGTTAGGGATCTATGAGGTCAGTGTAATGTTTTTTTTTTCAATAAAATGTGTTTTTATTGGAAAATAAACATTACACAAAGACACTGATCTCATAGATCCCTATTTAACAATTAAAACTATTCATCTGGAATTGCAAATTAAGACTGTTCAAATCCGTTAAAGCTATTTATTAAAAATACTTTTAAAATTTAGCCACGGAAAGCCGCACGCGTTACATTAGATACTGTTCTGATTGGTTCTCATTAAAATATATATTTAAATGTTTGGATTTACAAGTGGATACTGTTTAAAATATTTGGTTGTGTCATTCTGATATAATTTTTGTATTTAAAGTAGATCCGAATGCATACTGATAAAGACAAATTTTCTATTGGAACAACAAATACATACTCATAGAAACTGCTATCATCAATCCTTTCGAAGGAATACTAAATATGTACCTGGAATTTCCGACCATATCGTAACATGTGGTGAACAATTGGTTACTGATCAAACCTCATCACAATTATATTCGGAAAACAGCATAAATACTGTTAGAAACTGATCGCATATAACCCCATTCGAAGTGATTAAACTTGTATTTGTAATTGCAGTTGAAAACTGACCTTTCTTTTTACCCATTCAAACAAATGAAAACACATTTAATATACTTATTACTGAAAAAAAACATTAATACTCATAGAAACTGATCTAATAAATCCCTATTCAAACATTATAATTTGTAATCTTCAATTGCAAATCAAAACTGCTCTAACCTAATGCAGCTCGTTTCTTATAGAAACTCTTGCCATTTAACCACGGAAAGCCGCATGTTTTACATTAGATACTGTTCTCATAAATTCTCATTGAGATAGTATAAGTAAATGTCTGGATTTACATATAGATACTATTTAAAATATTTAGTTGCTTTATTCTGATATAATTTTCATATTTAAATTAGATCCGAATGCATACTGATTAAGACTTATATAATTTACTATTGGCACAACAAATACATACTCGTAGAAATTGCTATCATCAATCCTTTCGAAGTAATACTAAATATGTACCTGGAATTTCCACACGTAACATGTATAGTGAACAATTTGTTACTGATCAAACCTCATCACAATTATATTCGGAAAACAGCATAAATACTGTTAGAAATTGATCGCATATAATCCCATTCGAAGTGGTTAAACTTGTATTTGTAATTGAAGTTGAAAACTGACCTTTCTTTTTACCCATTCAAACAAATGAAAACCCATTTAATACATTACTGAAAAAAAAAACATTAATACTCATAGAAACTGATCTCATAAATCCCTATTCAAACATTATAATTTGTAATCTTCAATTGCAAATCAAAACTGTTCTAACCAAATGCAGCTCGTTTCATATAGAAACTCTTGCCATTTAACCACGGAAAACCGCACGTTTTACATTAGATACTGTCCTCATAAATTCTCATTGAGATAGTATAAGTAAATGTCTGGATTTACAAATAGATTCTGTTTAAAATATTTTGTTGCTTTATTCTGATATAATTTTCATATTTAAATTAGATCCGAATGCATACTGATAAAGACTTATATAATTTACTATTGGTACAACAAATACATACTCGTAGAAGCTGCTATCATCAATCCTTTCGAAGTAATACTAAATATGTACCTGGAATTTCCGACCATATCGTAACATGTAGTGAACAATTTGTTACTGATCAAACCTCATCACAATTATATTCGGAAAACAGTATAGATACTGTTAGAAATTGATCGCATATAACCCCATTCGAAGTGATTAAATTTGTATTTGTAATTTCAGTTGAAAACTGACCTTTCTTTTTACCCATTCAAACAAATGAAAACCCATTTAATATATTACTGAAAAAAAAAACATTAATACTCATAGAAACTGATCTCATAAATCCCTATTCAAACATTATAATTTGTAATCTTCAATTGCAAATCAAAACTGTTCTAACCAAATGCAGCTCGTTTCATATAGAAACTCTTGCCATTTAACCACGGAAAACCGCACGTTTTACATTAGATACTGTCCTCATAAATTCTCATTGAGATAGTATAAGTAAATGTCTGGATTTACAAATAGATTCTGTTTAAAATATTTTGTTGCTTTATTCTGATATAATTTTCATATTTAAATTAGATCCGAATGCATACTGATAAAGACTTATATAATTTACTATTGGTACAACAAATACATACTCGTAGAAGCTGCTATCATCAATCCTTTCGAAGTGATACTAAATATGTACCTGGAATTTCCGACCATATCGTAACATGTAGTGAACAATTTGTTACTGATCAAACCTCATCACAATTATATTCGGAAAACAGTATAGATACTGTTAGAAATTGATCGCATATAACCCCATTCGAAGTGATTAAATTTGTATTTGTAATTTCAGTTGAAAACTGACCTTTCTTTTTACCCATTCAAACATATGAAAACACATTTAATATATTACTGAAAAAAAAACATTAATACTCATAAAAACTGATCTCATAAATCCCTATTCAAACATTATAATTTGTAATCTTCAATTGCAAATCAAAACTGTTCTAACCTAATGCAGCTCGTTTCTTATAGAAACACTTGCCATTTAACCACGGAAAGCCGTACGTTTTACATTAGATACTGTTCTCATAAATTCTCATTGAGATAGTATAAGTAAATGTAAAGACTTATATAATTTACTAGAGGAACAACAAATAGATACTCGTAGAAACTGCTCTCATCAATCCTTTTGAAGGAATACTAAATGTGTACTTGGAATTTCCGACCATATCATAACAAGTAGTGAACAATTTGTTACTGATTAAACCTCATCACAATTATATTCGGAAAACAGCATAAATACTTTTAGAAATTAATCGCATATAACCCCATTCAAAGTGATTAAACTTGTATTTGTAATTGCAGTTGAAAACTGACCTTTCTTTTTACCCATTCAAACAAATGAAAACACATTTAATATATTACTGAAAAAAAACATTAATACTCATAGAAACTGATCTCATAAATCCCCATTATAATTAGTAATCTTCAATTGCAAGTCAACCTAATGCAGCTCGTTTCTTATAGAAACACTTGCCATTTAACCACGGAAAGCCGCACGTTTTACCTTAGATACTGTTCTCATAAATTCTCATTGATGTGGTATAAATAAATGTTTGCTGCTCCATTCTGGTAGAAACTGATAGAAATTTCAGCAGCAACTTTACTCCAGGCTCCAGTAGAGGGAGCTGTATACGTGTAGCTAGTTCATATCTAATCTAATGTGACCTAAGAAACTGAAGTGTGTTTGTTAAATTAAAAACAAAGCAGTCTCTTTCACTGCTAACTCATTCATTGCTTCTAGGCTAGAACAAGAACACCGAGGAAATAAGGACTTTGCAGAATTTTGTGTTTACCACAATATTAGTATTTCTATTTGAAATATGCAATTTAAACTGTACATTTGTCGGCATGCATATCCAAATTAATACTAATAAAAAAGCAAAATGGAAGTTTACAATAAAAATACATCTGTAAAATATACAATTGAAACTGTACATTTGTTGACATGTATATCCACATTAATACTAATAAAAAACAATGTTGAAATTTACAATAAAAACATGTTGATAAATGGTGTGTTACATACGATAGATACTGGAGAAAGGACGGACTGGAACTCTTATGATATTACTTATAGAAAAGTTTAGAATCTCTTTAAAGTTGTATTTGTAATTCCATATGTTTACAGATATAAGGGCAAGGGTGCATTTGCAGACACTAAACTGTAGATTTGTTGTATATTTCATCTAAGTACTCATGAAAGGGCAACATGATAATTCCAAATAGCTCATTCGGAATTACTGTTTCATAACCGATTTAAAACTTAATAAAACAGATAAAATCCTGTCTGTATAATACTAATATAACTTATAGGAACGATAAAACCGCATCACTTTTTTTTTATAAGTTTCTATGTGGAATTTTTGGCAGGGATGTGAATAATCTGTAAAATAATGTTATGAATATACTAACTGTAATGATATCTTGCCAGTTTAGTATGTTCATCTAAAATAAGAACAAATTTTATGCTGAGGGTTAATCAGAGGGGGTAGTTTTTAGGGGTAGTTTTACCCCTAAATTGACGTAAAATCGAAAAATGATGGAAATTTTTTTTCACTTTTTGATTTGAGTTTAGATGAATGGGGATTGTACAATGAAGAAATTTTATTCCAACCCTTCAGGGCTTTTAAATTGAACTAACGCTTAGAAAATAAGTAGAGATGTATACTTTTTAGTTTGCTCGTTATTTCTGATAAACTTCCGTCGAAAAAAATACTAACAAATTTTGTCACCTCTTTAGGGGTGAAAACTACCCCTAAGCTTGCAGGAAATTGAAAGAGAAGGTAGATATATTCCTGATAAATGAACACTTTATATTGTTCGCAATATTTTTAATAGAAAAATATAAATATGGTAATCTAAATATAAATGGACGCAAAATCTTTTTTTTTACTTTTTGAATATCAATCTGGATGAATGGGGATTGCAAAATTAGGAAAAAATTATTTTTTCGTGTAAGGATATTCGAACTGAACAAATCAGGATGCGTGAGAAGATGAACGTGCAAGAAATTAGGCCTCGGTTGCAGTATTTTCTGCAAAGAGTGTAAAGGGAGAGATTGCGAAAACAGTGAGAACACTTTAACCACTCAAAACTTTGCTGATGAAGGTGAAGATTTTGATAAAAATTGGGATATGCAAATTGAGCCGGAAGTTTCTTTTCAAGAAGGAGAAGCGGATGAATTGAATCTTACTATGATTGGTATGAATCGGGAATCAATGCATCAACCGAAGTATATGGAGATGAGTTAATTGATTCTAGCGATAATGAATAGGGGCTCATTTCCTTCCAAGAGACCAAGAAAATAGTTTTGATAAAAAAATTTAGTTATTTTAATTTTGCACCATATTTATATTTTTTTATTAAAAATATTGCAAACAATTTGAGGTGTTTATTTATCAAGAATATTTCTACCTTCTCTGCAAGCTTGGGGTAGTTTTCACAGTTGTTTTCGCCCCTAAAGAGGTGAAAAAATTTTGAAGTATTTTTTTCGATGGAAATTTATTAGAAATACAAGCAAACTAAAAAGTATACATCTCTATTTGGTTTTTAAGCGTTAGTTCAATTTAAAGGCGATATAGGGGTAGTTTTCACCCTTGAACGGTTGGAAAAAAAATGTCTTCATTGTACAATCCCCATTCATCTAAACTCAAATCAAAAAGTGAAAAAAAAAAAAGAAATTCCACCATTTTTCCATTTTACACAATTTAGGAGTAGTTCTACCCCCTCTGATTAACCCTCAGCATAAAATTTGTCCTTATTTTAGATGAACATACTGAACTAGCAAAATATCATTACAATTAGCAGTCATAACATTTTACAATATTATTCACATTACCGCGAAGAACCCACCAAAACGGGTGGTTTTTGGCATTTTTAGAGGTGACGCACTATTTTTAGAGCCGCGGGACCCCGATTTTCGTAATTAGTGACCCAAAAAACATAAAATACAAGTGGTCCCGATGAGGGGAGCATTCCGAACGTCAACCCCTGTTTTACATGGACTATATTTGGGTGGCACAGTAGGGTTTCATCCCACTGTGCGCCGGCGCCACTCCGAGCGTATTATATAGATAATGACCTCAGTGTTTTCATTTCTATTAAAACTTAATTTGACAAAATTTCTCTGGTGAACTTCAAAAAACGACGCTAAAATAACTTTTAAATACTTAGTTTATAAAGAGTAAAATCCTATATAAAAGAACTGTCGTTATCACAACTTTTTGTATAAAATATCAACCCTATCAACAGACGGCACTATTTATGCAATTATTATAAATACCAATATCTATCGGAAACTTTGAGAAATGTAATTCCGTCAAGGTTGTAAGTAATAAGTAAATATATTTAAACATATTTTATATTGTTCAGCACCATCTATGTATAATTATGTGCAGTGGATGGTATCCTATCATTAATACATACCGACAATAGATGGCGCAACAATTCAAATTTATTAAATATTTAAGAGAAAATGAAAATTCATTTTTATTATTATTACATTAAACCAGAACTAACCAGTGTTGTACTATTGATATATCGCGCTAAAATTGATTTTTTTCCAGCACATCAGCGAGAGCACACGCGCGCGATACAAATTTATTTCAGGAAAATAATACATACTTAGAAAACACAAGAACACTGAACACTAAAAAAGAACGCAGGAACGAAGACAAACCAACGGCTGTGCAAAAAATTGATGATGACAGGGATTACCTATATGGGCACTAAGCCGGGTAAGCTGAAAGGAGAAAACATAAGAACCCAGCCATGCACCAATGCCCATGAAGAATTTACGAAAACAAAGGTCTTGGGGGACTATTTTAGAGTGACCAAATATTTGCAGTTTGAATGCTGTACACTTGGATTGTGGAGTGGGGCCTTTTTTTTGTATGCCAATCGTTGTGTAGCGAAATGCAAAATGCAAAATATACATGAGTTATTTATAGAGACGGCATTGTGTGGAAAGAGGGGATGGGAAATGAAGGATCGTAGACGGCCTATCATGCTTTTTTGTTTTGGAAACGATTCCAAAGCAGGAACAGCAATGTCGATACTTCAATGATGCCAAATGCAGCTCAACCAGTGAATCTAGTAATTTTCATACTGACAATCGCGGAAATCTCTCGGGACATTTCATTTGTCTCTATGGAAGGAAATTTATACTCTGACTAAATCGCATTGTACACTCCTCCTTAAAACCGGATTCCTAGGTGACCCTACATGCATTCCTGTAAACCTGTCGTGGTCACCAAGTTATTCAGCCTACCTTTATCCCCACAGCTTACCCTGCCAAAAATTCCACATAGAAACTTATAAAAAAAAAGTGATGCGGTTTTATCGTTCCTATAAGTTTTTTAGTATTATACAGACAGGATTTTGTCTGTTTTATTAAGTTTTAAATCGGTTATGAAACAGTAATTCCGAATGAGCTATTTGGAATTATCATGTTGCCCTTTCATGAGTATTTATATGAAATATACATCAACAAATCTACAGTTTAGTGTCTGCAAATGCACTCTTGCCCTTATATCTGTAAACATATGGAATTACAGATACAACTTAAAAGAGATTCTAAACTTTTCTATAAGTAATATCATAATAGTTTCAGTCCGTCCTTTCTCCAGTATCTATCGTATGTAACACACCATTTATCAACATGTTTTTATTGTAAATTTCAACATTGTCTTTTTATTAGTATTAATGTGGATATACATGTCAACAAATGTACAGTTTCAATTGTATATTTTACAGATGTATTTTTATTGTAAACTTCCATTATGCTTTTTTATTAGTATTAATTTGGATATGCATGCCGACAAATGTACAGTTTAAATTGCATATTTCAAATAGAAATACCAATATAGTGGTAAACACAAAATACTGCAAAGTCCTTATTTCCTCGGGTGTTCTTGTTCTAGCCTAGAAGCAATGAATGAGTTAGCAGTGAAAGAGACTGCTTTACTTTTAATTTAACAAACACACGTCAGTTCCTTATGTCACATTAGATTAGATATGAATTAGCGACACGTATAAGTTCCCTCTACTGGAGCCTGGAGTAAAGTTGCTGCTGAAATTTCTATCAGTCAAGCCGTATTCATTTGTAAATCCAAACATTTACTTATACCACATCAAAGAGAATTTATGAGAACAGTATCTAATGTAAAACGTGCGGCTTTCCGTGGTTAAATGGCAAGTGTTTCTATAAGAAATGAGCTGCATTAGGTTAGAACAGTTTTGACTTGCAATTTAAGATTACAAATTATAATGTTTGAATAGGGATTTATGAGATCAGTTTCTATGAGTATTACTGTTTTCTTTCAGTAATATATTAAATGTGTTTTCATTTGTTTGAATGGGTAAAAAGAAAGGTCAGTTTTCAACTGCAATTACAAATACAAGTTTAATCACTTCGAATGGAGTTATATGCGATCAATTTCTAAAAGTATTTATGCTGTTTTCCGAATATAATTGTGATGAGGTTTAATCAGTAACAAATTGTTCACTACTTGTTATGATATGGTCGGAAATTCCAAGTACACATTTAGTATTCCTTCAAGAGGATTGATGAGAGCAGTTTCTACGAGTATCTATTTGTTGTTCCTCTAGTAAATTATATAAGTCTTTATCAGTACAGATTAGGATATAATTTAAATATGAAAATTATATCAGAATAAAGCAACCAAATATATTAAACAGTATCTATTTGTAAATTCAGACATTTACTTATACTATCTCAATGAGAATTTATGAGGACAGTATCTAATGTAAAACGTGCGGCTTTCCGTGGTTAAATGGCAAGTATTTCTATAAGAAACAAGCTGCATTAGGTTAGAACAGTTTTGATTTGCAATTGAAGATTACAAATTATAATGTTTGAATAGGGATTTATGAGATCAGTTTCTACGAGTATTAATGTTTTTTTTCAGTAATATATTAAATGTGTTTTCATTTGTTTGAATGGGTAAAAAGAAAGGTCAGTTTTCAACTGCAATTACAAATACAAGTTTAATCACTTCGAATGGGGTTATATGCGATCAATTTCTAACAGTATTAATCTGTTTTCCGAATATAATTGTGATGAGGTTTGATGAGTAACAAATTGTTCACTGCATGTTACGATATGGTCGGAAATTCCAGGTACATATTTAGTATTACTTCGAAAGGATTGATGATAGCAGTTTCTACGAGTACCTATGTATTTGTTGTGCCAATAGTAAATTATATAAGTCTTTATCAGTATGCATTCGGATCTAATTTAAATATGAAAATTATATCAGAATAAATCAACCAAATATTTTAAACAGTATCTATTTGTAAATTCAGACATTTACTTATACTATCTCAATGAGAATTTATGAGGACAGTATCTAATGTAAAACGTGCGACTTTCCGTGGTTAAATGGCAAGAGTTTCTATAAGAAACGAGCTGCATTAGGTTAGAACAGTTTTTATTTGCCATTGAAGATTACAGATTATAATGTTTGAATAGGGATTTATGAGATCAGTTTCTATGAGTATATTAATGTTTCTTTTTCAGTAATATATTAAATGTGTTTTCATTTGTTTGAATAGGTAAAAAGGAAGGTCAGTTTTTAACTGCAATTACAAATACAAGTTTAATCACTTCGAATGGGGTTATATGCGATCAATTTCTAACAGTATTTATGCTGCTTTCCGAATATAATTGTGATGAGGTTTGATCAGTAACAAATTGTTCACTACATGTTACGATATGGTCGGAAATTCCAGGTACATATTTAGTATTTCTTCAAGAGGATTGATGAGAGCAGTTTCTACGAGTATTTATTTGTTGTTCTTACAGTAAATTATATAAGTCTTTATCAGCATGCATTCGGATCTAATTTAAATACAAAAATTATATCAGAATGAAACTCCAAATATTTTAAAAACTGTTCACCTGTAAATCCAAACATTTAAAGATAATATTTTAATGAGAACAGTATCTAATGTAACGTGTGCAGTTTTCCGTGGCTAAATTTTAAAATTATTTGCAATAAATAAGCTTTAACGGATTCGAAGAGTTTTCATTTGCATTTCCAAATGAATAGTTTTAATTGTTAAATAGGGATCTATGAGGTCAGTGCAATGTTTTTTTTTTCAATAAAATGTGTTTTTATTGGAAAAAACACATTACACAAAGACACTGACCTCATAGATCCCTATTTAACAATTAAAACTATTCATCTGGAATTGCAAATTAAAACTGTTCAAATCCGTTAAAGCTTATTTGTTAAAAATACTTTTAAAATTTAGCCACGGAAAGCCGCACGCGTTACATTAGATACTGTTCTGATTGGTTCTCATTAAAATATATCTTTAAATGTTTGGATTTACAAGTGGATACTGTTTAAAATAGGTTGTTTCATTCTGATATAATTTTTGTATTTAAAGTAGATCCGAATGTATACTGATAAAGACTTATATAATTTACTATTGGAACAACAAATACATACTCGTAGAAACTGCTCTCATCAATCCTCTTGAAGGAATACTAAATATGTACCTGGAATTTCCGACCATATCGTAATATGTAGGGAACAATTTGTTACTGATCAAACCTCATCACAATTATATTCGGAAAACAGCATAAATACTGTTAGAAATTGATCGTATATAACCCCATTCGAAGTGATTAAACTTGTATTTGTAATTGCAGTTGAAAACTGACCTTTCTTTTTACCCATTCAAACAAATGAAAACACATTTGATATATTACTGAAAAAAAAAAACAAAACTGATCTCATAAATCCCTATTCAAACATTATAGTTTGTAATCTTCAATTGCAAATCAAAACTGTTCTAACCTAATGCAGCTCGTTTCTTATAGAGACACTTGCCAGTTAACCACGGAAAGCCGCACGTTTTACATTAGATACTGTTCTCATAAATTCTCATTGAGATAGTATAAGTAAATATCTGGATTTACAAATAGATACTGTTTAAAATATTTAGTTGCTTTATTCTGATATAATTTTCACATTTAAATTAGATCCGAATCTGTACTGATAAAGACTTATATAATTTATTAGAGGAACAACAAATAGATACTCGTAGAAACTGCTCTCATCAATCCTCTTGAAGGAATACTAAATGTGTACTTGGAATTTCCGACCATATCATAACAAGTAGTGAACAATTTGTTACTGATTAAACCTCATCACAATTATATTCGGAAAACAGCATAAATACTTTTAGAAATTAATCGCATATAACCCCATTCGAAGTGATTAAACTTGTATTTGTAATTGCAGTTGAAAACTGACCTTTCTTTTTACCCATTCAAACAAATGAAAACACATTTAATATATTACTGAAAAAAAAAAACATTAATACTCATAGAAACTGACCTCATAAATCGCTATTCAAACATTGTAATTTGTGATCTGCAATTGCAAATCAAAACTGTTCTAACCTAATGTAGCTCGTTTCTTAAAGAAACACTTGTCTTTTAATCATGGAAAGCCGCATGAATTACATTAGATACTGTGCTCATAAATTCTCACTGAAGTGGTATAAGTAAATGTTTGGATTTACAAATGGATATGGCTTGACTCGTTTTGCTGGTCAATTCTGATATAAACTGATAACTATTTCAACAGCAACTTTATCTAACTCTTATAGAAACTTATTGACCATATAGGTTCTCATAGATACTTATTAATTTTTGATAATTTTCAATACGGATTGATGAGATTTTTTTGACAGGGTAATCATCGCCCCAAGTCTCCTTCTGTCTCAAGAATTCGAGTCAGGGCAGGTTTGCCCTACTCAGAAAATTACATGATACAAGGCGCTATCTCAACACTACCAATAACCGTATATACAAAACATATTAACGCACAGCTCAACAATTTTAGCATTCAGCCAGTACTCTGAAACACTCTTAATTAACCGATTATCCAGTGACAAACAATACATCCTAAAACAAATTACCAGTTTTCAGAAAAATAAACTTTCCAAATTAAAAATGATATGATTGCTGTACATGCCATTAAAATTCCGGAAAATACAGCGAAATTCCGTACTTATGGTCACCCCATATTATTATTAAATTAAACCAAAACTGACCCCTTACTCGTGGAGAGGGAGGGGGTTCCTCGGCATGTTCTGTGCAGACCCCCCCCCCCCCCCATAACAAAGTCCACGAGCGTAGTGCGGGAGGTGAAGGAGCTGAGGGAGGGGGTGTCCGTGACTTTGGTCAACACCAAGGACCTTCCAAAGCGCCCGAGCCTCTCGTCTGGGTTCCCGAGCCAGGGGAGTGTAACCCTCAGGAAGGAAAGGGGAAAAAAATAGGCCTATTCCAGCTGAAGGTGCAAATAAACCTACATCATAGTAAGGAGGTCACAGCAGTCCTTACTAAAGTGATGCAGGGGTGCGAAGTGAAGCAACGTCTCAAGCGGCGAGGACTTGACTGGGGTGACGGACCATCAAGGAATAGAATAGAATAGATATTTATTTTCCCATTTGATCAATTACATGATGTTGGATGTGTCAAACAGAACTTAATGCTAGTTACTACAGTACAAGATAAAACTTAAAACTAGTGTACAAGATAAAACTTAGAACTTAGAGTAAAATAGTGGAGTGATAAGATAAAATTTAAAATACACAGTTTTACTTCCACGTCCAGTGGAAGTATAGTCCCAAACAGCACGTCCAATTGTAATTACGTCTCTACAAGATATATACATGAGAAACAAAATATGTTAAGGTAGATCTAATTGTTAAACTAGTACTGACGTACACATATGAGATACACTTATGTTTATATTGACAGATTTATGTGATACAACGTTTAATAATTGTATACTGTATGCACTCAAGATTCTAAACATTTTCATATAACGTAAAGAAGGATCATTAGAATGTTGCAATTTGACGTCCGTAGAAGATGCCTACAAGGTTTAAGTCATATGTATGTGTGATGCTTTATATAATACTTGTGCCTACTGCATAGACCACATAAAAGTGCGATATATATACATGATACAAATAACTATATATACACTTTTTAGTTGTGTCTTGTCGTGTCTACATTCGACTATTCGAGCATGGAACAGTGTGCGCGCGCAAAGCGTCAGCGTGAGCATACCAGCTATGTGTATCTCATGTGTCCTCTTTCCTCTATAAGAGTGGTCATAGCCACACATACAGCAGGCATTTTTGTTTTTTAACAATATCCAAAACAATTTATATTCGAAAGAGTTTGTAAAGATTCGGCAGTTTTAAAGATATCGAGTTCTTTTAATAATAAAATTAGATTAAAATGCGTTAAAAAGCAAAATCTAGTCGTTGCGTGTTCTACTATAAAGTCTTTAAGCAGGTATTCAAACAGAAGTCAGTGGTTGAGTGAGTTAAACATTAGGCGGCGAGGCAAGAGGTACGCGGTTCGATCCGTGCTCCACTCTTTTTTTTTTTTTTTGTTAAAATAGTTGCGAAAAAACTTTCAGTTGTTTTTTTCAAGGTAATAATTGCTTATAAAACCGATGTACGAATATACTTCTTTTCAATTTTAGGTCTGTTTTAGACCATTAAATATTCTATTTATATTGTAAATGATATATTATACCTGACCGTTTTTTCTCCAACACGTTTCCCAGGTTTGTATTAAAACTTTAATTCTTAACTCAGGTGACACTGGTGACAGTTTAATTAAATTAAATAAGTTCTTAATAATTATAAATAAATAAAAATACTAGTAACTCGAAAAATTCAGGTTTGGGAACACGTAAAAAATAGAAAAAAAAAGAGAACTTGAAAGATTTTCATATATTTTAAATAAGGCTAGAAATTCAATTTCACGCATAATAAAGACTTCATACACATCATAAATACTGCTTTTAGCATCCGAAATAACAATCACCACGATAGCTCAGTTGGTAGAAGCGTCAGTACTGTAATACGGACAACAGAAACGTGTAGGTTCGATCCCTACCCACCGCAATTGGCAAAGGTAAGTAAAAATGAATTTAATAACTTAATAAACATTATAATTTACAGGCAACCCTTGTGAGAAGAAATTGAAGTGATGGTAAACAATATTAGATAGTTAATGTAAATAAAATATACGGATGGCTAACAAATAAATTCATAGGACAAAACGTATATGCATTAATTACTTTATTTTTATCAAGTAGACTTACTAACTAGTATGTAGTTTTATATGTTCCCATTGCTAAAAACCTGTGGGGGGATTACCAAATATAACCTGAAAAAATTAACGTCTAGCATAAGACGTCATTCGTCTGACACATTAGGAAGTCAATCACTGTGCATCCGATAACACACTGTGGATCAAATTATTTGTGTGTATGTAAATGGTATACTGTGGCTACTTTGTGAGGCGGACGTTTAACCTTTGTGCATACGTGTTTGCCTACAATGTGTAAACGTAGCACATTTACATCGTAGAATTGTGTAACCTTGTGTCTGCATCTAGATACATCGTCACAATGCGAACACTTCGTAATCGTTATTTGGTGTGCTGTATGGGGTAACGACAAAAATTTTTTTAAAAATTTGTATTGTCCAAATAGGCTTAAAATGTCATGAAACGTCGAGATTTTAAGTTTGAGCGAAAAAAAATTTTCTGTCTGTCTGTCGGTCTGTAACTATTTTTTGTGCGCACGTTTACTCTGGAACCGTTTAAGATATTGACTTGAAATTTGGTACACATATGTACTTTAACGAGATCTAGAACTAGATTATATTTTCATCTTGTTCCGTCGAAGGGATGGGGGATAAATTGGGGTAAATTTGGGGTAAATAGGTCAATCAAGCAAGTAAGAGTCCATAAAATTGGTATTTAGTATATACAAGAGAAGCTAAGGTCTCAAAAAAATTTTTGGCATTAGCCACCCCCACCTCCTTATTAAAGGGGATGAAAAAAAATTGTGATTTAGTGTATGTACAGTAGGGTGGCCTATCTCTATAGGGGGTGAATTTTTTTTGCGTATTTTTTAAGTCTCACCCCACGAAAATATACTATTATACTAGGAATAATTTATGTCAAAGTTTCAGATAATTCGGTGAACGGTAACCCGTGCCGCATTCAGGTAGAAATTTGTAGATAAGATTTTATTACGGTAATACACTTAAATTTTACTTAAAATACAAATATCTACCTCTTTTCTCATAATGTTTTATTGGTGTAATTATTCCTTAAAAATTATTTGTTTTGGAAGTTTAGAAATATAATGCACCTACGGTAGGTTTTTATGTCAGTTTGCAATTGTGTTTTACAGTGGTGACATTATAAGTTCTAGCACGCGTTCCTTTTTGAAAAAACATTTAACGATGGCTGATGTTAGATCCTTACGAAAGGATACTTTCATTTACTTAGTTGGACACTATTCGTCACAAATCATTGGCAATAAATTGCCGTCTAATAGACAAGTATTACAAGTGCTCTTTTATAACATTCGTGAAGTGATGCTAAGTGTACATGAAAGTGCTAAATTAACAATAAAAGAGGTGTCAGTTTTTTGGGATAAAGCTCGCATTCCGACACGTCAGGATTTTCATTGTGTTAAACAACTAGATAAACTTTATGCAGAGTGGAGGAACTTACAAAAATCGGCTAAAAGTGCCAGTGCGGGAGGTAAAGAAAAAAATTTCGTTGAAAAATTGGACGATCTTTTTGACATTTCTCATGCAAATGCATTGGAGTTGATGAAAATAGATGAAGATAAGCAGTTTTTAATTAACCAAAGAAAAAAGGGACGTCCTGAATTTATGCATGGTATTGATTACCAACTTGCTTCTCAAGAAAAATCAGCTGAGGAGAAATTACAGAAATTATCCGAACGAATGCAACGAAGTCAACAAGAAAAAGCTAGATTAGAGGAAACAGTCACCTGTCCATCATCAAGTAGTAATTCAGCCGACTCCAACGAAAATGAAGATGAAATAATCGAAGCCCAAGAAGAGTTGTTACAAGACCAGCCTGGCCCGTCACAGCCAAAAAAGAGGAGATTGTATGGAACATGTAACATCATCACACCAAAAATAGCCGCTGCATTTGATGCTTGCAAAATAAGCGACAGGTATGGAGTCCATATTTTGACGGAAGTAGCAGAAGCACTAGGACATGACACCACATCTTTGTCCATCAGCAGAACCACACTTCAGCGCTCTAGACAACGCATCCGCGAAGAAAGAGCTGAAATATTAAAAACTGCCTTCGGTAATTCTGAATTGCCGGCCCCAGTCATCCATTGGGATGGAAAACTTTCACCTTCTCTCACTGGAATGGGAAATATCGATAGACTTGCTATCTTAGTTACTAGTGGAGATATTGAACAATTACTTGGAGTACCAGCTTTGCCCAATTCAACTGGAAGAGAACAGACTGAAGCAGTTTATGATGTGCTTTGTGAATGGAATTTGGACGAAAAGGTAATAGCTTTGTGTTGTGATACAACAGCATCAAATATGGGTTATATAAATGGGGCAGCCACACTATTGCAACAAAAATTAGAAAGAGATATTCTATATTTTCCTTGTAGACATCATATTTTTGAAGTGGTTTTAAGAAGTGTGTTTGACACAAAAATGCCTTCCTCATCTGGTCCAAATGTGCCACTATTTAAACGTTTTAGGGAATTTTGGCCTAAAATAGATCAAAATAAACTAAAAACTGGATTTCAGGTATCAAAAATTAAACACATTTTACAACCAGTTAAAGCCGAAATTGTAAAGTTTCTAAATGCAGCTTTAACTTTGCAACAGCCTCGTGATGATTATAAAGAATTTTTAATGCTTTCTAAACTTTTTGTTGAAGAAGAGCCCACTCACACGACATTCTATCAACCAGGGGTATTTCATCATGCACGTTGGATGGCCAAAGCCATTTACTGTCTAAAAATATTTTTTTTCCAAGATCAGTTCCAACTAACTAAAAAAGAAAAATAGGTATTGAAGATATATGTCTCTTTATTGTAAAGGTTTATGTAAAGGCCTGGTTTACAGCGTCATTTGCTAGTAAAGCACCGCTTCATGACTTAGACTTTTGTAAAGAACTCATTAATTATCAAAATATTGACAAAGAAATATCTCAAGCCGCAAGTAGGAAAATAGTGAACCATTTGTGGTACCTTAATTCAGTAAATGTTGGTTTATCTTTCTTTGATGACGATATTTCAGTTACCACTAAAAGAGAAATGGTTAAAGCTTTGAATAGGAAAGCACCAAATCAAGAGGGTATTAAACGACTTATGATTAGTAACATTACTGACGTTGAAAACAAGGAAATTAAGGACTTCATGTGCGAGAACACTAAACAGTTTTTTCAAAAATTAGGTTTGTCTATGGAATTTTTGGAAAATGATCCAACAACATGGAGGGAAAATGAAAGTTATACCCGATGTTTCAATATTGTAAACAAAATTAAAGTTGTAAATGATGCCGCTGAGAGAGGAATCAAACTTATTACTGACTATAATGACATTTTAACAAAAAATGAAGACCAAAAACAGTTTTTGCTCCAAGTTGTAAATGATTATAAATCACAGTTTCCAAATGTAAAAAAAGAAACCCTGTCGCATGCTTTGGCCTAGTGCAAAAAATATTGTTTTTATTACTATATGTCTTGTAGATTTAGGATAATATTTGGTACTATGTATGAAAAAAACGTTTCATAATAAAATACACAAAGATAAAACGAGAGTTTTATTTCAAAAACTTCTAGTCTAGTTTTCTTAGACTACGAATTTACAGTAGTATGACACATGTCATAGTCACAACAGATAATGTCTTTGATATTTGTATGACTTGATTAGTCATTCTAAAAGATAAATGTTGCTGATTAAAAAAAAAAAAAACAATGCATCAACCAAAGAATGTAAATAATTCCATTTACTTTTATTATTGCATAATAATGCATTCTGCGGCACCCCTTGCCTTCAATTTGCCTCAATAATATTTTGAGGGGACTGTTTTTTCTTCAAATGGAACCATTTGCAGGGGTGAGAAATAAAAATTTCGATTTCGAAAAAGATGGGCCACCCTAATGTACAGGAACCAGAAACCCCAAAATATTTTTTACTTCATCCACCCCCACTATCAACCCCCCCCTCCCCACTACCGATGTGGGGTATCGTTTTATGGGTTTTTGGGGTAGAGGATTTCAAATATTATATTATTAAAGTTCCATAAACAATTATTTTCACATACAAAGTTTTTTCGTTGTGAGTGACTTGGATAGAGAATCTGGATGTGGAAGTAGTGATTCCTTGGGCAGCGGTTTTATTATAAAATATCTATCACATCAAAAGACAAGACATAAAAAATAAAGCAATAAGGCAACTGTAAAAATGTTTTACTACCGATATGGTCAGGCATTTAGAAATTCGTCTACAGAATAGAAGTAGTTTTCAATTAGATATGCTTTGAGATTTTTTTTAAAGTGTTTTATGGAGTGGCATTGTTTAATTTCATTTGACAATGTCCGTAGCGAGGCCATTGCTGACAAGGAGCATAGCCTGGTGGAGCAACCTTCAAAAGGTTGAAGGAATGGGAAAATAGGTCCATTCCAGACAAAACTGCATCACAATGAGGAGGCTACAGCGGTCCTCACTAAAGTGATGCAGGGGTGCGAAGTGAAGCAATGTCGCTAACGGTGTGGACTTGACGGGGTTATGGGCCATCAAGAGACACCGCGTGGCGAGGCTGTTGCGGAACAGAGCACCAAAGTAGAGCGACGTCGCTCCCGACGAGGACTTGAGTGGGGTGGTGTCCAGCGAGGAACGTCGTGTAGCAAAACCGTTGCTGACAAAGCATATTATACGACTGCAGGGTTTGGACTGCAGGATATAATATCAACGGGGAAAGATAATGAACCTGGCAACTACCACTCTGCCAATTTTCTCAGACCTGCTGCCAACGGCACAGGAAAAATGGGTAGAGTGAGTTATAATATCTACGGGCAAACACAACCAGACCCGGAGACCATCATAACTCGCCCATTTGACCCATCATAACTCGCCACCTTGTCAGTGATACAGGAGTATTAAAATGGACAGTGCAAACTAAGACAGCAAGACAGGGAGACCACAATAAGCCCAGGAGGCTGCAGTGCCGTCAGAGTATTCTTTTTTTAGGAGGAGGGGTTTTAGTCAGTTAGAGGCTGACACTCAGACCCATTCCAAGTTGGGATGGGCAGCCCGTGTGGGTTTCCCCTTCTCGAAAAAAAAAAAAAAAAAAAAAAAACGTATATCACACTAAAACTGATTGTTTTCCAGCACGTCAGAGAAAATACACCCGATAAAAATTTATTTCTGGAAAATAATACAAACTTAGAAAACACAAGAACGCTGGATCTAAAAAAGAACGCAGGAACGAAGACACACCAATGGCTATGCAAAAAATTAATGGTGGAGCATTAAGCCGTGTCAGCTAGAAGAAGTAAACATAATGTAATATGTTGCACCCCTTAAAATTTAAGGTTATGTTACTAAAAAGTAGGCAGACTTCAACAGATCGAATGTCTGAATGAATGTAGTGTATTTGCACCTACTCGAAAAAGAACCTACCAGAAGATTCCAAAGTGACATCTGGAATTATCGAGAGAATGGTGGCGTCATCACAGAACAATCGAGATCTGTCATTTTTAGGTATAAAAGAGCGATCGCATTGTCGGCGAGAAGTTCAGAAAGTTCAAAAAGTATAGAAAGTGAGGTTAAGACTTCAAGGATAAACATTGTGATTTTAGTCAGTAAAGTGTATTTAAATTAATAATAGTATTGTGAAGTATCCAGTAAATATTTAATAAAGTGTGTTAGTGGACATCTCTTGTTATAATTTTTGGAACCCACGGATTTTGCGAGGGTGGTTTCCTAAGGGTGGAAACACGTTACAAATTGGTGTCAGAAGCGGAATTTTATGACAAGAGGAGCTCTGAAGTTGTGCTGGAGTGTTCGAGAAGTATTCTCGAGGTTTAGTGCTAACACAGGACTAATTTACTGGACATTGTTCGAGGGTTATTTTCGAACAGGAAAATAGTGTTTAAGTGCATTTTTGAGACATTGTAGAACATTTTATTAGGACATTAGTGTGATAATTAAATCCTTTGAACTGAGAAGTGATAGAGACACTGAAAAAGACTCATTTAGTGCGTGAAAATTTCTAGAACTTTTCTATTTGGACATTAGTGGAGATTATTAAATTCTCTGAACTGGATAGTGACAAAAGACTCTGTATAAGACTTTTTCGTGCTATTTCGAGATTTGTCTGAAAAGTTCCATTACCGATATTGACGTGACAGTTAAATTTATTTTATTTTAATTTCGTCATATGCCCGTAACAACAAGAAGTATGGCATCCGATAAACAAATACAGGACTTATTCGAACAATTCCAAAAAATGATGGCGCAGCAACGGCAGGAAGACAAAGTAGAACAGGAGAAAAAACGTCAAGAGGAAGAAAGAAGACGTCAAGAAGAAAGGGACGAATTAAAGAAAATGATGGAAGATCAGGAAATAAGACGTCAGAAAGAAAAAGAGGATGAAGAAATAAGACGTCAGAAAGAAAAAGAGGATGAAGAAAGAAGACGTCAGAAAGAAAAAGAGGATGAAGAAACAAGACGTCAGAAAGAAAAAGAGGATGAAGGAAGAAGACGTCAGAAAGAAAAAGAGGATGAAGAAACAAGACGTCAGAAAGAAAAAGAGGATGAAGAAAGAAGACGTCAAGAAGAGAAAGACGAATTGAGACAAATTATGGAAGACCTGAAGATACGACAGCAAGAGGAGAAAGAAGAACAAGAAAGACGACATCAAGAGGAAAAACAGGAGCAAGAAAGACGCCAGGAAGAATTAAGGAAAATTCTAAATGAACAAATCAAAATACAACAGGACGCTATAATTTCTGCCAATGAAGTACTAAAATGTGAAGTCAAAGAAGAGATAAACAAGGTCGAAGGTAAAGTAGGAGTAGTCGAGACAGAAGTCAGTCAAGTAAAAGGAGAAGTAACCGAAGTTAAAGAGAAAGTAAACAAGTTCGAAGAAGAAGTCAAAGGAGAAATAGACCGGCTTAAACGACAGTTGAGAGATAGAGGAAGCCAGCAAGTGGTATCATCAGGACAGCGACTAAAACCTCCTTCTTTTGATGGCCAAAGTTCCTGGACGACGTACAAGAGGCAGTTTGAGGCAGCAGCGTGTGCGAACAATTGGGATAATGAGGAAAAGGCCATGGCATTAGTTCTAGCACTAAGGGGCCAAGCTTCAGAGTTACTCCAAACCATCCCAGTTGAGAAACAAAGGGACTTTAAAGCCTTGGAAGCTGCATTAGACTTGAGGTATGGCGATCAACACCTTGCCCAATTATACCAGGCTCAGCTGAAATCCCGGATGCAAAAAGCTGGGGAAAGTTTACAAGAATTTGAAGCTGCGATAGAGAGACTGGCACACCTGGCGTATCCGAGTGCACCTAAAGAATTCCAGGAACAATTAGCCGTGGGGGCCTTTTTAGATGGTATAAGGGACGAAGAGGTCAGGCGAGTTCTGAGGCTGACGAGACACCAAAGTAGTAGCAAAGCTTTGGTGCGTGCACTCGAAGTAGAAGCCGCTTACAGGGATACGCCAAGGTTGAGAGTGCGAGCTGTGACTCTCGAAGAATCACAACCAGAAATGAACCAGAACCCCATGTTGACAGAAATACAGAAAATGTTCACCAAATTATATGATAAATTGGATGGCTTCGGGAAGCAAGAGAAACAACAAAATAAAGGAAAGCCGAGCGGAGGTATTAAATGTTTCAACTGCGGCAAGGTAGGACACATGAAGCGAGACTGTCGACAGCAGAATTCGGAGAGTCGAGTAAATGCTGTGAATGTTGAAGAGAAGCAGGAAAACAGTACCAGGGGGGTTGTTCTGGCTAGAGAAAGCAGTGCCCCCAGAGAAATTAAGATTTCCCAGCTTCGAAGAATCGCAAGCAGTCTGTTGTTGCATGGATATGTGAACGGAAGAAAATGTTTGTTTACCATCGACACAGGTACTACGTCATCAATAGTACGGCCAGGATTTATATCGGGCATAAAGATTACCAAGAGGCAAAATGAGGTGATCGTCCGGACAGCTACGGGGGACAGGGCTACGGTTCATGGAGAAGTAGACCTGGGTTTGCAGATTGGACAGTTAAGGTTCGACCACAGGGTCATCGTGGCTGACATCACGGATGACTTCATTTTGGGACTGGACATTATGGAACAGTATGAATTTATTGTTGACGTAGGAAAGCGAGTCTTAAGGATTGGGAACGAACAATTTATTTTGTCAAAAGTGAACGACCAATGCGAGAAAACCAGGCTGTTGACAACGCAGGCAGTCAAGACTCCTGCATTATCCAGAAAACCAGATAAAAAAGATTGCAAGCGCTACCCTCAGGTGGAAAGATTGTCGAACATGGTTGAAGTCAACACTGTCAAGGTCGATCTTCCAGAGAGTTGGTCAAAGAAAACTCTGAGGCAAGAGCAATTGCGCGATGTAGAAATCGGACCCATGTTGAGAGCAAAAGAAGAGGGAACGCGTCCAGCATGGAAGGATGTTTCCAACAAAGAAGTGGGGCTGAAGGCTTTATGGTCACAATGGGATTCACTTACGGTCGTAGATGGGCTTTTGAGGAGAGCATGGGAAAGCCCAGATGGGAAGCAGGTTGCCATGCGTCTAGTGATTCCCAGGTGTCGTGTACCAGAAGTACTCCAGGAAGCACATAATGAAACGTCCAGCAGACACTTCGGCATAAACAAGACATTGAGTAGAGCACGGGAACAGTTCTATTGGGTTAATAGTCGCCAGGATTTGGAGGCCTGGTGTCACAAGTGTAAAAATTGTGCTGCCCGTGGAGAACCATTTTCGATGAGCAACTACAGGAATGGAAGTCGAGAACAGCCAAAGAATGATCGAGAGCAGATGAACAGAACTAGTAACCGCTTGAAGGCTCGTTATGATCAGAATGCCAGTACAGGGGGATTCAAGGTGGGGGATCTGGTTTGGCTGTACAACCCACAGCGGAAGGAATGGAGATCCCCGAAATTTCAACCTCCTTGGGATGGACCGTACACTGTTATTACCCGAATTAATGATGTCGTCTATCGTATTCAACGAAACAAAAAGTCCAAGATGAAGATCGTACACTTGGATAGACTGGCGAAGTATGTGAAAGAGGCTGAATTGCCTGACCGGGACGTTCAGGCTTAAGGAGGGGGCAGTGTAATATGTTGCACCCCTTAAAATTTAAGGTTATGTTACTAAAAAGTAGGCAGACTTCAACAGATCGAATGTCTGAATGAATGTAGTGTATTTGCACCTACTCGAAAAAGAACCTACCAGAAGATTCCAAAGTGACATCTGGAATTATCGAGAGAATGGTGGCGTCATCACAGAACAATCGAGATCTGTCATTTTTAGGTATAAAAGAGCGATCGCATTGTCGGCGAGAAGTTCAGAAAGTTCAAAAAGTATAGAAAGTGAGGTTAAGACTTCAAGGATAAACATTGTGATTTTAGTCAGTAAAGTGTATTTAAATTAATAATAGTATTGTGAAGTATCCAGTAAATATTTAATAAAGTGTGTTAGTGGACATCTCTTGTTATAATTTTTGGAACCCACGGATTTTGCGAGGGTGGTTTCCTAAGGGTGGAAACACTTTACAATAACAACCCAGCCACACACCAATGCCATGAAAACTTGGGGGACTATTTACAAAACAACAACGAACACATTGAAATACCCAGGGACATATCTAACGAATTAACTGAAAAGGAGAGAAACTGTAAATAAGAGAATTAAAATGACTTCCAGAGTTACAGGGGCATGCCAAGGAAACCATAAGAGAAGTGGGGAGGTGGCTGAGAAATAAGACACTGGGTCTGGCACCCGAAAAGACAGAGATGGTAATAATTCCCCGAAAGAGGACGCTCCCAGGATGGAGGAAAGGGTGGAAGAGGTGACTATCACGCCCCAAAAAGTGATAAAATATCTAAGTCTCTGGATAGACATTTAAAGGGTGCGTCAAACGAACAGTCGAGACGACGGGTTGACTGACTGCAGCCCTTGACAGGCTGATGGCGAATGGGGGGGGGCTGCGGGCCAGTAAGAGAAATGTCCTTTGTAGCGCTGCACATTCAATAATGCGGCGCCAGTTTGTTGTGGGACCATGGCGGTGGCAAGAACTCAAATTATGATGGCCAAGGTACAACGATACATGGCAATAAGGATTTGCAGTGCCTAGAGAACCGTATTGTATGAGGCAGTGAGGGTTATCGGGAGCATACTCCCCATAGCCCTCCTGTTTAAAGAAAGACAGGATATATACGAATGTACCGACAAGAAAGACGCAAGGGAAAGGCTCATGGAAAACTGGCAAAATGAGTGGGAGGCAGCCAGTAAAGGGCGATGGACCAGAAGGCTTATACCCCAGATCAAACCATGGGCTGAGCGGCAGTATGGAGAAGTGGGATATCACCTGACACAGGCACTGTCAGGACATGGTGGCTTCCGAACATATGTGCGTGGAATAGGTCGCGTAGACGATGATGAGTGTATCTATTGTGGCGAATGTGACACACCAGAGTACACTATCTTTTACTGCCCGAGATAGACAACGGAAAGTTGGAGATGCCATAACGACATAAGAGAGGACGTGTGAGTGGAGAACATGATCAATCTTATGCTGAAGTCACAGACGAAATGGGATTGGTGAAAATACACCACTATGGAGCCAGATCAAGAAAATATACATAACCATCATACTGCCAAAGATGACGGAGTTAAAAATGGGTGACAAAAGCCAACAGAAAAACCTGGGAAGAGCTGAAAGGGACATCATCCAACTACTCGCAAAGATAATAAGACTGAAGCAGCAACATAAAACATCAACATTACTAGGGAGGAAAACGATTACAAAAAGGATAGAAATGTATGCAATGAAGTAGTGGGGATACATCCAACACATTTACTGAAGAATGTGCTAATACTGAACAGCTACAAACTAAAAATAGGAAAATAATAATCGAGAGAATCATGAACAAACTAGGAAAGGACCAAGCATACTGGCAAAGAAAGCGAGGAAAAAAAAAAAGAATATGAATTGCGGTATATCTTGGGAGTGGCAGCAATGCTTACTGCACGCTGGTAAATCAATTGATCAATCACATAACTATGTTGTAATATTGCTTTCCTTTTTGTGTGTAATATTGTGTGAGATATAATAAAGAAGTTTTATTATTATTATTATATGTAGAATTCTGCAAATTCGTGCATCTTTAGTCGCCATATACATATACATTTTGATAATTTAGCTAATTATTCTTTTTTAAAAATTATCAGCGTTATCAAAAATCCAGGGGAATGGTGATCTTCCCATACAGAACACCAAATAACGATGACGATGTGTTCGCATTGTGACGATGTATCTAGATGCAAACACAAGGTTACACAATTCTACGATGTAAATGTACTACGTTTACACATTGTAAACACACGTATGCACAAAGGTTACACGTCCGCCTCACAGTGTAGCCACAGTATACCATTTACATATACACAAATAATTTGATCCACAGTGTGTTATCGGATGCACAGTCATTGACTTCCTAATGTCTCAGATGAATGACGTCTTATGCTAGACGTTAATTTGACGTCTTTTTCAGGTTATATTTGGTAATCCCCCACAGGTTTTTAGTAAAAGGAACATATAAAACTACATACTAGTTAGTAAATTTACTTGATAAAAATAAAGTAATTATAATAATGCATAAATACGTTTTGTCCTATGAATTTGTTTGTTAGCCATCCGTATATTTTATTTACATTAACATATCTAATATTGTTTACCATCACTCCAATTTTTTCTCACGAGGGTTGCCTGCAAATTATGTTTATTAAATTATTAAAATTCATTTTTACTTACCTTTGTCAATTGCGGTGGGTAGGGGTTGAACCTACATGTCTCTTGTTGTCCGTATTACAGTACTGACGCTTCTACCAACTGAGCTATCTAAGTGACCGTTATTTCAGATGCTAAAAGCATTATTTATGGTGATGTGTATGAAGTCTTTATTATGTGAAATTGAATTTCTAGCCTTATTTAAAATATATGAAAATCTTTCAGGTTCTCTTTTTTTTTACGTGTTCCCAAACCTGAATTTTTCGAGTTACCAGTATTTAGAAAAACTTATTTAATTTAATTAAACTGTCACCAGTGTCACCTGAGAAGTATGAGTAGTTGTTGAACAACGTAATTATTACATTAATTCAGTGGCGGTTCGTTAAAAAATGTTTTCCCCAGATCTCGAATTAAAGAGCAGAGAGGGAGAAATCCGAAAAAAAAATTTCCTCATCTCAAATTTGACGAGCGGTGGGGTTTTTTAAGTTGAGGTACTTATACAAACCTGGGAAACGTGTTGGAGAAAAAACGGTAAAGGTATAATATACAACATAAATAGAATATTTAATGGTCTAAAACAGACCTAAAATTGAAAAGAAGTATATTCGTACATCGGTTTTATAAGCAATTATTACCTTGAAAAAAACAAAAGTTTTTTCGCAATTATTTTAACAAAAAAAAAAAAAAGACAGAGTGAGCAAAGATCGAACCGCGGACCTTTTGACTCGCCGCTTAATGTTTAACTCACTCAACCACTGACTTCTGTTTGAATACTTGCTTAAAGACTTTATAGTAGAACACGCAACGGCTAGATTTTGCTTTTTAATGCATTTTAATCTAATTTTATTATTAAAAGAACTCGATATCTTTGAACCTGCCGAATCTTTGCAAACTCTTTCGAATATAAATTATTTTGGATATTGTTAAAAAACAAAAATGCCTGCTATATGTGTGGCTATGACCACTCTTATAGAGGAAACAGGACACATAAGATACACATGGCCAGTATGCTCACGCTGATGCTTTGCGCGCGCACACTGTTCCATGCTTGAATAGTCGAATGTAGACACGACAAGACACAACTAAATAGTGTATATATAGTTATTTGTATCATGTGTATATATCGCACTTTTATGTGATGTATGCAGTAGGCACAAGTATTACATAAAGCATCATACATACATATGACTTAAATCTTGTAGGCATCTTCTACGGATGTCAAATTTCAACATTCTAATGATCCTTCTTTACGTTACATAAAAATGTTTAGAATCTTGAGTGCATACGGTATACAATTATTAAACATTGTTCACATAATTCTGTCAATATAAACATAAGTGTATCTCATGTGTATATCTTGTAGAGACGTAATTACAATTGGACGTGCTGTTTGGGTTGTTACTACCGTTCTCTCCAACTATGACCTTACAACGTTTTATCCTATAGCCCCCTTGCAAAAAATATAATTTTAGTATTTTTCTAATCTTTACTTAATACAAAACACAGCAACATTAAAGTTTGAATAAATCCATTAGGTGCACAAACAATGCATGACGTCATGTAACAGGAAACACCACACAGCGCTAACGTACATTTTAAATTAATTCCATTTATGGACGTTGCCCTTATAATAGCTTGATAGTGGAGCAAAATAGACCATAAAAGTCTTTTAACATTTACACCACCATATCTTCCAATCTAATTGAGCTATCCATCTGATTTTTTTTTAAAATTCAAGTACACAAACATGCGCTTCCAATGGTCTTTTTGTTTCTATTGATTATTGTTTATTATTTTCTTTAAAAAACAATAAACTTATCACTTTTCTAAGAATGCACTCATATTTTGACTAAGCAACAAACTTTTTTATTTTCACAAATTTTCATATACATGCAGCGAAGCAATTGAAGCCAAGATATAGAAGTTTTTGAAAAAAAAATTTCCATCTAGGACTTACAGTTTTTTATTTATGAATATTTTTGTGACGCAGTAGCAAATGGCATACACCCGACAGGTGTACGGCGTAAATTATCTGATTGACCTTTGAAATAACCTTTTTCAGACATGTTTAAAACAATTTAAACCCTTTTAAATACTGTACACTTAAATACACACTATAATTTAATATCACACACCAAATATAATAACTAAATAATTTTAGAAAATAATTGCACTCGCAGAGATATACTGTTAGATGACGTCACATCCAATATCAGTATGTTCTCAGATACGCCCCTCCTCCCGGATATTAGTTGGCGAGTTAAATATTCTCCAGTTAGAAATTATGAAAACAGATTTGATATATTACTATATATAAATGAATTTAAAATATATGGCACATGCAAAGGGCTTATTTGTTTGTTTTATATAGATATGTAATAAAATGAAATACAAAAAATTAAATTATTTATTTATCATTAGTTTGGCACTCCCAAATAAAACAGTTTTAGTTCCGTTTTCACTATCACAACTAAAGTCAACTTTAATAATTTTTCTATCCTCTACCAGCTTCACTGTAACACTAACCGTTTCACCAACGTAACATTTATTTGGAAAGTTCAATGTTTGCTGGACAACGACTACTCCTGGGCCAGGCAACTTCGTCCCAATAACTCCTGAAACAATCGAATTTAAAAAAGCTCCGTGCACTATCGCCTTCTCGGCGCTGTCACTTGAATGAATAGGGTTTGTATCCCCACTGATTTGCGTGAACTCTTCAACATCTTGTTCTGTTATTTTTCTTGCAATGGTAACTTGATCACCAACTTTATGCTTGCTTAAGAATTTTGAGAGAACGTTAGAAAACTTCCTCAAAGGCAATTTATGGACAATCATGTTTGAGAGTTGCAATAAGTCTGCAAAAACACCTTTCCTAAGTTTTTCAGACGAGGATTTGAGCTAGCCTCATACTGGATAACCTTGTGTTCCAGA
Source organism: Rutpela maculata (assembly GCA_936432065.2). NCBI lineage: Eukaryota > Metazoa > Arthropoda > Insecta > Coleoptera > Cerambycidae > Rutpela > Rutpela maculata. The sequence continues at coordinate 62,822,190 of OW386289.2, forward strand.
CCGATTGGAAGAACAGCGTCTTTTGACTCAAAGAGGTAGTACAATGTGGTCAACGAATTTATCGAAATATCCTCACTTTTATGTAACAGGTAGTTAGAAATCAGCTTCACTCCATTCAAAGATATTATGTACTCTCTGCTCTCCGGATCTAAAATAAATTCTAGTATAACAAGAAACCGTCAAATAATTAAGAATAACAACAATGAACACAAAATTTCTTTGTTAAATATCACTACATTTTCAAGCACAGTTAATTATAATAAAACTTAAAATTGGTTTAAAAACTGTTTCGACTTGGCTCTGCATTGGCTCTGCTCCGGCTTTAGCCGGACATGTTTGACTTTTTACGGTTTCGTCCGGCTAAAAATTAACATGTCCAATACATCAAAAAAAAGGCTGTTATAAGTATACCAGACTATAACCTTATTCGCTGTGATCGTCATGTACGCGGTGGGGGCGTCGCATTCTATTTAAAAAAGCACTTAAGTTACAGGTATATAGAAAGTAGTAAAGAGATAGAGCAGTTATGGATTGAGGTTAAAATAAGCAAACAGTTAATCTCATTTGGCGTTGTTTATAAACCGCCAAGACTATACCATGGGGACTTTCTGAACCATCTAGAAAATTATTTTTCTGCAGCCATGTTAAATTCAAACTGTATGATATGTTTAGGTGATTTTAATATTGATTTTCTAAACTGTGACAAAGAGTCTTCAAATGATTTAAATATAGTACTAGAAAACTTGGGTTTAACTCAAATCGTGTCCAAACCTACTCGCGTTAATAGTAGCTCTAGCTCATTAATTGACCTTGTTATCACAGATAATCAGAATATCATCAATAACTGTGTCGTAATAGACTCAAGCGACATATCCGATCATAGCTTAGTTTTTATTGAGTTGGCAATCATTAAACCTAAGCCGATACACAAGTTTAGAACATATAGGCCTCTAAAACAAATAGATTTCAATCAATTTGAATACGATTTAAAGTCAATTCCATGAAAAAATATATATGATCTGGCAGATGTGGATGATAAGCTTAGTTTTTTAGTTGACAACTTAACTACATTGTTAGATATTCATGCCCCTCTAAAAACCTCTAGATTCACCAAAAAACCTTCCCCATGGCTCACAGAAAACCTCAAGCACATGATGCTGTTACGGGATAAAGCATTAGCAAAATATAAACGAACGAAAAATGAACAAGACCATAACCAATATAAAGCCCTGCGCAACATGACTAACTCGACAATAAAATCAGAAAAAAAGCATATTTTAATTATCAGTTTAGAAACAGTAAAAGCAAAATCTGGGATGATATTAAATTCTATAACTCTAATAACAATGGAAGCAACCTACCAGAATTTCTTTCAGACTGGAACACAAATAATTACTTTATTGACAGCATCCCTGTTCCAAATATTAATTTTGATGATATTATAAACTTCTATTCAGCAAATAAATTACATAACAGCTCTTTCGGTTTTAAAACAGTGTCAGAAACCGATGTGTTAAAAATAATTAATGGCATAAAAACTAAAGCCGTGGGTTGTGACGAAATATCAGTTTTTATTTTAAAATCATGTCTGCCTTTTTTACTGCCTATTATTACCCATATAATAAATTTCTGTTTACTAAACTCAGTATTCCCTAAGCAGTGGAAAAAAGCTCAAGTTATAGCACTTCCCAAAGTGAATCCCCCCACTGGACTTACCGATCTTAGGCCAATTAGCATTTTACCTTGTTTGTCGAAAGTTATTGAGAAGATTATGGAGACCCAGCTCCGAGAGTATTTTAATTTGCATAATATCTTACCTCTAACTCAATCGGGTTTTCGACCCGGTTATAGTTGCAATATGGCGCTGCTAAATATTACGGACGACATTATCGCTGCAACAGATCAGGATAAACTCTCGATACTGGTTCTCCTGGACTTCTCAAAAGCGTTCGACACAATTAATCACTCGGTGCTCATTTCTATTTTAAAATATATTGGTTTAAATCATGAGGCTCTAGCTTTAATAACAAATTTTCTTGTCGGCAGATCACAGGCTATTGTGATTGGTAGAGAGATTTCTCACTACCGAACTTTTAATAGGGGCGTAGCGCAGGGGAGTATATTAGAACCTCTTCTGTTCATTCTATATACATTCCAATTTTCTGCCTCGCTTCAATATTGCTCATCACATGCCTATGCCGATGATTTTCAAATTTACAGACACTTTAAGTCAGCTGATATAGATATCGTAAACACGGAAATAACGGCAGATCTAGCTAATATTGACAGGTGTGCCACAGAGCACGGGTTACTATTAAATCCACGAAAGACCAACGCTATTATATTTGGCAAAAAAAGACGAATACCTTTAATACAGGATTATATAAACATCTCCTTAAGAAATGAATTGTTAAATTTTAACGATAAAGCTAAAATTCTAGGTGTAGTTTTCGATCAACACATAAGATTTAAACATCACGTTTCAAAGGACCCCGCACAAACCTTATAGGTTTGAGTTCCCGGTGGATTCGTCTGAATTTTTGATATGTTGTACTTGATCCTGATCAAAAGTGTCCATAGGCCCAAAGTCCGTAAATGAACAGTTTTCGAGATATCAAGGACGCAAGGTCTAAAAAATGGGATATTTGCATGAACCTCAAGATGAAAAAAAGTGCTCTGACCTGGAGGTCAGACATGTTCTCATTATGTTTTTAGGGTCGCTGAATCAAAATCCGGGGTCCGTTAAGCTCCATCACGTCAGGGTCAAGGGCATTTGAAGGACAAAATGAGGAAATACCGTCAAAAAATCTGAAAAAATTCATGTACGTATTTTTGAGGTCGCTGAATCCAAATCCGGGGTCCATTAAACCCCATCACGTCAGAGTCGAGGGCATTTGAAGGTCAAATTCAGAAGAGACCGTCAAAAATCTGAAAAAAATCATACACATATTTTTTGAATTCAAATCCGGGGTCCGTTAAACTCCATCACCTCCGGGTCGAGGGCATTTGAAGATCAAATTCAGAAGAGACCATAAAAAATATGAAAAAATTCATATACATGTTTCTGGGATATCTGAGTCCGAATCTGATATATTCTCTTAACTCCACAAATGTACAACCTCACATCGCAGACAGGTAGCCGACACCACAACCACATAAACTAACACAGAAAACCGGAGAGCCAATAACCACGAGACCCGGGGGACACAAAACAGCAGACAGTAGCTCCAATAACTACGGTGCATGGTAGCGAGATATGACCTGTGCAAAAGTTGTATGGTTCAGAGGGGGTTAGCTGATGGTTACCTCAAACTTGATCTTGAGCTTGATGCTCAAGGTCATTTGAAGGTCAACTTTTGTGTTTTAAGAAGGCACCCTAGTTATTGGAGTTACTGTCTGCTGTTTTGTGTCCCCCGGGTCTTGTGGTTATTGGCTCTCCGGTTTTCTGTGTTAGTTTATGTGGTTGTGGTGTCGGCTACCTGTCTGCGATGTGAGGTTGTACATTTGTGGAGTTAAGAGAATATATCAGATTCGGACTCAGATATCCCAGAAACATGTATATGAATTTTTTCATATTTTTTATGGTCTCTTCTGAATTTGATCTTCAAATGCCCTCGACCCGGAGGTGATGGAGTTTAACGGACCCCGGATTTGGATTCAGCGACCCCAAAAATATGTGTATGATTTTTTTCAGATTTTTGACGGTCTCTTCTGAATTTGACCTTCAAATGCCCTCGACCCTGACGTGATGGGGTTTAATTGACCCCGGATTTGGATTCAGCGACCTCAAAAATACGTACATGAATTTTTTCAGATTTTTTGACGGTATTTCCTCATTTTGTCCTTCAAATGCCCTTGACCCTGACGTGATGGAGCTTAACGGACCCCGGATTTTGATTCAGCGACCCTAAAAACATAATGAGAACATGTCTGACCTCCAGGTCAGAGCACTTTTTTTCATCTTGAGGTTCATGCAAATATCCCATTTTTTTAGACCTTGCGTCCTTGATATCTCGAAAACTGTTCATTTACGGACTTTGGGCCTATGGACACTTTTGATCAGGAGGGTGTCAAGTACAACATATCGAAAATTCAGACGAATCCACCGGGAACTCAAACCCATAAGGTTTGTGCGGGGTCCTTTGATATCCAGTGCATATTATAAATTAAGGTTATTCTTTCCCCATAGGCATGTGCTAAACAAAAACGTCAAAGCTATGTTATGTAATTCGATTATTCTATCGAGTTTTAATTATTGTGATTCTCTTTACGGACCCTGCTTAGATAGCCTAGATACTAGAAGGATTCAGAAAGTCCAAAACAGTTGTCTTCATCTTTGGTATTAGAAAGTACGAAAGAATATCTCACAAACTCATAGACTTAAAATGGTTGAACATGGCAAATAGGCGTAAACTGCATGCAGCTTATCTATACCACAAAATAATCTGCAACAAATCTCCAAGCTACTTATATAACAAAATTTCATTTAGAACTGACGTTCACAATGTGAATATTAGGTATAAAGGTACAATTACACCACCGCAGCATAATACAGAATTTTTTAAGCGCTGCTATTCATACACTGTGTCTAATATCTACAATAACATCCCAAACTCAATAAGAGCGCTAAACTTAGCAAAATTTAAAACTGCTTATACGAAGGAACTCATGAACGAACAATTTTCTACCTAATAGCTGATTTTAAACTGAATAATGTATGTGTATATGTAATGTATATGTGTGTTTTGTATACTTAAATAATCATTACTTAATTTCCCTTTTTCTTTCTCTTCTTTTGAGCATACTTTGATATGCTATGTACTTTGTATGTATTTTTAGGATATTTAAATATCTTACAATTGTAAGTGCATTGATATATTTACAGGGTTAAGTGGAAGAGCAGAAACCCTTAAGGTTATCTGAACTTCGCCCTATTTATGAAACTACTTAAATACTTGTATATTTGAATTGAAATATGATAAATAAAGACATTATTATTATTATTATTATTATATTTTAGGTAAAAATGTTCCTATTTCAATCATTTTGCCTTATCCACAAAAATTAGGCTGCATGCATCATCTAATGTTTTTTAGTGCCAAAGTGGTTTTTCACTTTAAATTTTATATAAATAATTGAAAATTATCGAGTAAAATTTTTTTTTGTAAGAAACCCGATGAAAAAATCAACTTTAAAGTGTTAAAAAATGGACAAAAGGAAAAACTCAAACAAACCTGCTTTAGGCCTGCCGAAAATACTTTTTAAATATGTTCCAAAACTTATCTAAACCAAAATTTACTATAATTACTTGTAAGCGAGCAGAAACTAGAGTGTGAAAAAAAACTTTATATGAATATGAAAAAATAAATAAAAATTTGTCTTCATTATTATTAAATAAATTCACCAATCACCTCTGGTATCTTTCGGAGGAACTCGTATGCCTTGCATTTTTTGATGATAAAGTGATTCATGAAATAAAAATAAAAATGATACAAAACTTAAAAAAAGAAAATTTACGAGAACGCCAACTTAATGTTTAATGTTTAATTCACTGTGCCATGTCTTAGCCTGTTTTAATTTAAAAAGTGTAGTAAAGTGGCCTACTCGAGTGACTGCAACCACTCTGACTACAATCGATCATATTTTTATCAATTTTAAACCTAACGGATTATGTTGTGTATTTGACAATGTTATATGTGATCATAGAACCGTTCTTTTCGATTTAGATATGGTAGAATATGAAAATAATAGTAGTATACACGGCACATCATTTTTAAAAGAAGTTTTAATGAAAATTCTATTGCAAATTTTAGTAAGGCGATTCATAATGAAAGATGGGATGAGATCTATCACAAAACAGATGTTAATGAGGCTTTTACATATTTCAATAACATTTTTATGTATTATTTTGAGCTATATTTTCCACTTCGGAAATTTTATAATAATATACGAGCAGACAAAAATGGGTAAATGATGAAGTAAGAGTATCCAGTTCACATTTAAAAGATTTGTTTATTCTGCAAAAGTCATCCGGAATTGTCGACTGCTTATAAGAACCAGAAAAGAATCCATCAGTTGCTGATCGAAAAAACTAAGAAGTCCTATTATCAAGATAAAATTTTTAATTCAGAAAACCAATCCCGATCTGCTTGGAAGGTTATGTCTGAATTATGTAACAGAAATAAAAACTATAAAAATATTTCTATAAATAATGATGGGGTTTTGTATGAGGAGCCCAGAATAATTGCTTCACTTTTTAATAACTTTTTTATTAATACACCTAGAAATATAATTGATCAAATTCCAAAATTAAATGATGTTTCTTTTAATAATAATGACAATATAACTATACAAGACAATTCCTTATCTCTCAATCCATTTAGTGCAGAAGAAATGTTAGAATTACTAGCGAAAAAACTAAAAAATAAAAAATCATCTGGTACAGATGATGTACCAATGTTTATAATTAAAAATTTTTTAATTTTTATCATTGAACCGCTTACTTATATTGTTAATATGTCCTTTGAAACTGGAACATTTCCTGATGGCTTAAAAACTGGAAAGGTTGTTCCTGTCTTCAAGAAAAGTGATCCAAATTCATTAGAAAATTATAGACCGGTTACAGTGCCTATTGGATTTTCAAAAATACTTGAATATTGTTTTATGGATCGGTTATTGAAGTACCTCGATAAATATCAGATCTTAACAAATAATCAACATGGATTTCGAAGTGGTATGTCGACTACTACTGCAGTCATTTTATGATAATATTTTGAATTTTTTGGAAACGGGCGAATGCCCTGTTGGGATTTTCTGCGATCTCAGCAGGGCATTCGATTGCGTCGATCATAAGCGGTTACTATATAAACTGAGTTGTTATGGTATAAGAGGTATAACGCTAAATTGGGTTTTAACCTATCTTGAAGACAGGAAACAACATACTCATTTTACGATGTATGCCGATGATACATCTTTAATTATTTCAAACAAATCAGATGAAATTTTAGAACTTAATAGTAACAATTTATTTAATAACCTAAGTGAATGGTTCTTTAAAAATTCATTATATTTTAATGCTGATAAACCCAGGTTTTAAGATTTCATACTAATCAAAAACATTGTGAATTGCTAAATTTTAATATAAACAATACGCTTATATCTACTGAAGCACCAACAGCTAAATTCTTAGGTATACAGTTAGACAACAACCTTAACTGGAAATCTCAATGTGAGGCTGTAATTTCAAAACTTGCTTCCATTACCTATTTATTTCGAAATATAAGAACGGTTCTTTGTACAGAACAACTTATCTGTTTGTATTATGCACAAGTTGAATCTCGTTTGAGATACGGTGTTTATAATAATAATAATAATAATAATAATAATAATAATAATAATAATAATAATAATAATAATAATAATAATAATAATAATAATAATAATAAATCGTCCGTTCCACGGCTATACCTCCCACGACATCGGGGAGGCCGTGGACTCTTGAGTTTGGAGAGTCTCCATAATAGGATGGTTCTGGATGGAGCCTGTAAGGTCATCAGGAGTTCGGATCCCCTCCTCTGCATGGTCCGAGACCATGAAAGTGCAGGAATAGGAGCCTTTTTGTTTAAGGCAGCACAAAGAGCAGCCGATGAACTTGGTCTCTTCTTCGACGTCGAGCGGGTAAATCCCGACTCTGTCACCGAGTTGGAACCTGCTCGACGAAAAGCCCAAATTAAAGCTGCAGAACACAACATCTTTCTGCAGCTTCACACGGATAAGCCAATGCATGGAGTTTTCTATAAAAATATAGAGAACCTTGGCTTATCCGAAAGGCTGACCTTTGCCTTCTTAAGGTCAGCCGGGCTGAAGTCTGAGACCGAGGGATTCATAATGGCTTGCCAGGATGGTGTATTTAATACCCTCGTCTATCGTAGTCGTGTCATGGGTATAGAGGTCCCTGATGTCAGCTGCAGGGCCTGCCGCAGGGCGCCAGAGACTTTAATGCACCTGTTGTCGACTTGTCCGACATATGCAGTCTCGGCCTATATCCAGAGGCACGACGGAGCATTACGAGTGCTTTATTATCACCTAAGGCACTCGTATGGGATAGACGAGACACCAGTGCTGCCTTACGCTCCGGGGGATATTGAGTCCGTTGTGGGAAATGAGAAGTGTCTAATTTATTGGAACTACTCTTTTCCCACCGTCAGGCAAATACAAGCCAACAAGCCTGACGTAGTACTCCTCGACCATCAACTCAAGACAATGTTTGTCGTGGAGTTCTCGGCTCCCGCGGAGAACAACATTGTCTTGAAGGAGGAGGAAAAACGGACAAAATATCGAGATCTGCTCTTCGAACTCCGCAGACTGTATCCAGACCATACTGTTAAGATAGTGGTACTGATTATAGGAGCCCTCGGTGGAACGAGACACACACTGCTTTCAGAACTTAAGATCATACCGGCATGCCGAAATTCGGCGGAGGTCTTAGCCGGCAGAATGCAGAAGGCCGTCATCCTCGGTTCATTACGTCTGCTCAGGGCACACGATTCCCGGACCCAGTAGTCACTTACCCCACGGGTGTGGGGAGTGGCTGCCGGTACTACCAGCTCCCCTCTGTGAGGGTCGGAGCCACAGAGAAGGGTGACTGGTTTTTAACAAAAAAAAAAAAAAAAAAAAAAAAAAAAAAATAATAATAATAATAATAATAATAATAATAATAATAATATCTTTATTTTCATAAGACCCTGTTACAGGTATTGAAATATAGTCAAATTTGCATTTGCGTAAAATATATTAAAAACACATAAGTCTAGACAAGATCATATTGTAAACATGATACAGAACAAATAAATAAATAAATAAAGACGAGAAGTGCTAATATAAACTAAGTACACTCATGAAAACTAGTACAACTTAAATATTCACTTATAGAATAAAAGCTGTGCCTAATTAAAGTGGCGCGAACTGTGCTCTTAAAGAGGTGAATGTTGTTAATACTTTTTATATTTTTAGGGAGTTTGTTATAAAGCTTGATGGACATGACATAGGGCCCATTGGCTACTATTGACAGTTTGTGTTGGGGAATCGTCAGATTTTGACTGATCCTTAAGTCATGATCAGTAAAGTTGTCCCTAGGAACATAGTTGTTATAATGAGACTTGACATAGGACACACATCTGAGTATGTAAAGGGATGTTACTGATAAAATATTAAGTTCTTTGAATAAAGTTCTGCAGGAATGACGTAGAGTTTTAAAGGTCATAGTACGTAAAATCTTTTTCTGCAATATAAGGATTTCATTTATGCGACTGCAGTTACCCCAACAGATAACACAATAATCAAGGCTAGATTGTACATAGGCATAATAATACATTTTTAATATATCTATATTGACAAATTTTCTCATCTGCCATATAAGAAAGCAATGTGTAGATAATTTGGATAGTAACGAGTCAATATGATCGTTCCATGTTAAGTGAGAGTCGATGTGAATACCAAGATATTTTACAGCATTATTTTGTATAATGGTTTTATTATTAGCTCTTACTAACAAGTTGATGTCAAGCTGCTTTGTAGAGAATACCATTAGATTGGTTTTTAAATTATTTAAAGCTAAACCGTTAGTCGAGCAGTAATTCTCCATCAGAGAAAACGTGGTATTTGTTTTTGTAGATAACAGATCAATATAACTGTCACAGTCAGCGATAACTGCATCATCTGCGAATAGAGAAATAAATGTGTCGTGCAAAGTGGGAACAACATCATTAAAAAACACAATAAATAATAAGGGACCCAACACACTCCCTTGGGGAACCCCAGTGGACACCGGTCTGGGTCTAGAAACATAGTTTTTTCCATTTTGACTCAAAATTACTTTTTGTTGCCGGTCTGCCAAATAAGTTTTTAACCAGATTAGAGCACGCCCTCTAACACCATACCTATTAAGTTTGTCTAGTAGCAAGTCATGTTGGATCGTATCGAATGCTCGAGTTAGGTCAAAGAAAACACATGCACTTTTATTTTTATTTTCAAAACTATTTAATATAAAGTTATATAGGGATAGTACTGCATCTTGTGTTGCCACACCTTTCCGGAAGCCAAACTGACTGTCGTTGAGTATCTTTTGATATGTTAAAAAATTGTAAAGCCTACTGTGGTATGCTTTCTCGTATAGTTTTGAAAAGACTGATAGCTGGACAATACTCCTATAATTAGAGAACAACGATTTATCATTTTTCTTGTGTAAAGGGATGATTAGAGAGCTTTTCAAGACACTGGGAAATAATCCCTCCTGGAAAGACATATTTATTAGGGTAGTTAAGGGTTCGACTATGTGGTCTATGACACTTAATAATAGTGAACAAGGAATTTCATCATCCCCCGCAGAATTCTTGGAAGATACAGATTTAATAATTAATATAAGTTCATCGGTAGTAATTGGTGCAAAAAAAATGAGGTTTGTGAAGGTTGAATATTAGCTGTATTAGAGATGGCCATGTTCAGTGTTAACTGCTCAATGGAATTGATAAAAAATGCATTAAATGCCTCGGCAGCATGATGCATATCTATTATATTAGTTCTGTTAGGATCCGTAAATGTATGTGGCAGTTGATTATGTACGCAATTGTTGCCTTGATTCTTGATTATCTGCCATGCTGTTTTGGATTTATTTTTAGAGTTTAAGAGTAAAGACTCATTATAACTTTTTTTGGCCTGTTCATTTTTGTAAGATGGTTTTTTTTCAAAATATTGTACCTAAGAAGGACATCATCATCCTTCGTAAATTTGTATGTCTTATGCAAGTCTCTTATGCTTCTGGGGAAACTCCACTTTTGCTTCTTATGTTTTTATCGCCCAAAAACGCATTTTAAGATGTATTGCAGGTGTTTCGTATACCCATCCATGTAAAGACATTTTTAAAAATTATAAAATATTAACCTTACCAAGTTTGTATATTTTTGAATTGTGTATATATGTTTTTAAAAATCAGACAAAATTTATTTTAAACAGCCACTATCATAACGTTAATACGAGACAAAAACACAATCTTCATGTTCCTTTTGCTAGGCTAAACATTACTGCCAAATCTCCTAATTTTATAGGGCCCAAATTTTTTAACTTGTTACCTGACGATATAAAATGTATTAAAAGAGAAAGTTTATTTAAATCTAAGCTAAAAGAATTTTTACTAAATCAGTGTTTTTATTCTGTATCTGATTACTTTTGTGGACGCTAGTTTATACGTTTTGTGACTATTCCTATACATGTAATGTCAAATGGAAAATAAATATTATTATTATTATTATTATTATTATTATTATTAATGTTAGACGTTTTGTAGATCAAAAAAAAAAAACTTTCCGGGTATTTGTTCATTCGATTTTATTTGTTAAATGTTTCGTTAAAGAGTTTGTTTTTCGATTGCCTTGGTTACGCTTGCACGAGTTAATTACAATAAGCCCCGTGTTTGTCCACAATAATATATTGCCAAAATAATTTGACAGGTTGTCGAATTGCCTAATTCGTGTGAAATAGAAAAAATAATTTTTGCTATTAGCTACCACTACCGAGAATTTTCACAGAGAGAAAGCGTCTCGTCAAAACGAAGCTACTCACGAAAATTCAGCCTGTTACTAATCATTAAAAAAAAGGGCGATGTACTGTGGACTAAAACTAAATAAATTCGAGCCTAACGCAAAAAACCCGGGACCACAAAAAACAATATTTTCTATATTTAATATAATTTTCCAAGAAAAAATACTATTTAAGTAACTTCATTAGTTATTTACAATTTTAATATTTTTTTGGTGCTTTTATTAGTAAAATTGTGAAATACACTGCCCTGAAAACTTTAGTTTTCGCACTCTACTTTTGGCAGGCCTAAAGTAGATTTATTTGCGTTTTTCCTTTTGTCCATTTTTAACTTTTTAACCCTTTCAGCACATTAATTAATATTTTAATTTCTACTATGTTAATTGTTGATACATTGAATATATTATAGTATAGGCTGAAGGACCTCGGTCAATGGCCTATTGAATTGTATATGTCAATTCAATAAAGCACTTCTATTATTATTATTAAAGTAGATTTTTTCATCGGGTTTCTTACAAAAAAAAAATTACTTGATAATTTTCAATTATTTATACAAAATTTAAAGTGAAAAATCACTTTGGCACTAAGAAACATATATTAGATGAAGCGTGCAACCTAATTTTTGTAGATAACACAAAATTATTGAAGTAACGTACTTTATAGCGTGGTACCTAGCACATTTTAAAATTCATTTTTTTTTTAATCAAACAAGCATTTTTTCTTTTACGTGAAAAGGAACATTTTTACAGGGTGAGGCATAAAATATGACAACCTTTTTTTCGGCTGATTTAATGTCCAGCTTTTGTTTGGCTTTTTGCCTTAGGCTCTAAAACGTGTTTTGTCGTTTTTTTTGTTTTGTTTTTAGTCGCTGTTCTATAGATACATTTTATTGTTTTGTGATGGTTTTGTTTCGGCATTATGTCGCATATATGTCTGCAGAAATACACATAAACAATTTACATCATAAATACAGTACAGAAGTTCGCTATTGCACTTGATTCTGAATCGTAGAGGTATAACGGTATAACTGCATACTCGATTGTAACTATTATGTATAAATACTGTTTTTAAAACAACATTTGTATAGAGGAAAACAGCCCAGTGGAAACGTACTCTGGATGGTTCAAACCTTGCTGCCGGATAAGAGGTGAGTGTTGTGTTTATTAAAATATTGTGAATAGTATTATATGTGTATTTATATAATCCCATTCCTTCAGCGAGTACATGACTTAGATGTAAAATAGAAAAAAAAAGTGGAATATTAAATGACACCATAAAGCGAAAAAATATATATTTTTTATGTAAAGGTATAAACTAGGTATACCTATACAGTACCTAGCCGATATAGAGTCATATTCATATCTGTAAGTTCATATCTGTTATTGTACCTCTAATTTAGCGTTCCTCCAGCAATATCCTGTAAACATAGGCAACTCGTTTTAATCGACATCTTACATCCTACGTACAGAGCAAAGCTAAGCCAGTATAGATTAAAGGCGGAAGGGGGGTGAAACAGCGAAGCAGATGTTTCAGGTGGCATTTTTTTAAGGGCGGCATTTTAAGACTTGATTATTACCTTTTCATAAATTTCAGAAATTCAAAATTGCACAAAAATCTCAAAAAAACATTTTTTTGACCCCGAATGGGTGTTTTATTGTGGAGCATTACATATTGTAATGCGTATTCCGTACTTATTCATTTACTCGTACTAAACATGTCAACGCCGCGCTGGCCGTCGGCCGCTTTGGTCTCAAAATGTCTAAAATATTTTTTAATTTATTTTTGTCTATTGGAATGTTTCTTTAATTTTTTATAAGTTTCTATTAATAAATTTGTCCTAACAGTAGTAACTTATGAATGGCAAGCACATATTTGCTTCAGGTGCCAAATCGCCTGGCGCTGGCACTGTTAAAGATTTAGATACAGATGAACTAGAGTTACTGTACTGTATGGTTATATGGGTATAGTTTATTTAAATTAGATGATATATCAATGTTATCCTAAAATTTGGAACATGGTGTTTTCAATAGGATTATTATGTTGTGAGAGTTTGTAGGCCTCTGGTTATCGCCATGTATTACAGATATGGCCCAATTTCAATAGGGATTATACTATGTTTTTACATATATTCCAAAATTGTAATTAAATATTTTAAGTCTAACAGAAGTAATTGTATTTAGAAGAAACGGTATACACACACACAAATACTTACAGACACAAAGACATTTTTTATTCGATATTTGAGTTCAGTCTGCTATGAAACGGATATCTTTACAACAATTTTTTTCCACGATGATTATTAAATTTTTTTTTCAATTTATAATAAATTTATAATAATGTTGGAATACAATTAAAAGATATACAATTAGAGTTTGGGAAGTCTTGACATTGTCAAAGTTCCGGGACATGAGACATCGCAAGATCAAAGTCCTGGGACTTTGAGACTTTTCAAAATAAAATTATAATCGAGTTCATTTTTGGCGAGATGTATCAATAAAATCGCCATTTTAGTAAAAATCAACATTTATTGAACATAAAATCAAATTCTAACATTTCTAACATTAGTTAAAGTCTAAACAATTCGTATGTTTAATTCATTTTCTGGAAATAAAATCTTATAATTATAAAACATAAAACAGACTTAGTAAAAGTAATCATACTAATCATCAATATTCATCATTTAGTCTCTAGCCATTAGTCATACAAATATCCCCCTAATAGGGAACATGAGCTGGGTTTATACCGTCGTGAGACAGGTTAGTTTTACCCTACTGATGATTCGTCGTTGCGATGGTAATTCTGCTCAGTACGAGAGGAACCGCAGGTTCGGACATTTGGTTTACGCACTCGCTCGAGCGGGCGGGCGGTGGTGCGAAGCTACGATCCGTGGAATTATGCCTGAACGCCTCTAAGGCCGTATCCTTTCTAGTCGAAGGTGGCAACGATATCTCTTGGAGTTCCGAGAGTGGAAAGGCTCAAAACAATGTGATTTTACTAGGCGGTCGCGGTTCGCCGTGATCGTCGCACTTGCCCAATCAATTAGTCTTTTTTCCTAATTTAATAAAATATTCTTTTTAAAATAATGCCTCCAGAAAGAGAACACTCTCTTGTTTTCAATAGATATCGGTTTTATTGTGTATAGTAAGTTAGGTACGTATGAGTATCAAGTAATTAGGTACTCGTTAATCTAACATATGGCGCTCTCAGTGACAGAGTGCGGGAAGCCTGAACTAATGAAGCTTATGATCTTTTGTTAATAAAATTATTGCAAGCATGGATGAAGTAAAAGAATATTTTGAGGTTTCTGGTTCTTGTACACACACTAAATCACATTTTTTTTTCATCCCCTTTAATAATGGGGTGGGGGTGGTAATGGGGGTGGCTAAAGCCAAAATTTTTTTTGAAACCTTAGCTTCTCTTGTATATACTAAATACTGATTTTATGGACTCTTACCTGCTTTATCTACCTATTTACTCCTAATTTACCCCAATTTACCCCCCAACACTTCGACAGAACAAGATGGAAATATAATCTAGTTCTAGATCTCGTTAAAGTACATATGTGTACCAAATTTCAAGTCAATATCTCAAACGGTTCCAGAGTAAACGTGAGCACAAAAAAAAGTTACAGACAGACAAATTTTTTTTCGCTCAAACTTAAAATCTCGACGTTTCATAACATTCTAAGCCTATTTGAACAATAAAAATTTTTAAAATTTTTTTTGTCGTTACTATACTTCCACTGGATGTGGAAGTAATATAGTGATATTTAAGAAAGAAATTTTGTGTTCATTATTTGATATAATAGTACACACAAATTAGATTAAAAAACAGTGAATAGAAGAAACAATTTATAAAGTAATATTTGAGATGCGTGTTCTAGATGGGGTTAGAAATAGATACCCGAAAAGTTCTACCCCCCACTTAAGGATGCAACGTCCCTTTTTTGCAAAAATCACCGCTAACGGGTACTAAAAGCTGGTTTTTCACTTTTATCTTGTAAACCCTTCATCGAAAGAGAAAAAAGTGTAGGAAATAAATAATTTGTCGTTAAATTCTGCATAAAAAATGTTGTTTAACCTTGTAGCTTATCCTCTCCTATATTTCGTGCAAACAGCATCCGAACAGAGGGATAGTTTGAAGCGCACAGGTAAAAATCAATCCTATTCGAAGTTTCACAGCGAATATCTTAAAACCTTTATTGAAAAAATGCTCAGGAATGAATTTATAGAGCAGAATTCACTCTATAAGATGCATGTATAGCGGGTTTTGACACAAGTGATTTTTATTTAGTTTCCCCTTTTGTTCATACAGATGCGTTTATAATTATACGTAAAATATGTATAGTACCGACATATATATAAGGACGGCCTCAGGCTATACCCGAAAGGATTACGGTAATAAAAACTTCAGACATGAATAATTACCTTAAACATATATACAGAGTGTCCCACTTAAAACTCCCGGTGCCATTTTCTCGGTAACCAAAAGCGATATTTGAATTCTGTGAAAGGTATCTATTAGAATATATAAATGACTTCAGTTCTGAGTAAAAATGGTTATTTTAGAG
This sequence comes from Rutpela maculata, assembly GCA_936432065.2. Lineage (NCBI taxonomy): Eukaryota > Metazoa > Arthropoda > Insecta > Coleoptera > Cerambycidae > Rutpela > Rutpela maculata. Next base: position 62,838,352 of record OW386289.2, read on the forward strand.
ATATAGATGGCGTTGCGATGCAAAGAAATTTTTCGATCCTAAGAACGATGAAATTGATGCCTGAGATGGAGAATTGTATTCTGAGCAACTTTTATAATACAAACAATTTTCGAAAAATCACTGGTTTTTGAGATATTTGAACTTCAATATAATTTTTTTGAATATAAAAATCGTCATAACTTTTTTAAAATACATTTTAGACAATAAGTCCTTTGGGACGTTTTTCATAGTGAATAAGGCTCATTTAGATGGTAATGAAACATTTATTTCAGAACACAAAATAATTTTTTTTTTCAACTGCTATTTGGAAATTAAAGATTTTGACATATTTGTTTATTGTGTATTGTCTAATTTTTCCGTCATGTTTATGTTGTATGTTCTACTATAAATTTTACACCATAAATTGTAGACATGAAAAAAAATGGGATTTTTGTTACTTGAAAAATAAATTGAAGTTCAAATATCTCAAAAACCGGTGATTTTTCGAAAATTGTTCATATTAAAAAAGTTGCTTAAAATATAATTCTCCATCTCATGCAGCTCATTTCATCGTTCCTAGGATCGAAAAATTTCTTTGCATCGCAACGCCATCTATACCTCAATGTGTAAAATAACCATTTTTACTCAAAACTGAAGTTATTTATATATTCTAGTAGATACCTTTTACAGAATTCAAATATCGCTTTTGGTTATCGAGAAAATAGCGCCGGGAGTTTTAAGTGGGACACCCTGTATAGTATACTTAAAATTATATTGCATTTTCGGTATCATTTTATTTACTTCTCTCTGAGATCCTGATACTCTGAAAATTAAATATAAGTAAATAAACAGTGAGGTATTTATAATTTTTGGAGTCATGTTTCAACTTTGAGCTTGCTTCAATTCCCCTTCCTCTCTTCGATGAGAAAAAGCAAGAATTCGTCTCTGTATGATATTTTCATTGCTGTAGGAGAGGCCAATAGATTTTTCTGATTGCCAGTTCATTGTTGATGGTGGCAATTTGATTCATTGAGTAGTATGGCCAAATCAGGGTACCTTTGACAACGTTTATACAGCCTACGTTCGCTTTATTCGTAATCATTACGGCAAAAAAGTGACTGTAGTCTTTGGCTGACTGTTTGTTGCCGATGTCTGTAGTACGAAGAGCATCGAAAGATAGCAGTGACTTTTGAAACACATTTCACCAGAAATTATTTTCAATAACACGCCACTGACTGAAACGCAAAATAAAATAATAAACAATCTCATAAATAAGAACCGGTATATTTCTCCATTGGTGGAGAGATTTAAAAACGAGGGAATCAAAACAATTACTGCTGTAGACAATGCTGAGGCATTACGTCAACATTCTTACAGAGTATTTCTCCAAATTTAATCTTTACGAGGAGAAAACTTGGAACCAATGGGTTGCGGAAAACGATGCAGATGTGTTAACCCTTTCGCTGCGCAGCACGGTTTAACGTAATTCTCGTGTGGTGCGCAATAAATTGACCGCTTGCGAGTATACGCGCTTGGAGCACGCAGATCCGATATTACGTTACTATTTGAGTTGGTTTATTGTATGCATAGTCTATTATTATATTTAAAATTGAAAGAAAAACAAAAACCAAGTGCTCTAGTTTCAATAATAATAATTTATTTTTAAAAAATGGTTAAAAACAGTACAAGTAAATATAAACATAAAAACAAAACAACATTCTTATCAAAAACATTAAGGTACAACAGAAACTTGTGTAGGTATATAAACATGTATTAATAGTACATATACGCGTGTTAAATCGCTTTGAGCAGTCTGAACCAATTTAAAAGCGACAGGCGAGTTAACGCGCTTGGAGCACAGTGGGCACATTTATTTTTCGCGCATATACACGCAGTGAAAGGGTTAAAGTTGGATTGCGTTGCTCAACAATGTGCTCTAATTGCCATGGGCAAGGATGTTTAAATTCCGAATTTGAAGAAGAGTTTGTTGATGAAGAGCCTCTTAATGAGTAAAATTGGACAGAATTTTAGTGGAATAGGCCTACAGGAGAACCACTTAAAAAAAACGCACAGAGAGCTCTACCTCGAGGGTGGTGTGGAAACGAGCTCAAATTAAAAAGTAGAAAAAAAGGAAAAATAAATAAAAATCACTTGCTTTAAAACCCACTATACATACATCTTATAGAGAGAATTTCGCTCTATAAATTCATTCCTGAGCATTTTTCTCGTTAAGTAACTGGTTTTAAGATATTCGCTGTGAAACTACAAATAGGATCGATTTTTACCTGTGCGCTCCAAACTACCCTTCTGTTCGGAGGCTGTTAGCGCGAAATAGATGAGGATAAGCTACAAGGTTAATAGGACATTTTTTATGCAGAATTTAACGACAAATTTTTTATTTCCTATACCTTTTTCCAGAAATGGGTCGAGGAAACTTTCCACGTTTGATAAAAGTCTGTAGAAGTCATGTAAATAAAATAATTGTATGCACTTATTTGGTATCTCAATGAAGCTTGCATCATCACGAATCAGATTTCACCATAAAATAGCCTATCAATATACCCAATGGAAAGTTAGAATAAAAACTTTCTGGAAACTTTCCATTTTGAAAACTCTGAAAGTTTCCAGGAAGTTTTCGTTCTAACTTTTCATTGGGTATATTGATAGCCTATTTTATGGTGAAATCTGATTCCTGATGATGCAAGCTACATTTTGATACCAAATAAGTTATATTATTCACACGACTTTTATCAAATATGGAGTTTCCTTGACCCATCTCTGCTTTTTTCTCTGCCGATGAACAGTTTACAAAATAAAAGTGAAAAACCAGCTCCAAGTCCCTGTTGGGGGTGGTTTTTTGCAGAAAAAGGGACGTTCCAGCCCTAAATGGGGGAGGAACTTTTCGCGTAGGTATCTATTTCTAACCCTGTCTAGAGTACGTATCTCAAATATTATTACTTTATAAATTATTCTAAAATGTCTAATTTGGACTCTTGGACTTAAAGTTAGTTCTCACCGCAAGAAATATTACACAGGCCTGACAAGGCAAAATGAATAAGTTCTTCCTCGTCTTCAGAAAGCTGCGCCAAAAATAAGTCTACAAGGTGTAGCTGTTTCATGTACTCATAATTTATTGGATCGTATGCAAAATTAGCCAAGTTTGCTAACGTCTGTCGCTTTGCCTCTGAAAAAAATCTTTTTAAATTCGATTAATTCGAAAATGAATCGCTTACCAAAGGATGTGGTAGTAGTAAACTCGTGAATAAGTTGTCTTAAAAATTCGTATCTACCAATGCCATCTTCACCAGTTTTTTGTATTAGTTTTTCCTTTCTACTGAACATACTAAAATAAAAATTTCAGAACTTTGAGGTTATCTTCTACTCCTCGACCATTTTATTCGCTTGTGGTAGGAAATCGGGCAGCTCTTTTACGAGGGTAAACCATAATTAAATGTACCTGAGATTTCTCGTATCCTTACAAGACTTTGAAGTTATTTGTCTTAATACTTTAAACTTTTTACTTTTATTTTAATTTTAAGGAATTTCATAATTTCAATGATTACATTAAATTAAAGCTAGTACAGCGACATCTAACAGGAAGAAGTATGAGCGATTGTATTCCTGTACCACAGACTAAGTAGCTTTCTTTTCTGAGCCTGTACTCTGGGCAGAAATTTGGTGTTGATTATTGAGAGAATCAGCCGAGAATGCATAGATGGCACTTGGACCACTGAAACCTAAAGACAGAAAATGCACACCTCACAAGTTATTTTTTATTTTATTCAATCAGGGACGGCGCCAGACTGGCCAGGCCGGGGGGGCACAATTTTTTTTTATCTTTGTAGGGGAGCACAGAAATTTATATATTGTATAGTAGGACAGGAAATAGGAATTATAATTGTAATAAAGCAAACATATAATATTTTCGTTAATTTAAATTATTAAAAAATCTAGGAATCCAGGGGGGCACGTGCCCCTGCAGGCCCCTCCCTTGGCGCCGTCCCTGTATCCAATAAATATTGTGCGTATTGTTAATTCATTGGTCAAGTTATTGTTATACTGTTCACAAATACGAAAATATATTGTATTTGATCGGTACGGTAAATTTGTAAAACCGTAAATGTAGCTTTTGTAGAGAGAAATGTATGCCATTGTGTTAGTGAACGTATTCTGAACAACTTTCAAAATGCTCGTCTGTGCATCCGTTAATGTTTCTATTAGCAGGATAATCCTTTTCCCGCAAGTCATTTGTTTAAACAAAAGAATGTTCAAAATTGTGTTTTTTGCGGTTTTTCTTAAATATCTCCGGTTGTGTAGCTCGTATATCCCAAATGAATAAAAAAGTAAATTGTTGACTATGATTATGTGATTAGATTTCTCCGAACCTCTTTGATACTTTTTTTAAGGTGTAACAACCCAGCAAACACAAACATATAGAGTCTATATAACAGATACATTTCAAAAATAGGTCTGGTGTAGCATCTACGTAGGAAACTAAGAGTATACATGTCCCTAATTCATGGAAAACCAAAGGTCTAGGCTACATAAATGCTATATTTATTAGATACATAATCTATATGTACCTCATACACTAATATTACATTGATGCTACTGCATATTCTTGATGTGCCCGTAAAAAAAAATAGATGAAAATAAACACTTTTTTAATCACCCAACCACCGCACCGCGTTTCAATTCCTTCGCTATCATGCTCCAATTAATATTAGTATTTCGTAAATTCATTATTTATAGTGATAATTAAACAATTTTACTTACTTTGTTTAGGTCTCGAACCCACGTCTACTATGTACGTATCTCGTTTATCCTAGCGTCTTAACTGACTGCGCCACCAGGGTGTCCAACAAATTTAATGAAAAAAGTTATAGTAATGGGTATCGGGATTTTATATTATTAAATGATATCGGTACCTAATAATTGAGTTTATTATAGGAAATTGAGATAGACACATATTGGATAAATATTTATGGTAGTATGATTTTTAAGAAATAATATTAGGTATACAGGTGATTTTACCTTATGTAAAAGATCCTGCAATTTCTAAATTTATTAGTGAGGCAGAATCCTTAAACTTAAAATACCTGTAGTTATTGTTATTATGTTTTTAAAATGCTATTAATTCTTCTTTGCATATTGGTTAAATTTCTATACAAACAAGTTTGACTCATCGGCTCTATATTTTTTCATTCTTGACGTGTGTGACATTACATTGCATTAACGTTAAACACAAATCTGATAAATAAAAATAATATAACCTTCAAAAATGCCACAGCTTCAAAGAAACGCTAGATATAGTTATTACGTCCTAGCTACTTCATAAAAATTACATAAACATTATTACGTAATATGTATATTTTTTAATTATATAAACAGTATGTTGTAAGAATACATAGTACTTATATTAATCAGTATTATGTAGAAATAAATATGTGGGGTGTATATAATTTACTACTATATAAATGAGACATTTGCTAATTAATACAAATATACATACATATTATATATTTGTGCTATGTAAACATGTTTCCTTAGATGAAACATAATTAGTATGTAAGTATTACAAGTGTGTTTGCTGGGAAGTAAAGACAATTGATAGAGGCCATTTTTAAACAATTAATGATAACTTAAACAATATTGCATATTAAACCGGCAGTTGCGGTGATTTTTGGTTGTGATTTTACTCCGTATGCCTTTCAGAGGACATTAAAGATGCATATATCTTATGACGACAAGGAATAAATCAGAGAGTTAGATCCTGGGTTCTTCATATGGAAAAGTGAGTTTTCATTTGTTCGCAACCTATGCGTTTTGGTACGATTTTAGTCAGACTACCATGTGTTTTAAGTTCAAAGTAAAAAATTCCTCGGAAAACCATCGGCATACCGTTAGCTTGGGGCTGTTACGGTCACGTGAACTTGTATTTGAATTAAAAAAAATTCCGCGTTTCCGAACGGGCTACCAATGACAAGTATACAAGTTGTTGTTATAAAACTGCTGAATGTCCACTAGGGAATATTACAGCACTTTTTTATTTCAAAAATTAAAGTAAATGGTAATAAATGTAAAAAAAAATTGTTCAAAATGGCTGCCCCTCTTAGTTCTCGACATTTACAGGAAATATGGCCGCTAATTTACATAATAGTTGACCGTAAATTGGCTGATAAATGCAGCTATAAATGCCAATCCCCAGCCACAAATATGGAAAATATAGTTTAGCCGCCAAGCCGCATTTTTTAGCTTTAATATATACAGTATCAACAATCAATACTAGTTGTTCCGGCTGTTATTAATCTGTTGCAAGACCTCTAGAAGGCATATTGCAGCTGATCAGAAATCTAAATAGCAATATTACAGCGATTTGATCGTGGTACGACAAATGTTATAGCAGTAAAAATATTTGGAATAAAACGCTTTGAGATTCCAAATCCAAATTACAGCTAAACGCCGGTTATCCCAACATATTCGCAGACAAAATTTAGATGTGAAAATTTCATAGTCCACACTGTGCTACTTGGGTGTAGCAGTCTATTTTTATTAATCAACAATATTGAAAAATTATTTATGTGAATTTTTAAATATTTGCTAGGAGCCAGTACGGCTCCAAACTAAAAATGCGTATACAAACATTAAAAATAAGAATAAACTTGAAAAACTTAAAATTTAAGGTTATGTTGGTCACGTGATGCAGACAGCACAGTATAATCTTAGAATATTCCTGAAATATACTCTTGAGAATAAGGAAACATTCTTAGAATAGGCCGTGAATATATAAATTCTCCAGGGAATATTCTTAGAATCGGCCAATGGGAATATCCTACATAAACCTAGATTATTCCTTTAAGAATATTTAAAAATTATTCCAGGAATAATCCAGAAATATTTATGTGTTTCAAACGTATTCGCAGCTTTTGCCTGAAATATATATTTATATTCTTGGAATAATCTAGGTTTATATAGGATATTCCCTCAGGCTGGTTTCAGGAATATTCCCCTGAGAATGTATAGAGGCCCTCTGGTATACGTGGGTTACCTTTGGTAAAAGCACAAATAAAACTAATACATCATCAAAACGCACCTGGATGAGGGAAGACGCTCGCAATTGTTTACAGCAGCTCCTTCAGCTTGATGTTTAATTATATCTTAGTTTTCGATTTAAATAATTATATAAAAATTAAAATGTAAAATAATAACAGTAATCACCAGAAAAGTTTCCACTCCCTGCATATTAGTGCCTTCATCCTAAAAATTCTACAAATATGGGAAAATAAAATATTGAAAATATAATATTGAAGAATTATTTATAAGTATTTAATGAACATATTTATATTTTGAATATATCTTAAGATTAAACTTCTTTGTCCGTTTCATTGTTTCTAAAACAAAAGAAAACATTTTAGAGGATTTTTATTTAGAATTTAAACTTGAATATTGAAGAAAGCTAATGGTAAAACCAAGAGTCAACTCATATTTTTGTATTTTGTAATTACTTCCATGTCCAGTGGAAGTATAGTAGAACAAAAAAAAAATTGGAAAATTTTATTGTTCAAATAGGCTTAGCATGTCATGAAACGTCGAGATTTTAAGTTTGAGCAAAAAAAAATTTCTGTCTATCGGCCTGTCTGTCTGTCGATCTTTAACTTTTTTTTGTGCGCACGATTACTCTGGAACCGTTTAAGATATTGACTTGAAATTTTGTACACATATGTATATCTCAACGAGATCTGGAACTAGATTATATTTCGATCTTATTACGTTGAAGGGTTGAGGGATAAATTGGGTTAAATGGGGGTAAATAAGTAAGTCAAGCAAGTAGGAGCCCATAAAATTGGTATTTGGTACATATAAGAGAAGCTAAGGTTTCAAAAAATTTTTTGGCATTAGCCACCTTCATCCTGTTATTAAAGGGGGTGAAAAAAATAAAATTGTTATTTAATGTGTGAACAAGAACCAAAGGATTCAAAATTTGTTTTTACTTCATCCACCCGCACTACCACCCCCTTCCACCTTCCACCTTCCACCCCCACTACCGATGTGGCATATGGTTTTATGGGTTTTTGGGGTAGACGATTTCAAATATTATATTTTTAAAGTTCCATAAACAATTATTTTAACATCCAAATTTTTTTCGTTGTGATATAGACTTGGATAGAAAATCTGGATGTGGAAGTAGTGATTCGTTAAGCAGTGGTTTTTTGCATTTTGTTGAGCAGAAAGCATAATGTCCATTTTAATATTGATTCTGTCGTTTTGTAACAAAAATCATAATCAATTCGAACTTAACGTGACGTGATATCACAATTTAAATCTAATTTGAAATTTAACATTTATTCATTTATTAATCCATAATTTCACTATAATTGATTAAAAAAGAGCAATTTATATTGTTACACTAAATCTTACCCCTGCTCGCCATGTTCATCTGTCTTCTTTAATCTCTGTGTGGCCTTAGCTATCCACTACCCAATGACAATTTCAATATTTTTGCTACTGCTACTTTTGTTACATTTTAATATAATATCCAAAAAAGTATTCAACATTCAGAACAGAATTAGAAAGTTATTCCTTTCGCCAAGAAACACTAAATCATATTAGCGATTTCTTTTCAAATAGTTATTTGAAGTTGATTCTTCTTCAGCATGCCATATGTCTTGATAGTAAGTTTCATTAAAATCAAAGAAAAAAATTACATTAAAAAAATCAAAATAGAAGGATATATCATATATCTGTTTAAAAAAAAATTGCTAATATGATTTACTGTTTGTGAAAGAACGCTTCGGAGGAGGCCGTGTATGTGAATTAACCTTCACATAGAATTTTTGCCACTCTATATAAAGAAAAAATATTCAAATCGTGCAAAAAATAGAGTTACAGGTTTATTCCTCATTTAAGCAAGTATATATGGGCGTTTCTCTACTAATGAGAAAATTTGTGTCCGGAGGAAATTAAATGTCACAAAATACAAAATACTAATATTCTTTTCATTAAAATTAAAGTAAATGATTAGTTATGTCGACCCTATATTCTAAGGTATAAATACAAATGGCCGAAATTTTCAAATTTTATGGAAATAGAGTTAAATTGTCAGTACCCTGGTGTGTCCCAAACCTGAAATCAAAGATATCAACTGTTGTAAATATTATGTTTTCTTTTTATTCACTATTATTATTACTCAAACTATTTTATGATAATGGTTGTTGGCAATGTACATTGTTATATGATCTTTTTTGAAGATTATCATCTCAAAATACTGCATAAAACATTGTCCTACACTTTTTGACGTCAGTCCCCAGCCACATTTAAAAATCTATTGGAAGCGAATCTACGTCTGGATTAACCACGTAGTTATGCCAAACGGAACGCATCCAACATGAAGTTTGTACAAATGAAACATGACGTTTTGGCGCTATTTTGTTTAATATTGAATCGGTCTTTGATGCTAAGCAGACGTGTCTGGACCACTCAATGAATCAGTTCTCTGGTAAGCTTTTTTGGGTTTAATTTTCTCGATTTGAATTACTGTTCAGTTATTATACATTTTATAAACAAAAATATACTACTATTGCCACTAGTGGATTGCGTAATTATTGTAACTTTTTTAATAACGATCGATTCTTAATGAATTTGTCAGTACCCTGTCGTCAGCCCCCTGCCAAAAAATAATAACAAATTAATAATTACCTAGTTTTTAGAATAATTAATATAAAAATCGACGTAAAAATTGATATTCTGAAGATATTCTTAAATTCTTAAGAACCAGATATTAGATTTTAAGTGTAGAAGTTGATTTTCATTTTCTTTTTGATTTAGAATTGTTTTCTTTTTTGAGAATTTTAATTTTTGTTTCAAAAGAGTTTTGTTAATTTATGTTACTCTAGAGAATAATAGAAAACTTTAAATATAATGATCTACTATAATTTCTTTAATTTTTGTTCCTCATAGTCAATCCAATGGGCAAGGGTACCCTGGAGTCATATTTTAGTAAATCGTAAATAAAATTAATACTGCTGGATAACTTGACTGGCCCTTCATAATAGAGGAAGAGATAGACACTGTACCTTTATATTAAAGTAGTGTTAACACCCATTAATTAAAAAAAAATCTCGGACAAACTTGTATGGGCAGATTTCCCGTTAGTAGAGAAACACCCATATCCGAACCGTAAACAAATATATTGGGTATGTTGAATAATGTTTTTTGTCTTTGTGTCCGTATAAACTGTAAAGCTTGGTCTCACTCATTACTTTTCTCATAAAGCGGCGTGAACATTCCTTGTAATTATCACTACCCAATCTACACATACTATCAATCTAGAAAAAAAAATACAAATAAGTAATTAATATCTTTTTACAAAAAATAATAAAGAAGATTGATTAAAATGAAAACTTGTAATAAAAGTTACTACATGTCCTTTGCCTCTAAGCACAGAGGTTTACTATTTTTAGCTAGTCACATAATCCAGGAAGTATAGTAATTTTATGTGCTATAGCTCAGTTACGTAATTTATTAATAATTTAATTTGAATTTTGATTGTGTTGCTGCACAAATGCTTGACTAGAAGTAGTGCTCGATGAAAAATTTGTATATGTCATGCTGCTCGACAAAACTAGCGCTACAATTAAAATTTTCGCCAGAAACGCTTTCCAATAAATTACTTACAGTGACACTATTTGAAACATTACTTCTAACAATGTCTCTAAACGAACACTACTTATTAAGTTCGTGGTGCCTGCAGTAGGTACTATGATTAAAAGTTTGGGAATTATTTTGACTGATGCTATCTTAATTACTTTCTTGTAAATCTGAATAATTTGTTGGTGAGCTTTGGTTCAACTGTAATAACTGTCTCTGATAATTTATATCATCAGTATTATGGTCTAATAGAGTTTTAGAGTTCTACTAACTTTTCTATGAAGCTACGCCAGTACCAGCAGTATTTCTATCCCTTTTCGTAAGAAAATGTACAGGTGGCGTGATGTCCTATTAAATTTTCTCTACAAAAAAAGATTAATGTACTTACTTATTGTTCATCAATCACTTATCACTTATACTACACATAAAAACACTTAAGTATCTAAACAATAACAGACAAAGGATTAAAGCACATAAATTCTGATATTGAAGTTATGTTGTTTCGATTTCAGTTCAGTTCAATTGGTTCAAATTACGTTTTCATGCTTTTCAGATTATTCTGAGAATAAACTAAGAAGTACATTTCTAAGTGAATATTATTAGTATATTCATTGAGCACATTGCGGGTATATACATGAAGAATATTATAGGAATATGCTGTGAGCACGTATATATTCTAAGAATATTCTAGAAATAATCGGATTATATATATACTTCTTGGTACATTTACAGATTATTCTTAGAATATATGGTGCTGTCTGGGATGCCCTATTGTAGTGCTGTAGAGGTGGCACTATCTATTAAAAAGCACTGTACTAAAAATCTTGACTGGGGAAAAGCAGTTTTTAGCCAAACGGCTGGCTTTATTAAATTGAAAAAAAAATATTCTTGTAAGTAAATGAATACCTACTACACTTCTATTAAAGAAAGTTTTTAGCTAAAGTTTGTTTATTACGAAGATCTCTCTTGGCTGATTGCCGCCTGCTCCCCTCTGATTTCATCACCTTGCTCCCTCTTAAGAAAATACATATTATATCACATCCTTAGTCGTATATTATTGATTTATGAAATACATTTATATTAGTATGATACCCTTCATTTTCCAATGCTTGAGGTCCTGGCGGTGTTGGCGTCAGTACCTCCTCTATTACCGCCAGGTGGTAGGACTGATGTCGGTAATAGCATATCATAAATTTTTTCTTTATAAATGGCACCTACCAGTAAAACGACAGACATGGAGATTGTATACATAATTATAATAAAAAGTAGCCAAAATATAAATAAACTCGTTGCATCCATTCTGTCAAAGAAGTATCCGCCTTCTAGCTCTTCTGGGTCTATCGATCCATGTTTGGAAGTTCTGCTGGTAGCTCTGATGCTGTGTGTCACGGGGTGTGCTTGCAGTACCATGTCGTTTATTGGAACAGCTACCAATCTTTGAGTCCCCATAATGGATTCTTTATAATGAGTGGTAAATATTCTTTAAAATGGATGGTCGAGTAGAACTGTCAGCTTTACTTTGACAGTAACAAAGTCAGTTCATTATCAGCCTAAATCCCAGACTAAGAAGTTACCAGAGCGACACTCTCAGCATCGCCTTTGATGTTTCTTAATCAATTTTTGCGACCTTCGCCATTTTGTTGTAGGTACTTTTGGCGGGAAATTGAAACAGCATATTTACAAACAAATTTTACACAGGCTGAATACTACGAAGGCGCCTAAGGGTCACACAATTATAACAAAATTATTTTAGTCAATATATAGAAAAAAAATTTAATATATTCGGAAAATGATTTAACATCTTGGAAAACCATTGAATACTTATATTAGAAAAATAATTAATGTGTTAGAAACATTAATGTATTAAAAAGAAATTATATTGAATATTTTGCACACCGATAATATCCGAACTCGGCCAATCAGTTACGACGTGTTAACATCCATCACCATTAGGTAAATAAGAAAAAGTGGATAGACGTTAATAATCTATGGTAGTGCAGCCCAGTGGCGGCTGGTGAAATTTCAATATTTTTTTTCTCGTCTGTGGCGCATGGGACCCATACGAAACTTGGGAAATAACATCTAGAGAAGCACTTCTCTAATGACCCCTAAAAAATTTTGAAAAAGCAGTTTGCGAAAAAATTTTTGAAAATTCGCTAGCCTCCCCTGGGTCTAGGGACCCCTGTTTACTTTTATTTTTTTTTGTCATATGCATTTGACTTTTCATAAAAATGCATCGACAGATTTTGGAGTTTGTGAAAATATTTTCATTACTAACTGAGATACAACGAATTGAAATATTGTAATTTGTTAAATTGTAAATTACAAAATTTCAGTTCATTGTATTTCAGTTAGTAATGAAAATATTTTCACAAACTCTAAAATCTGTCGATGCATTTTTATGAAAAGTCAAATGCATATGACAAAAAAAAATAAAAGTAAACAGGGGTCCCTAGACCCAGGGGAGGCTAGCAAATTTTAAAAAATTTTTTCGCAAACTGCTTTTTCAAAATTTTTTAGGGGTCATTAGAGAAGTGCTTCTCTAGATGTTATTTCCCAAATTTCGTATGGGTCCCATGCGCCACAGACGAGAAAAAAAATATTGAAATTTCACCAGCCGCCGCTGGTGCAGCCTTAGCCTATTTCTTAGGTATCAAATATCTTTTACATCTTATTGAACCCGATTGGAAGGCCACACACGAACAAGGGAGAACTCTACTGGCACCCTTAATAAATGAATTGGTGTCGCGTGACTCAGACGCTGTGCGGTAGGTTCTTCTAGATTAACACAACACACAGCACTTCCCCCCTATGACTTCCTACCTATGCACAGCACCATAGACCTACCACTTGGTAAAAATATATTTGGATATTATGCCATAGAATCAATAACTGAACTGATGGATATACCAATGACAAAATGGCGTCGATGTAATTTTGGCGGGAAGCCTTAATGTCGCTTCTGGTAGTTCTGGCAGTTTTTTTATTTGAAAGAGTATTTTGTCGAGAAGGTTATAAGCCATATTAGATTTTGATGTTTGGTCGCCATCTTGAATTCGCCATGTTGAACTTCTCTAGAAATTGTCCGATTGAAGTAAAATTGAAAATGTGCAGACAATTATGGTAGCCGAACATGATTTAGGCCTCATTTTGATTCGATCATATGAAACTGGTACGATTAGATACATTGATCGGGGGTTTTTAAAAATTTTCAGTTTTACTTGTATGTGTAATAAAGTTTAAATAGGTCGCGTGCATGTGACGTCGCAGGCCTCTGATCATGAATACTAGAGACAAGGATGATGACGCACGCCGTGCTTTCAACATTTCCGTGAAACTGGAAGAAAGAAGCGCACGTTATAGGTGGTTATAGGTGGCGCAGTTCTCATTAGCACACTGGAACGCGAGCTGCTCATAGGCCTTTTCATCATAGAAGCGCGCATGTGCTGCCGCTATGTTTGTTTGCGGGAACTATGAAATGTTCGGACACTTGATTGTCAAAGTGGCTGGACCGGTATCATTTTTTCACATTAATTTAGACGAAAAGTGTGATTGACGGTGCAAAATTAGTGCACAACATTGTGGAAGAACACACTAGCGCTCAATTAAGGCGCTGGCTCAAGTATCCTGGCCGTAAAATGACTGGAAGCAAGAATAAAGAACTGGTTGCAAGGTTAAAATTCAACTATCAACTTATCAATTTATATGCAAGTGCATTAAAATAAAACAAATGTGTTTAGTCTACAATATGCTCGTAAACTAACATCATTAAAAACCCCATAGACAACAAAAAATTTAAAAAAAAATCTCTTCCAGAAATATAAGCAATTAAAATCTGCCGGATTTTACCCACTCCTCAAACGTGACGTCAGATGGAGAAAATCGGATGACGGCTGCCTTGGCTTTGATAATTCCGCATGCGCATGCGCATTTGTCAGAAACAACTAGCCTCGCAGCTAGCCTAAAATTTAAATTCTACTCCATGTAAAAACCCATAGCTTAATAGTATTCGTTGGAAAAATGCTACTTTTGATTCGTTCGTGCCGAGCCGAATTTTCGAATTTCGCCGTGCAATTTACGATCAGGTTTATCTGGAAGACTTCCTATTTACGTCGCGACATCGTATGGCCGTCCCAATGGTGTTTTTCGAAAAATATGAACGTGTCAAGATTGCATGTTTTGCAATTTTTTCGGCTCTGAAATGTAAGCTGTTTTTTGCTGCTATTTTTCGCAGATATCTCCGAAACGGTGGGAGTTCGAAATAAAAATTAAGGCCAAGCGAGTATTTTCCACTACGAATCTTTTGCTACCATCAGAATTTTGATTTTTTTTTCGTTTCGGAGATAATCACTGAAATGTCGACCATGTACTTCAAAGAATCGCAAATTTTGAGCTTTTACAATTGGCAACTTTTTAATCTTGGCTCCTACGCCAAAAGACTACTCTAGCTAATTTAAATGGAATTGAATTTTCTAAAACATTTTTTTTTATTTTTTGAATTCCCACAAAAATGAAGGAATTAGGAGGAGCGGGATTTGAGACTTTTTTTTTTTCGGTAAAATTTCTCCATTTTGTTTTTTTTTTCGAAAAATTTGTAGACAGGTTATGTAAAGAGAATTGATTGGGCTTTCCGATACTTTTTTGTTTCTTGTCTAACATAAAAAACAAAAGACTTATGACCGAATATGCGGACGTCTCAAAGCCAACCGCCACCCAATCTATTAATTAGGCTAAAGTACGCCATCTGTGGGACCCCAAGCGAGACTAGTTTTCTCGAAGTGACGTCACAGTGCTTTTCATGAGGAGTGGCGAGGATTTCAACTTTAATTATTTATTGCAAAGTAAATACTGCGATTTAAGAGCTGTTATTCGGTGTGACGTGTTTTTATCAGTGGCGAATGGTCAAATTTCAATAATTTTTTTCCCGTCTGTTTCGCATGGGACCCATACGAAATATGTGAAATAACTTGTAGAGGAGCACTCCTCTAACGACCTTTGAAAAAGCAGTTAGCGAAAACATTTTTCAAAATTCGGGTGCCTCCCTCCCCCTGGTCAAGGGACTCCCGTTTAAAATTATTCTTTTTTGTTATATACATTTTACTTTTCATAAAAAAATACAATAGGTTTTGGAGTTTATGAAAATATTTTCATTACTAACTGAGATACAACGAATTGAAATTTTGTAATTTACAATTTAACAAATTACAAAATTTCAATTCGTTGTATCTCAGTTAGTAATGAAAATATGTTCATAACCTCCAAAACCTGTTGTTATATTTTTATGAAAAGTAAATTGTAAATGACAAAAAAGAATAAATTTAAACGGGAGTCCCTAGACCAGGGTGAGGCACCCGAATTTTGAATAATTTTTTCGCAAACTGCTTTTTCAAAATTTTTTAAGGGTCGTCAGAGGAGTGCTTCTCTAGATGTTATTTCTCATATTTCGTATGGGTCCCATGCGCCACAGACGAGAAAAAAATTATTGAAATTTCACCATCCGCCACTGGTTTTTATACCTAAACACACACTTGAATGAAATAAAAAAAATGGGCAAGTTTCTATGGACATTATATTCCTACAAAATGGCAAGTTTTTGTTGTACTATTAATTGTGGAAGTGTGGCCAGTTGGAGACAACATGAGTTTTTATAAAATAACATCGATGTATAGCCAGAAGAGGTTAAGTCAGTAGCGGCTGGTGAAATTTCAAAAATTTTTTTCTCGTCTGTGGCACATGGAACCCATACGAAATATTGGAAATAACATCTAGAGAAGCGCTTCTCTAACGACCTCTAAAAAATTTTGAAAAAGCAGTTTGCGAATTTTTTTTTCAAAATTCGGTTGCTCCCCCTGATCTAGGGGTTTCTGTTAAAAATTTTTTTTTTGTCATATACATTTTACTTTTCATAAAAATGCAACAATAGATTTTGGAGTTTATGGAAATATTTTCATTACTAACTGAGATACAACGAATTGGAATATTGTAATTTGTTAAATTGTAAATTACAAAATTTCAGTTCATTGTATTTCAGTAAATAATGGAAATATTTTCATAAACTCCAAAACGGGTTGTTGTATTTTTATGGAAAGTCAAATGTATATAACAAAAAAAAAATAATTTTAAACAGAAGCCTCTATAGACCAGGGGAATTTTGAATAAATTTTTCGCAAACTGCTTTTTCAAAATTTTTTAGGGGTCGTTAGAGAAGCGCTTCTCTAGATGTTATTTCCCATATTTGGTATGGGTCACATGTGAAATTTCACCAGCCGCCACTAGGTGAGGTTAAAAGATTCCAAGCAATTAAAAGGAAAGCTTTTATTAGTGGTAAGTTGTTGCATGTTAATATAGAAATTTGATTATTAACGTGGGTTTATGTTGTAGAAAAAACGGTCTTATTACAAAACCATGATGATCCATCCAGTTGGGCATCCTGTCTTAATGAGTAATCCATTTAAAACCTATGTGTGAAAGTGCTTATGATAATAACAACCGGTGCTCAAACAAGCAGTGAACAATCAGTGGTAAAGAAAATTGTCATTTTATATTGGTTTGTCAGTATTTATTGTTTAAGTTTTAGTTGAGCGAAGCAGTGGCGGCTGGTGAAATTTCAATATTTTTTTTCTCGTTTGTGGCGCATGGGACCCATACGAAACTTGAGAAATAACATCTAGAGAAGCACTTCTCTAATGACCCCTAAAAAATTTTGAAAAAGCAGTTTGCGAAAAATTTTTTGAAAATTCGTTAGCGTCCCCTGTTTATTTTTATTTTTTTTTTTTGACATATGCATTTGACTTTTCATAAAAATACAACAACAGATTTTGGAGTTTATGAAAATATTTTCATTAGTAACTGAGATACAACGAATTGAAATATTGTAATTTGTTAAATTGTAAATTACAAAATTTCAGTTCATTGTATTTCAGTTAGTAATGAAAATATTTTCACAAACTCCAAAATCTATTGTTGTATTTTTATGAAAAGTCAAATGCATATGACAAAAAAAAAATAAAAATAAACAGGAACTCCCTAGACCCAGGGGAGGCTAACGAATTTTCAAAAATTTTTTCGCAAACTACCTTTTCAAAATTTTTTAGGAGTCATTAGAGAAGTGCTTCTCTAGATGTTATTTCCCAAATTTCGTATGGGTCCCATGCTCCACAGACGAGAAAAAAGAAATTGAAATTTCACCAGCCGCCACTGGAGCGAAAGATGAGCTGTACCGGGGGAGAGAAAAGTGCAATTGCAGAAATTGTTTAAAAGGAGGTACACTCGAAGAGGAAAATTTGTTCGTTTGTATTTTTGTTTTCTCAGGTTTCAAAAAATAAATAATTTTATCAACAGTAGTTCGAGCAATCAAAATTACTAATAGGTCCGTCTTCACCTACAACAATACTTGTTCTTCTGTTGGATTTTTCGATTGCTGTTTCAATGATGAGAACATCAGGATCATTTTGAGCTTGTTTGACATTAACGTCAAATATTTTAAGTTGGTTTCAAAGTCCAATGAGATATTCATGCTGTTGAGGAGTGCATACTGTTCGTTAAAACTCTGTAAATCGAATTATCTTCAAAACGGTTACCTACTCTTACGAATAAAAGTTAACTATAATAAATTAATAATTTAACTGAATATGAAAATTTGTTATCGTTAGTTAGTGCATACGTTGGTCATATTGAATTCCATTGCATTGCACTAGTCAATTATTTCCTCGTTATTTATTTAGAGTGTATGGAGACAATAACAACGAAGATAGTTTTGACTAAGGCTTGAAAAATATTATTTGTAGCTAATTACAATCGTGAAAAAATCACTTTCCGAAATGTCTTCGTATCATCATGTTTCAGATTATGCAGATGCGAAAATTAAGATTTTCTATTCCATTAGTACTACTTACTTAGTCTGTCTTTATGTCTGTCGTCTGCCTGTTTGTTTTCATTGCCGTTATATTTAAAAATGTTACGGAAAACAATAATATCTGATATGTAGTTAACACAATTGCCAAGGAAGAAACCCATTTTAGTTTTAGTGAAAAAGATATACGAGGTGGTCACTAAAAGAATAAAATAATTGACTGAACTAAACACGTCAACATTCGATGGAAGATAGACTCTTTTGTTCTTATGAACTACTCTACGAAGAAGTGAGATTAGGTTGAAACAGGGCAGCAAATTTCTCGAAAATGTAAGTGCTGGCATTGGCGCAACTAGAGAATTTTTCTGGGGGTGGCCAGGCCCCTTGTGTTTGAAACGCAAAGTTCAGTGGCGGCTCGTGCATAAGATAATTAGGTGTTCTGTAGACATATATGTGTACACGGGGCGGTTAGTGATAGCGCCGCGGACGAAAATGTTTTGTCATTTCAAGGTCATTTAATGACCTTGACGCTGACAAAAGAAGTCATCGTGCTCTGGCAACGCTGGCCAAAAGGCGAGCCGGCCGCCTTTGGTGTACAGTAACATTTTGAAATTAATGTTACATTGAACTTTCGATGCTCGGAGTCACCCCCCTGGAATTAAAATAATTTAAACATAATTATTAACAAGCTAAAAACGTACTCTTCGCCTGTTTGCTGAACTTTTTATATAACTGTTACACATTCTATAGGACACACTGCGCAGTTTTTTGTAAATAATGTTAGTTTTAGACATTTTTAGTTTTCTAGTATGAACTTGGTAAAAGAGTCAATGTAAAATGAAGTGAAAATAAAAAAAAATTATAACATACCCTATTTATGTTTCGAACCCGGGACCCTTGGATTCCGAGTCAAAAGTGTAAGAACTACACCACCACCTTACACATAAAAAGATGTAAATTTTTACATTATAGGACACGAGCTAAAATCATATTTCCACGGTTGTATATTGCATTATAAAATGTATATTTGTAAAATATATAAATATTTAGATATTAAAATGAAATATCATTCCACCAGATTTCTATTCAATTACAAAAACAAAAATCAAAATTTTTTTCCAAATTTAAATCATTAATAACATTTTTATTTACCGATCGATTTTGTTCAAAAACAATAGGTTTCTTCCTCTAGCTAACACTAACTGACTGTCCGAATTTCAGTACAATCGGATTTTTTTTTCTTGAGTTATCGTGCTTACAAGAAACGTGACGGACGGACGGACAGATGGACATTTCGAAAGTTGTTCAGAATTCGTTCACTAACACAATGATATGAAAATTTTTTGTCTGCGAGCGATATTTACGGTTTTAGAAATGTGCCGATCAAATGCAATATATTCTTCGTTTTCTCATTTGCGAAAAGTATAATAATTATGGTCAGAATTTTTTGTAGTTCTGCAGCTCTGCAGCACTTATGAAGAAACCCCCTCTGCATTACCATTATACCTACATGGGAAATCCTATTTTAGCTATTTCATCGACACGGCCATACACATTATGCATAAAACTACTTTTCACTTTCAGTCAAATTATAAAGTGAAAAAACTACAAATATGTAAATATTATTGGTTTCGAATGGTTTTATCGTGATGTTGACACCATACGACGCTCTAAAGTAAGAGATTTAATATTAGGAAGATATTGAAACACATACGCTTCAGATTTTCTATTTTTATTTAAAAAATTCACAAGAAACTGAAACCTAATTCATAAATCAATGAACTAATGAACAAAAACATTAAAACAAAACGTTTAGATCAGGAATATTACGTTTTTATTCCGACAAAATTCATAAAGATTTGAAAATTGGTGGGTATGTTGGGAATAGCATAAGGATTACTAAACCAAAAAGTTCCCATCCCTAAATAGTGTGCTTCATCCCCCAGGACGTCCTTTCTACCCCCATTTTGAGTTTTTCTAGATTATCTCGGCAACGGTGTAATTTTCGACAAAAAATACTTATATACAAAATTGTTCCTTGGAAAATTCTCTATCAAAAAGGTTTTTACCACTTTTTTCCTAAAATTAATAATAACGTGGGAAATATGGCGCAAACATAAGGGTTGGTTCCGACTAGCACTCTCTACAGTACGATCTACCTTAAAGTTTAACGTTTAACGCTTAAAATAGCAGTAGGCACTAAAATTTATTTACAATTTTAATAAATATACAACTTCCACCCCCTCACCTCTATAAAAAGACCGTGTTGTACTTATTTCCACACCACCCTAGAGGTAAAGTACTTGGCGCGTTTTTTTTTAAAGTGGTATCCCCTGTAGGCCTAATCCACTAATTATCAAATGTTAATTATAAATCTTGGTCGTCTTCCACAGATTCAACATTCAAGCATGATTGTCCATGGCAATGATAACACATTGTAGAGCAACGCAAGCCTGCTCTTCTGCAACTACACCTGTATTCGTACCCTAATTTACATGAACATGAAATAAGCGTTAAAACAGATTCGGGAGCTGGTTCTTTTATAGTCATTATTGGGATTAATATACCGTCAACTTTTTTCCACCCCCAATCGGTAGCTTTGAGCGTCACGGAATGATGTGCTGCATAGTAACACCGAACATTTCGATGATGGTAAATAGATAACGAATTATATGACTTGCGCTAATTACGGCCCTGATTTACCAACGTACTATTCGTTTGAGGAGAAATGGTCTAAAAACCTTTTTTGTAGAGAATTTCCTGTAGAACACTTTTGTACATAGGTATTTTTGTCGTAAAATGCACCATTTCATGGATAATTTTAAAAAAGCGAAAATTGGGGTGAATACTATGTCGTAGGGGATGAAGCACACAATTTAGGGGTGGGAACTTTTCGGTTTATTATTACATATGCTGTCCTGATTATTTCCACCAATTTTCAAAACTTTATGAATTTTGTCGGATAAATCGCAATTTGAACCGTAATATTACTGAATTAGTTTAGATATTTAAATTTATGGATTCCCGGATTCCGAATAATTTAGTGATACATCCACAAATTTAAATTTTTTTTGTTAATTTTTATTCTTTCCTCTGGGGTGGGCCGTGGCTAGTTTGGGGTGGGCCCGGCCCACCCTGCCCCCCGCCTAGTTGCGCCTATGAGTGCTGGTAATAAGTTCAAAGTTCAAAGGTGTGCCTCTAAAGCGTAATTTCTAGGATACATTCCCATTCCGTTGAATTTCGAGAGGCTCAGCTAGTTCAAAATAAAATTTGTTATTCTATGAATTTATTTTGTTTCGGTTTAGGTTCTTGAGAGCACAAGTGTATAAAAAATCTGCAGGTGTTGCTATTATTAGTTCATATCTCGAGTTACAGCAATTAACGATAAGATAAATATCTTACTTTTAAAACGTAAGGCGACATGAAAATACTTTGTAGATAATTTATAAATACTAGAAAAATAGTGCTTGCAGTTCGACGAAGCACTCCAGCAAAACGCATTTTTTGTCAGATCTATGATTTTTCAATAGTGGAAGATAAGCCATCGAGTCAAGCTAGGAATTATGACATTGCGGTAGTTTCTAATGATTTAAAAAAAATGTTTACATGAAAATTGTTTCTGTTGTTTGAATAATATTTTTAATACCTGCATACAAGATATAAATAAAAAATATTGCATTAGGTCGTCTCGACAAAATGATACACTTAGGGGCCATCCAGAAATGACGTCACGCCAATTTTTGAGATTTTAGATCCTCTCCCCCCCATTGTCACGTTTTGTCACACTGAGTTAGACCCCCCCAAAAAAATTACGTCACGCTTATAGAGACCCCCCCCCCTTGATTCCGTTATTTATTATTCACGATATTTTTCGCCTCATTGGAGGGGTTGCTAGTAGAAATCCAAAAAAAAAATTTTAACGTCTCATGGGGGGGGGCTAGTAGATATCAAAAAAAAATTACCATGGGGGGGTGCTAGTAGATATCCAAAAAAAATTTTAACACCTCATAGGGAGGATTACTAGTCAGAATCTAAAAAAAAAAAATTACCACCTCATGGGCGCAATCCTACTAAAAATCAAAAAACAAATTTTACATTATTTTCCTTTTCTTCCTTACGTCACACTGAGTCAGACCCCCCACCTCCCCCTTATCACACTTAGTCACATAATTACAAAACCCCTCCCCCCCTGGAGCGTGATGTCATTTATGGATGGCCCCTTATGCAGAGAACATAACAGAAAATACAGTAACCAATTTTGATGTTTTAGTATTGAAAATACTTCTGGGCCCGTGTATATGGAGGCCATCTAAGTAAAAATTAAGTTCTCAGCCAGTCGTTCTGTTCAAACGTTTTGCAATAGGTATTTATCTCTTAACGTAAATAAAGACCCAAGGTGTCTTTCAACGATGTAGCACATCAGGGGTCTACAGACGATCCAACCAACCGACCAACCAACCAACCTTCTCGGTACACTTTGAAAATTGTCATGCCAACTCGTAAAAGTGAGCTGGTCTGCTGGAATTCCAGCAATCTACAAGGCGTACCAGCAATGTTGGCTCCAGCAAGTTAGGTTGTGAGTAGACCTCTATAGATGTTCTCTATAATCTATAATAGTCAATATGTGATTGCCAGTACAGTCCATTACCATTTGGTAATGCTTGGTGAAATAAAATAGGTGAGTATTTATTAAGGTGTTGATAATCCACTCAAATTAGGAAAAAAACCGCCGTTTTAGAGAAATTTTCAAAAGCAGTTCTGCATAGATAGTAAGTACTCAACTTTTAGAACAATTTTTTGCATATGCGCAGAAATAAAAAGACATGATTTTTGAGATATATAAGTATATATATACGTCTTTTCGTGTTTCTTTTCATTTAGACTTTTATATATCCAAAAGTACGCGTTTTCAAGACTTAACGAACATAGGTAAACGTGTCCAGAATACGATTTGCTTCAAGAAAGGTCCTACACATTTTTCCGATTATTCCATTGGCTTTTTCGGAAAAGCGACTTGAAAAATATATATATGTGTTTCTTCGTGTTTTTTTTTATTTTGAATGCATGCGATTTTAGAGCTAATTGAACATAAATAAACTTGTTCAGAATGAGATTTTCTACAAAAAAGCTCCTATACATTTTTCGATTATCCCATTGCTTTTTCGTGTTTTTTTTTTTCATTTGAAGGTATATATCTCGGAAAGTACGCATTTTTAAGGTTAAATGAACATTAGTAAACTTGTTCAGAACGTCATTTCCTACAAAAAGGATTCTATATATTTGAGAAACATATACGTCAAAATGAAAAAAAAAACATGAAAACCAAATATATATATCTATTCCTCAAGAATCTTTTCTGGAAAAACCAATGGGATAATCGGAAAAATGTATAGCAGCTTTTTTGTAGGAAATCTCATTCTAAACAAGTTTACTTATGTTTAGCCATAAAATCGCGCACTTTTCGAAATATTTGCATTCAAAATAAAAAAAAACACAAAAAAAACACATATATTTTTCATGTACCTTTTCCGGAAAAGCCAATCGGATAATCGGAAAAATGTACAGAACCTTTTTTTTGTAGGAAGTCGTATTCTGAACACGTTTACCCATGTTCGTTTAGCCTTAAAAACGCGCACTTTTGGAGATATATACGTCTAAATTAAAAAAAAAAACAAGAAAAAACATATATATATATGTATATTTCTTAAAAACCATTTCTTTTTTTTTCTGCGCATAAGCAAAACCTTGTTCTAAAAGTTGAATACTTACTTCCTATGCAGAGAAACTGCTGTTCAGAGTTTTTCTCCGCTTTTTTCCTAATTTGAGTGGACTATGAAGAGACTTAGATAAAATGATCTGATGTTCATTATAAGGTAAAAAATAAAAAGTTTTTAAGTACCCAAAACTTCCCTCTCTATTTAGTACTTTTCATTTATTCATTATTTTTTCTATATGATTACTCTGTATACCTACTTTTTTTAACTAAAAACTAATGTATGAGGCTTTGTTCTTGGCAATAGTGACCATTAAATTCCAAATATTACACAGGCTCACAAAAGAAAGTGGTATGTGCGGCGCACCAGACCAATGTATCCTTATGTATTTTGACATATTGAATCTGAATCCGGAGTCAGAATTTTCAGATTGGCTCGTTTTTTATCGCTAACCTCAAAAAACACCTGAAAAAGCCGGTTTTTCGCCTTTCACTCTCAAATGAGTAGTAATAAATTTTTTAATCTGTTTACTTCATACTACCAGAGGCGGATACAGGATTGACTTCTAGGGGGGGGGGGCATCGGAAGTCTGGAATACCTCTTATATACGCTTTTTTAGAAATATATTATCTATTAAAAATTATTATTAGGTATATTTCACACTTTTGGTATATTTCACACTTCTGGGGGGCACGTGTGTGTGTCCCCCTAGATCCTGAGGTCTACAACTCCATAACCCTATAACCCTATTAATCGCCGAGGCGTGCAAGCTTCTATAACTACACTCTGAGTAAACAGAAATTTTACACATCTGAGACTTCAAAAACCATATAACTCGCAGGGGGCAGGCTTCTATAACTCCTCGATCTCTAAATTCTGTAACTTCTTTTAACTCTAAACTCGATAACCCCATAACCTGGGGCATCCTTTAACGTCATGTTCCGGGGCAAGCAGGCTTTGGTCAATGCATCACCAGGGAATATTTACTTTTCGCAGGGTTGTCATCCTACATTAAAAATAATAATTAAAAAAAAAATGTAAAAAAAATGAGGGAAAGTGATAATATTTGGCATGTAGTTAACACAATTGGATGAAAAACATGAGAAACATATAGGGTAGTCAGAGTCACCCTAAAACATTATGAAAAAATGTGACATGTGGCAATAATATTTTGCATGTAGTAAACACAATTGTCAAAGAAAAATATAAAAAAAATATATAGAGCGATCACCCTAAAAAATTTCTGAAAAAATGTGATGGATAATATTTCGCATATAGTTAACTCAACTGTCAGGGAAGAAAGATATGAAAAATATGGAAGGTAGTTACTATGAAAAATAATTATAGTGAATATAATATTTGGACTGTAGTGGACACAGTTGCCGAGAACGTAATCTAACATACTTTTAGTGAAATGTATGCATGGTTGTCATTCTAAAAATAACTAATTAAGAAACTGCAGAGGAAATAACACAGCTCGCAAAAAAAGTGGTCCGTCCGGCGGACCAGACCAGTGTATCCTTATGCTTTTTTTAACTAAAAGTATATTAAGTTTTCTTCTCGGCGATAGTGACAACTACATTCCAAATATTATTTTTCTCTGCCATCTCTTAATTAATTGTTTCTTAGAGTGACCGCCCTGTATAGATTTCACTAAAAGTATTGTTATTTACACCCTTGTTGTAAACACCTTGTATCGTGGATCCGGAAATTATAATACAAGGGTAACACTAAACACTAATTTATTAACTTACGTACTAAGAAAGAAGAAGAAGAGTACTATACTTCAATTATTCAGTCACTTGTTCACTTTGCTTACTCCTTGATCCGTTCTCACTAATTGAACTGAACTAACTATTTACCTTCTGAACTGTATTGAAAACTGTCTTCTCTCGGCTTCTCCATGCCTTTATATACCCAAAGATTAGGGTTCCAGAATGTTCACTTCCCATTCTATAATTTTCTGGTAGGTTCTCTCCAATCTTCAGATTCAGACACCGTACGCCATCTCTGGGCCGATTGCCAAACTAACTAACTAGCTTAGTTTCTGTTACTTATATAACTTGTAGGAAACTCAGGTAGATGTCTCTGGGGAAGAACATATAACACTGCCCCCTCTTTAAGCCTGAACGTCCCGGTCAGGCAATTTAGTCTCATCCACATATTTCGCCAGTCTATCAAAATGTGCTATTTTCGTCTTCGACTTTTTACTTCTTTGTATTCGATATACTACGTCGTTGATCCGGATGATGACTGAATACGGTCCTTCTCAAAGTGGCGGAAGCTTCGGGTATCTCCATTCCTTCCGCTGAGTATAGCCGAACCACCAGATCCCCCACCTTGAATCGTCCTGTACTGGTGTTACGTGTTCAAATGAAATTAAGCCTTAAAAAAAAACTAAAAGTACTAAAATGCTCATTTAACTCAAGGTTAGCTAGCTCCAGCAAGAGACTTCAGTGGTGAGATTCGTTTATTTTTAACGATTTTATATTTTGCCAAAAAAGTTTGAGCGCCAGGTAATTTCCAATAAAATTTCACCAACCTTAAGCACCTGTTCGACACACCGATTTAAAATTACCAAACTCCGTGTTTATTCTAATACTTGAAGTCTCCTTTGACAACATAATCAATAAACAGTAGAGTCAATTTTAAGATAAAATTTTATTACAGAAAATAGGACAAGTATATCCAAATAGAAAAAAACTTATTACAAAATGGTGAAAGGTTCAGTCATGAGGTGACTATCTCTGATTTACTCTAAAAAATTCGTACAAAAAATTCTTACCTGATGTTAAATCGCTTCTAATTTAAATAAATTCAGTATACTATACGGACGTTACTATCATCCAACATCTTTCTAGTATCCTAAGATATGTGCACGTACAAGACAATTCAATATACGTATATAACTGCGCAGTTACTCACATCAATTGTAAAAAAAACAATAAGTATACTACATGAGTAACATATCAAATATTTAGGCACTCAAACTGGCCATCGGTATAAAAAATTACATGAACAAAAAATTACATGAACAAAAAAATTGAAACGTAACAGGGGGTCCTTTATTCTGGACATCACTGTAATGCAAATTAAAAATAAGTCACCGACCTCAAAAGTCCTTAAAGGTGATGAATAATGATACCAGAAACTCCAGGCTCTCCAGGTGAATTCTCGTCATGTAACTGTAACCTGATGCGTGACTGCAGTCTACGTACTATAAGTCTGTCCCAGTAGCGTCCTCACAATCACAAACTCGTAAATTCGTAACCATAACAGCAAATTCAAATCCAAAATTCGGCACGTGGCCTCCAACAAAACTTCCATAACAAGAAAAATCTATCTCTCAAACTTGAAAGTAAAGACTTAACTCTCCAATAGATTAATTAACCATATACAATGTCTTGCCTATTTAAAAGGACAAAATGTTTAGAATTTGATATTCTAAGAAAATCGCAAAAATGCTCTTACCCAACAAAACCGGAATGGGCTCACACAAAAAAACAAGGATCCATTAGCTTCGTTTCCTACCTATTTAGAAGTTCCACAATAACCATAATCGGCTTCAAACAGCTTAACAAACAATCAGGCCCTTCTAAACTTTAAGACTTTCCAGCATGATCCCCAAAAGTGAATATCGGGATGTTTTTTTTTTTAAAAAACAAGTCAGGAAAAATCTCGACTGAATGGCGGAACGACGCGCTAACCAGTGAACAGAAACCCACGTTTTCTTTTCCGGTCAACCACATGTTCTCGAGCACCAATCACAGCTTGCCATTTCATTAGGAACCTACCCATAATTCCTTTTCGCGTATTAATTTATAAATACACAGAAAATAGTCCTAACCATAGAATGATTAAAGCAATTCTTAAAATAGAGACTAATAAGCATAAAACCCATGATCGAACCATATTTACAATAAAAATAAATAAAACTAGGATTAATAATTTAAATGCCATAATTTTTCCTCCATAACCAATGTTGGTAACACTTTTCCCCAAACTGAAATATGACAGCTGACAAAAAGGAATAATAAAAAGGTCTACCAGGCTTATTCTTTTAAATAAATAAATAAGAACTTGTTAACTACAGGTAAGAGAGTGTGGTTTTGTTGTAACTAATAGAAGTGTAACTAAATCCTTTTTCCAGACTATACGCCCTAAAATGTGTATATTTGCCTACACTTACAGACATTCCCAAAGATGTTTACACACTTTGTTGGAACCGAATTCCTGAGAAAATAGCAAGGAAAAATAATAGGATTAGCTCAATTCAACAGTAAGTCATACAATATAAACTCTCCCTGGTAGCTATTACTAACTTGTGTTTTGTTTATCGTTTTAGGTTAGACAGTCAAAATACCTCCTGCCAGCAACCAAAGGAAAAATACATAAAATAAAAACTATTATAACCCTCCAGACATGACAAATCCATGAACCTAAATTATAATGATTCTATGAAATAAAACCCATAGGTAACAAGAAGGTTTCCAGAGTATTTTTATTTAACCAACGATACACAAACAAGTTACCTTCTCTATCCACTTTGCTATCAACAAAAGAAAAGAAGCAAATATAAATACCCTTTTCCTCGGGTATCAACTAAAACATTTAAAAAAACAAACGTAGCCTCACTCATTTTTAAATTTACAACCGCATATACAACTATAAGATCGGAACCCAATTTAACGTTACACTGGCATTACGTTCATAATGAGCTTTCATTCGGTCACTAGCTTTGGTAATCTGCTCTCGGTTATTCTTGGGCTGTTCTCGAGTTTCATTCGCATAGTTGGTTACGGAAAGTGGTTCCTTATTGGTAACACAATTATTACATTCGCGACACCAAGCCTCTACATCCTAACGATTATTAATCCAAAAGAATCGTTCTCGTACTTTACTCAGCGTCTTGTTTATTCCAAAGTACCCGCCGGACGTTCCATTATGTGCTTCCTGGAGTACTTTTGGTACACGACCTGAGAATCACTATTTTCCCATGCTCTCTTCAACAGCCCATCTACTACTCTAAGTGAATCCCATTGCGGCCATAAAGCTTTCAATCCTACTCCTTTGTTTAAAACATCCTTCCATTCTGGTCGGGTTCCTTTTTCCTTTGCTCGCAATATAGATCCATGTTTTGCATCACACAGTTGCTCTTGTCTTAAAACTTCCTTTGTCCAATCATCTGGAATGTCTTTTCTTTCATTTACACAACCTTTGTGATGGTAGACTACTTGGGATCATTCGAAGCTGGCAAACCTTGATTTCTCGGTGGACATCGCTTTTTCTAGCCAGAACCGCCCCAGTGTACCCTCTCAAGGCTCCACTGTCGACAATATCGTCTTACATGGCCCAGTTTTCCACAACTATAACATCGAATACCTCCACTTGGCTTCCCACTACTTTGTCGTTTGTCATGCTTCCCTAGAGAATCTAGTTTGGCCAATAATTTACTGAACATTTCATGCCCGTTCTTAGTGTCCAGATTATTTTTGTTCCAATTTGACTCTTCGACAACTTCGGCATTTATCTTCTCAGGGCTTTGCTGTCTACAATCTCGATTAATATGCTCTAATTTGCCGCACTGATAACACCATTGGCTTGGCTTTCCACCGCTTGGTTACTTAATCTGTTTTTCCCGAGAATCCAATTTAGCCAATAATGTACTCAACATATCCTTAATGTCCGGCTTCTTTTTATCTGAACGTGCTTCTTTGACTGTCGCAGCACGCATTTCTGACTGCCTCTACTACAGAGCTGTAGCTGTGGGCCAGGACGGGCGTAGCCCGTCCTGGAATAATTTTCTCCCGACCTACGGCGGCCGCAGAAAATAATGGGGTAACTATTTTTAAATAGAAAAAACGAATTTTTGGCCCATGGGCCCCCTCTGAAAAATTGTTTGCCCACCCTTAAAGCATTTTCTAGCTACAGCTAATACTTTGATGTCGCGATATTCTAAGAACTCGCCTGACCTCTTCGTCCCTTATGCCATCTAAAAAGGTCCTCACGGCTAATTGCTCCTGAAATTATCTTGGTGCACTCGGATATGCCAGGTGTGTGTGTCTTCAAATTCTTGTAAGCTTTCCCCAGGCTTTTGCGTGAATTCACCTGAGCCTGGTATACTTGGACGAGGTGTTGGTCGCCATATCTCAAATCCAAGGCAGCTTCCAAAACTTTAAAGTCTTTGTTTTTCCCCTGAGATATTCTAAGGTAACTCCGATGCTTGGCCCCTTAGTGCTGAAACTAATTCCATGGCCTCTTCCTCGTTATCCCAGTTATTCGCACTTGGAGGGAGGTTTTAACCGAGGACCTGACGATGCCACTAGCTTTCTCTCTCGACTGTCGTTTAAGGCACTCTACTTCGTCTTTAACCTCACTCATTTATCCTTTCACTTGACTGACTTCAGCCTTGACCTCACCTACTTTATCTTCGACCTTACTGACTTCAGCATTTACAACTTCCATATCTGCCTTTATTTTGTTAGTGATTGAATTCATAGCATCCTGTTGTATTTTCATTTGTTTGCTCAGAATTTTCCTTAATTCTTCCTGGCGCCTTTCTTGTTCCTATTACTCCTCTCGATGTCCCTTTTCTTGTTCTTTTTCTTCTTGACGTCTTATTTTCCGATTTTCCATCATTTTCTTTAATTCATCTCTTTCTTTGTTGTCCTTTCTTCCGGAAGATTCCATATTATCAACCGAAAATATGAATTTTTAAAAAAATTGTACAGTGTATTGATCAAAACATAGCGACCATATTGCTTTCTAGGGGAAAATAGATACCGTATTCGTATTCGCCAGATATAATTTAACCAGAGATCATACTCCAAACGTATGTTTCGCGCCAATGTGAGTGATTGTAATTAAAAAAATTTTTTTTTCAAAAAATGGCTACCATCCTAAGGTCCTAATCGAAAATGAATTTCCTCGGAGTAAGGAACAACCGTGCCAAATGGCATCCCGTGGAGTTGACATGCCGCAAAAAAGTCGTACCGCACCCACTATTAGGAGAACAAGATGAGTACTACTTAGATAAGATTTCTTTCAGTTCATCTTCTGAAAATGAGGAGGAAAGTGCATTTCCAACTAACATTATCTTTATGAAAAAACAATGTACGTTAGTATCCGTGCGTTTTTTATAATGAAGCGGTAAAGAAATATTGATTTTATGGGGCAACCCTGTATATATGACGTAGGAAGATTTCGATATGCTTTATAGCAAAAAACTTCTCGAATTACAAGTAAAACAAATATGAATGATTTTAAAAAATTTATCTAGAACAAAATGTGTACTAAATACGAATAAACACGTTGTATTATGAGTTGACATGAGTTGTGTTTTTTTCTCATTTTCTTGCTTGGTATATTTATGTCACAACACTTGATAAGTAAAACAAAATAAAAAAAGTCAATGGTGCATTGATAAAATGAAATACTTATAAGTAGTGTCCTATGAGTCGAAAATTGTTTACAATTTAATTAGTTTCGTTAAACCTGTATGCAACGATGAGAATCTTAATTTTACTTGCGGCAGTGTTGTCATTCTCATTGGCAAATGAAATTTATGAACTTGATTTTGAAGACGTAAAATTTGACTTGAATCATGATTTGGTGGATGAATTTTTGGCAAAATATGAAGCAGCTAAAAATTTGAGGTAAGAATTTTATTGGATATTATAAAAATACTGGTTTTAAGACTATACAAAACTTACGTCAAAGGAAACATTGTTTAGTTTAATACACTGACTAATATAGGCAGTGTTGCAATTTTTACATTTAATTTTATATACAATAAACTTATTAACCCTGGAATCACACTATAGGTGGCAAAGCAATGGGCCATTAGATTTAGGACTGGTAAAATGTTGGCAATTTTTGGCAATGCCTGAAAAACTAATACCTACTGTTTAACATTATACCATCTGTCCTGTAATGGTAAGTTGATGGTCGTATGTATTTAATACGCCCTTTTGTTATTGCATAATTAGAATTATTTCACCATCGTTGCGATGCGGTAAATATATAAAAGCACTCTTTTGCCAATACCAAAAAAGCTAATTCAAACTCCTACATTATCGATCCCGTGTTATAATGGTAAATTGATGGCCCTATGTGTTTGAGACGCCCGTTTGCTATTGTGTATTTGGAAATATTTAACCATCACTGGCATATTAATTATATAAAAGCACTTTTTTTGCCAATACCTGAAAAGCGAATACAAATTACTTGTCTATAATCATTATAACCTCCTTCAGACCTTTAGGACAAGATGGGAGGCATCCATGTTTCCATTCGATCGAATAGTAGATCTAGTAAAATTTATATTATTTGCTTAAATGCTTGTCAAAAGTCACTTTAACTCACTAAATCAATGTATTAACTACTAATGATTACTGTTGATGACCCTGCTATCTTGAAATTTTGCAAAAAAATAAATATTTAGTTTAAATTCTATTACCCGTTCTTAAAATTTATGTATTTTTGTATGCTGAATCCGAATTTTCAATTTAAAAAAATATTTACCGCGTAGCTTTCGAGTAAATCCCGGTTTTTATCATCAAAATACGGTTTTTTGACAATAATAACCGGGATTTACTCGAAATCTACGCGGTAGAAAATTTTTTTAATCGAAAATTCGGATTCAGCACACAAAAATACTTAAGGCATGATAGGTTTAGTCCTTGGAGCAGATTTTTTTTTTTTGTAGACATGTGAATTGAGTAAACGTGCTATTTTCACCTAAATTAGGTAACAAAAAAGAAAAAAATATCCTAAATTAAGTCTTTTTTAATTTCCCAGCCCTAATTATAGTCTCTAAACTCTGTTTCCATGGCTTGTGCACAAGTTTATCGTTTTCCTCTATTACTACGCCACATAGAATTCACTCAATTTTACAATGAAACTTAGATTGCTTTTTTATCATAAATATTTTTTAAGCAGATAATCCACGCACAATTCGCACAATGACCATACGTTCTACAATATAATACAAGTGGTAATAAGAGAAAGAATATCGTTACACATTTTACTTCCACATCCAGTGGAAATATAGTATGGACAAAAATATTTTTGAAAATTTTTATTGTCCAAATAGGCTTAGAATGTCATGAAACGTCGAGATTTTAAGTTTGAGAGGAAAACAAATTCTGTCCGTCTGTCGGTCTGTCTGTAACTTTTTTGTGCGCACGATTACTCTGGAACCGTTTAAGATATTGACTTGAAATTTGGTACACGTACCATGTATTTTAACGAGATCTGGAACTAGATTATTCCGTTAAAGGGTAAAGGTAAATAGGCAAATCAAGCAAGTAAGAGTCCATAAAACTGGTATTTAGTATATATAAGAGAAGCTAAGCTCTCAAAATTATTTTTGGCATTAATCACCTCCATTACCAACTCCCATTATTCAAAGGGGCGATAAAAATAAAATTGTCATTTAGTGTGTGTACAAGAACCAAAGGCCTCAATTTTTTTTTACTTTATCCACCACTACTACCACCCCCCTTCCACCACCCTCAGTCCCACTACAGATGTGGCATATCGTTTTATAGGTAATCACCTCCATTACCAACTCCCACCCCATTATTCAAAGGGGTGAAAAAAATTAAATTGTCATTTAGTGTGTGTACAAGAACCAAAGGCCTCAAAATTTTTTTTACTTTATCCACCACTACTACCACCCCCCTTCCATCACCCTCAGCCCCACTATCGATGTGACGATTTCAAATATTATATTATTAAAGTTCCATAAAAAAATATTTCCACATTCAAATTTTTTTCGTTCTGAGAGGCTTGGATAGAAGATCTGTATGTGGAAGTAGTGATTTCTTGGGCAGCGGTTTTATAATTTGACCTTCGACGAAAACGAATAACGTTGATAGTACACCGCCCTGAGACTAGTTAGTTTTAGTGGACGCGGGCGTATTAATTCTCAATTTCTGCAATTCGCGCGCTCTAAAAAAAATCACTGTACCTAAACTATAAAAGACACAATAAAAATTATGATATCAAAAACTTTTTTGGTATTTTGGCTTTATTTTCTTCGCAGCATGTTATACAAAATTTCCAAAAACAAAAAAGTTTGTAGCTTAGTGAAAATTTGACTGCGTATTTTCTGAACTTTCAAGGTTATCTAAGTTTTTAACAAGCTTAAAAATGCTTACTATACACAGATGGAAGCGCTTAAGTGTGTGTTTTATAACAAAAAAAAGTTCATGTGGATAGCTCCATTCGTTTTTGAGTTATGGCATTAGATGTTCAAAAAAACATGATTAAAAAAAAAAAAAAATCACACCTTTTTAAAAATAACAATGTCCGTGACCACTAAAAAATGTCATATTTCATGATTTCTAATGAACATCGACCTACTTAACGAAATGATATATATCTCAGTTTCTTCTAAGATTAAAAAAAAAAACTCGAGAAGGAAGCGACTTTTCCCCTGTTTTTTACTCCACTATGTGGAGTTTCTAATGACAAAACCCAGTTTTTTTTTTAATTTTACTGAGAGTACCTAACTTCGATGTAATTTACAAATGTTAATTTTCTATCAAATGTCGCACCCAAGTCACAAAAATTATCAGAACGGGAAAGTGTGTGATTGTTCAATTTGTAATCAGATAGAATAACATTATGTTTTGTTGTAAATGTCATAGTGTTAGGTTTTGCTTCACTTAAAAGTAATTTGTTTTAGTGGAAGTAAGGAGTCTGAAAGTATGCAAAATCGTGCTAAAATTATGAAACCTATTCCTCACCTCATTTTCGAGGATGCTGAACACGCGTAACAGGGAGAAAAAAGTTTTTAGTAATGTGCACCCTGAAGCGGCCAAAAACCACTCCTTTTTGCTTATTTCTCATATTACAGCTTGGCATTGGCTATTTTTGCAGGGATTCTTTGTTTTTCAAGGGGATATAACAGATGGTAAAAGGTGATATCAGGTATTAGACCGCAACCGCCCTCAGGCGTGGAATCTACCCTGTCAGGGGGTGGAAAATAAAATATTTATTCTCTAGTGTATATATTGAGTGGGAGTGGTTTCAAAGTCACCATTTGTCAATTTTACATCCTCATCAAAGATGAAACTATCCTCGCAAGGATTTGAAATTCATGTTCCTTAAAACGGGAGAATACTATTGGTAAAAAAATTCTGTTTTTAATGAATTATATATACAGGAAACGATTTTGAGTACAATATAATATTTTTTACAAGACCCAGGGCGCTTCCAAAGACAATTACATGGTTCATATTCCTAGAAATGAACATCATTTTCAATACTATTGCCTCCTTCTTCGTATCGTCCATTTCCGAGTCATGATCAGAAATATGCACTTCGGGTATAAAATTTAGGAAGTTTACAGCATTATCATAACTATTATCATTGGATTCGTTTGTTTCTATACTTGGTTCATCATCTTCATCCTTTGGCGCACAATTCTCACAAAATTTACCTTGACAAGCATTGCAAAAAACGCTACATTGCAAACCTAATTTTATATATCCGCATCGTTTCGCACATTCGCCCTTACAATTACAATTATAATCTCTAAAAAAGAAGTCAGGAACCAATTGATCTACTGAAAATTTGAAATTGATGGACTACGGATACCCCGAGGAAACAAGATTTACCCGGAAAACAGTAAAGGCGACAAAAACAAATAAAATGATAGTACGAGTCCCTAATATCAGCCAAGTCGCTACCTATTATTATTATTATGAAAGGGGTGGTTTCTGACAGTTTAAGGGTGAAGGAAGGGCCCAACCAGCGTAAAACCATTTTCTTCTTGATTAGCATCCTCGAAAACGGGATAGTCCAGTCAATGAAAGAGTTGTAGAGAACATTTTGGAGGGGAGAATTTTTCTCTTCAGGAATGTGTTGGGGATAGTCAGGAGGTAAACATTCTAAAAGTCCCCACCCCTAGCCCCGCCGCTTCAGTAGGAGAGGGGGGTGGAAAGATTCCTTTTTTCAATTCTTCGTTTATAACTCGGAAACGATGCGTCGTACGAAAAAAGGTAATCTATGCAAAATTAAACGTAAATAAATTTCCCACAAGAATGTTTATATTCATTTTCTTCATATGTGTTATATTTTACGAGATATTCGCCAGTGAAAATCGATAATTAACAAAAAAAAAAATCAATTTTGTACCTTGAATATTTCTATCAAAGCGGTTTACCGTGGTCTGCTAATAAATCACAGTCACAAAGCAATCTTTATTTTATAACACTGGACGTATTTACTAACGTAATATTTTGTCGAAATCTAAACATTTCCTTAAATATACAGTGTGACTCACTTAAAATGAAGATACCCTTATAACTTTTTCATTTTGTTTCCGATTTGAATCAAATTTTACTCAAATATAGAACTAATTAGGATCTACTTATGACCAGAAAATCATTCACCTGCTATAAAGGCAAAGCTACATGCGGTACCAAAATATGAGAAAAAAAATTAAAAATCATATTGATTTTTAATCTTACGAACAATGAATTTTACGTAGCCACCACAAATTGCGGAAACTGAGGACCCCCTTTGCCAGATGAGCTTATGTATGAGATATCCCTCATCAATAATCAAATCAAATTTTGGTGTATGTACGTTTGTGGCGCCGATCGGATGCATTTTTTTGAGTTTCTAACATTCAAAATGTTTTTTTTTTTTTTCAGTATATTTTGGTACCGTAGGTGGCTTTTCCTTTATAGCAGGTGAATGATTTTCTGGTCATAAGTAGATCCTAATTTGTTCTATACTTGAGAAAAATTTGATTGAAATCGGAAACAAAATGAAAAAGTTATAAGGGTATTTTCATTTTAAGTGAGTCGCACTGTATATTTAAGGAAATGTATAGATTTCGACAAAATATTACGTTAGTAAATACGTCCAGAGTTGCAAAATAAAGATTGTTTTGTGATTGTGATTTATTAGCAGGCCACGGTAAACCGCTTTAATAGAAATATACAAGGTACATAATTGATTTTTTTTTATTAATTATCGATTTTCGCTGGTGAACATCTCGTAAACTATAACACATAGGAAGAAAATGAATATAAACATTCGTGTGGAAAATTTAATTACGTTTAATTTTGCATAGATTACCTTTTCCCATATGACGCATCGTTTCCGAGTTATAAGCGAAGAATCGAAAAAAGGAACCTTTCCACCCCCCTCCTCCCTGAAGCGGCGGGGCTAGGGGCGGGGACTTTTAGTATGTTTACCTCCTGACTACCCCCAACACATCCCTGAAGAGAAAAATTCTCCCCTCCAAAATGTTCCCTACAATCCCCTTTTGGACATTCATTGATTGGACTAGGGGTAAACATCTTTAACAAGAAAACAAAAGAAACAATTTTCCACCCGACAGGGTAGATTCCACTCCTAAGGACGGTTGCGGTCTACTACATCACCATTCACCATCTATTATATCCCCATGAAAAACAAAGAATTCCTGCAAAAATAGTTGATACCAAGCTCTCATATGAGAAATAAGCAAAAAGGG
Organism: Rutpela maculata; assembly: GCA_936432065.2. Lineage (NCBI taxonomy): Eukaryota > Metazoa > Arthropoda > Insecta > Coleoptera > Cerambycidae > Rutpela > Rutpela maculata. Next base: position 62,876,042 of record OW386289.2, read on the forward strand.
GTGGTTTTTGGCCGTTTCAGAGGGATGCGCAGCACTAAAAACTTTTTTCACCCTATTATTTGTATTCAGCACCCTCGAAAACGTAGGGAAGAATAGGTTTCATAACTTTAGCACGATTTTGTTTTTTTACTTTCACCTTACTACCACTAATTATCGTACACCATGTACTAATAAGATCAATATTATTTTGCAATTAAATTTTCACACGCAACATTGCAAAATAATTTTAAATCTTCCGCATATAAACAGTGGAAAAAAAATTGAACTTTGGGGACTCCTGACCTAGCTGAAACTTCGATAGATCTACACCATGACATACAACATATGAATCCTATAGTTTCAAAAGCCGCCATCTCCTATGAAGTTGATTTCGAGTAATATACAAAAAACTGCTAAGAGATAACTAATGAAGAGATTAATAAATTATTTTTAGAAAAATGTTTTTCTGGTGTTTTTAGTGAGAATTTTCTATTAATAAACAACCAGTTTTAATTTTGTTTGATGAAAAATGGATAATTAAGATGGAGATGGCCGTATTTGAAACTAATCCAAGGAGATGGCTGGTTTTAAAACGAACTCAATGACAGATAGCCGGTTTTGAAATTCACTCAGGTTGGAGATTTTTAAATTTATAAGAACATATTAAAAAAAATACCAATTTGTTTCACAACATACTTTTATTAGGACCTATCACTAACACCAAGAAAAAACATTATCAACCTTAAACTACATTTTCTCTCTCTTCTAGTACTTCACACGTCAGATCCTCCTCTGTATTAGTGGCTTCTGATGTTTCTATTTCTCTATAGAAACTTAACTTTTCCAGATCTCGCCAGTTATCTCCATAATGCGCTTGTAAAAGTGCTGAGACATCAGTAATTTTTTTTGGATTTGGAGCCATTCCACTTGTTAGTAATGCAGGAACTAAATTATGAATCATCTTTCCTTTCTTTGTAACCAGTTTACCACAACCAAGATCAGAACGATAAGCTTCCTCATCACGGATTCTGATGTTATGTTTTACCGTTTTTTTTTTCAAGAAAAACCTCTTACTGGGATTAAATTTAAAATGCCACTGTCCTGGTGTCACGGGATTGGCAGACGATCAATCACACCACCAGAATTGCGGCTTTTAATTGGTTCGTTGGAGATGGCCGAGTTCGATCCGAAAATCGCATTGGATATGGCCGATTGTGAAATTGACATGAAATTTAAACCGAGAATTTTGCTTGGAGATGGCTCTTTTTGATCAGATATTATTATAAAGTTGGATAGCAATTACAATTCCTAATACAGTGTTGTTCTTAACTTATTTTTTGAATATTTTGGAGATGGCCGCTTTTGAAACCATAGGATTCATATTGTCTTCTATCAGTTAGGTAGGATTTAAAAAGTGCAATGTGCTTATCCGAAAAGCCATAAAATTCAAATTTTTCTAAGAGGATATCGTGGTTCAGTTTATCAAATACCTTTGAAAAGTCGGTATATCTGTTTGCATTCTCAATAGAATCAGAAATAAACTCTGTAATATAAAATAAATTCATAACTGTTGAACGGCCTTTGAAGAATCCGTGTTGAGCTATTGATATTTGATGCCTTACATTGTTAAAAATAAAAAGGTGTAAGATAATTTCAAATGCTTTAGCAAAATTGTTTATTATTACTATCGGACGGTAGTTACAAATATCGGATCTATCACCTTCTTTTAAAAACGAGTTCATTTTATCATTTCCACTGCAGTGGAAATTTAGAGGACTTCGGTGATAAGTTAAATAATGTAGTAAGGGGCCTAGAAAAAATAGCAGCCCAGACACGTAATACGAATGTGGGGATCCCATCAGGCCTTTAATTTTCCTTGATGCCGTCAATACTTCGTCTTCTGTAAAACAGGCTATATTTAAATATGAGCTACTCTCTACAAAATTTTTAAAATTATGTGTGATATTTTCAGATTCAGAATAAGATTGCTGATATTCCTCATTATTTTAGTAAAATACAGGACACTTACTTAACGCTACAATAAATTAAAAGTAAAAATGACTACGTTTTCTTCACGAGAAAAATCGACAAACTAAGGTCAAAATGGCTTTCTTTGGAAAATTGTACCTTTTTTTACTATATCGAGTTTTTTAGACATGAGCGCATTTTTTTAGCATGGTGATTTTTTTACATGTTGTTCCTTAGACGTCAACAAATATAAAAATACAAAAATTTATACTGCTAAAAAAATGCGCTCATGTCTAAAAAAACTCAATATAGTAAAAAAGGATACAATTTTCCAAAAAAAAACCATTTCGACCTCAGTTTGTCGATTTTTCTCGTGAAGAAAACGTCATTTTTACTTTTAGTTTATTGTAGCGTTAAGTTAGTGTCCTGTATTTTACTAAAATAATGAGAAATATAAAAAAGAATATATTTAAATTTTTGTCATATCGGGGTCAATATTTTCTTAGCTTAGCATTGGTAGGTCAGATGAACTTTGTTTATAATAATTAATAATTAATAAAATGCCAAAACGAGGACGGATCATTAATTATATTTCCCTCAACATGATTACAATATACTTTATAACAATTATGGGAATCAATTTTCACTTTTCCACTTAATCTTTTAAATAGGAGTAGCAGAAGTATAGACAACGGTGTTAAATAACATGAAATCCCAATTTTAAAAAAAATACAATAATATCAGCACATTACATTGAAAATTCCGCTTGGATAGACATAGACAATATAAATTCAATTCATGGAGAAAGTAAGGGTAAGCCTCCTAAATATTATTTCCTATCATTATTTATTTATTTATGTGTCTTTTACTAATATACATTTCATAATCAATAATATACAACCGTCAAAATATGATTTTTACCTAGATACATTATATTATAGACATTAACGCCCGTAAAAGTAACGAATGGTGGCCTAGTTGTACTTTAGACTCATGAGTCACTGGTTCGAGCCCCAAATAGATATAATCTATTAACCAAACAATTTTTGAGTATTCGTCGATCTATTCCCCTCTATAAAAATTTTCTGATGTCTTTACTGCTCGATTGACAGAAATATAATGCAAAAAGTAAATTTTAATAAAATAATTTTGTTTTTATCTTTTTAATATTATTTAATAAGTACGCAAAGAAAATGATTTAGATAAATAAAATATATTTTGTTCTGTTCTCTTTTAGGAAAGGTGCCGGAATTACTGCCATTGTTAACGAATTTGCTGACAGAATTTTTGAAAATATTGAAACATATTCGGTGTCACATGGATTGGACCCCATGGGGCTGACTAATATTAGTCAAAATGTAAGTTATGAAATTTTAGATATACAATCATTCTACTACTACTACTTTGAGTATATATGATTTTGATTATCTTGATAAAGATAATGAATTAGCTATCTTTTACTGTCAAATATATATAAATATATCATTTAGATAATTTTTTTAATTGAATTATCAAGTGGCTACAATTCACGAACTATTTCTAGTACACTTACTTGTTTTAGTCGATTTCGTAAATGCGATTGTTTATATTTTTCAAAATACGTAGGTACTATCGAATATACAAGTAATGCTAATGAAGATGAGATAATGAAATAATTTAAACTTTTAACAAGGTATATTGTCATTATTAATTAATATAGAATTAGCAACGGAACTCTTTCTCAACCGTAGCTGGAAACTATTTACCGATCCCTCGCGCGCGTTTGTGATTCGGAACTGGTGACGCCCGTACCAGGTTACTGGACCCTTTCTGCTGCGTTGGTGATGCCTGTTCCAACAACTCAGAGTCCAGACTCCAACAGAGGATCACAGAGACTCCTAGTCCAGGAATTTCCTTAAAATATGCGCTGTTCTCAAGAGTGCGATCTTCTGCACTTCTTGTGCGCTCGGTTGACCAGGCAGCTGTACACTCCGGTCATGACCCTTCTTGACAGTTCCAAGGGCTCCTACTATTACTGGCACGGCTGTGGTCTTTGCATTCCACATTCAGCTAACTTCTATTTAGAGGTCGTAGTCTAAACAGCTCAACTTCTCCATTTCCTTAAGTAACACGTTGGTGTCATTCGGAATTAATACATTAATCAGTAAACAGGATTTCTCATTAAAATTATTATTATTATAATCATTATTATGCAGAAACAGGGACAACTACGCAACAACAGATATCGCTGTTTCGATATTATTCTTCCTCATCGGCTCAAACAGACCTACATATAAAAAAACCATTAGTCACTTAATATCTGACTGTCGATTCCTTGCACCTTAATCATCGTCTCATTTATTTATTGACTAACTTTGCTTAATATACATAGAGTGTGAAGGTTTCCAATTTATTACAAACTAGCAGATAGATTCGCCGTTGAAAAAAGAAAGCCTAGTAAGATAGTTTCCAGTTAGGGAGTCAGATTAATAGTAGAGGTCAGAAAGCAAAGAGGGGCCGACTATGTTCTGCAGCAACGAAACCTACCCCGTTTTTGAGGGTACTGAATAAAAAAAAATAATGGGAGAAGTAATAAAAGAGCAAAATAGTTTAATACAAGTTGTAGCTTTTTCATTTTCTACAATATTGGTAATACCTAATTTTAAGATAGAACAAAGAGGAAAGAGATAATTGAGAGAAACCTATTTTGACCGTCATTTTTTCAACATGGCGGTCGTAGCGGACACGATAATTTTTTGTCGAAAACTTGAATTAATGATTGGAGCAACCCCCTCTATATTATAAAAAACGAAAATCTCTTGTAGGAATTATTCGTGGGCGAAATGACAGATTGACTATACTATCTATACGTTGCCTTAAATACATAATGATTAAAAACCGAACTAATGCTTTATTACGAATTACAAGCCTGGCCGCGTTAAGTGCAATAACTAGGTATCGCCACAAAACGCTGAAGATTCGATTGCAACAAACACCAGACGAAAGACTTATCCTACCCAAAGGAGCTCTTCTGCCAGCCACTCCACTCACTTGCAGACTGCAGTTTCAATTTATTGACTCTCGTCAGTATAAGTATAATTAACTGGTTCAACGATAAATTGAAAAAAATGAGGGAGACGCTACGACTGTTAAGTGAACTAAACCAAAGAAATTCTAAATTAGTATATAATAATGAATTAAAAATTTTAAAACTAAATATCGCCAAGAAATTTATAACGCAAAACGCAATTTACATGATAATTATATTAATAACTGGTTGCCTCATTGTTTAATGATTTTTTTATTAATACACCAGTTAATATAGTAAATCAAATACCACACACCCATACTGCCTCTTTTTCTACAAATTCAAGAACTATCGACCATACATTGTTTTTAAGACCATTTACTGAGGATGAGATGTTTTCCTTATTAAACAATAAACTTAAAAACAAAAGATCATCTGGGCCAGACGAAGTACCTGGTTTTTTAATTAAGAAAGTTTTAAAGATACTGGTGACACCATTTACTTATTTGGTAAATTTGTCTTTTAAAACAGGAACATTTCCAGATACCTTGAAAATGGGTAAAGTTGCACCCATTTTTAAGAAAAATAATCCTCATCTTTTAGAGAATTATAGACCTGTAACAATACCATTTAGTTTTTCTAAATTACTTGAATATTGTTACCTAGACCGCTTGTTAAATTTTTTGACGAAATTTGAAATTTTGTCCGAAAAGCAACATGGGTTTCGTAGTGGAAAATCTACTATAACGGCTGTTACAACATTTTATAATCAAATAATTCATTATATTGAGGCAGGCGAATGCCCTGTTGGAATATTTTTTGATTTCAGCAGGGCGTTTGACTGCGTTAATCATACAAAATTGTTGACTACATTGTATAACTATGGGATTAGAGGACAACCGCTAAACTGGATCAATTCATTCTTGACTAATCGTCAACAGTATGTGAGCATACAACACGTCAGTGAAAATAATGTATATAGAGCCAATTCTGAACGTTCGGTTTTAAGTATGGGAGTTCCACAGGGTTCAATATTGGGCCCTGTATTATTCATATTGTATATCAATGAGTTTGATTTTATTCTATGTAATGAATTCTTTTCAATGTATGCTGATGATCTTTCTATGATTATTTCAGATTTTATGCATAATGTGTTAGAAAGTAAATGTAACAATGTTGTACAAAAAGTATCTACATTTTTCAATCAACATCAGTTGTATTTTAATGCAGAAAAAACTCAAATAACTCAGTTCCATAATAGACAGAAAAACTGCGAGTCTATTTCATTTAAGGTCAATGAATCATTAATAACAGGTACCCATGAGAGTATAAAGTTTTTGGGTTTACATATTGATGAATGCTTAAGCTGGAAATCGCATTGTGAATATCTGATTTCCAAACTGGCATCAATTACATTTTTGTTTAATAATATTAAAACAATGCTTACTAAACAACAATTGGTTAATTTATACTATGCCCAAGTAGATTCTAGACTGAGGTATGGTGTCTGTTTCTGGGGAAACTCCACTCTATCACAGAACGTTTTTATTGCTCAAAAACGTATATTACGTTGTATAGCTAATATTTCTAGTACCCATTCTTGTAAAGGGGTATTTAGAGAGTGTAATATTTTAACCTTGCCATGTTTATACATTTTTGAAATGTGTGTTTATGTTTATCAAAATAAGAATGTATTAACTGTAAATAAAAATATTCATAACATAAATACCCGTAGCAAGGAAGATTTTAGAATACCATATGCAAGACTAAATATAACTTGCAATTCCCCAAATTACATGGGTCCAAAAATGTTTAATTATTTACCTACAGAATGCAAATTAGCTAGAAGTTTACAGGATTTTAAAAGTAAATTAAAATTGTTTTTACTGTCAAAATGTTTTTATTCTGTATGTGATTTTTTTACCTAGTTTTTTTAAGGTATATGCTTGTAAAGTTGACTATTCCTATACAATTGTAGTGTTGTCATTATGGAAAATAAATTATTATTATTATTATTATATTATTATTATAATAACTCTAAAAATAAACAGTCAACTATGTGGAAAATAATTAAAAGCAATAGTCCCAAGGTAAATCCTCCTGATTATGTAAACATAAAGGCCAATGACTTTAACGAATTTTTCTTGAATATTTCAGAAAAAATTATAAAAGATCTTGCTAAAACTTACATAAATCCATTGGATTATATGAACGAGACAAATACATTGAACGAATTCACTTTTAGAGAAGTGACATATAATTAGGTTAGAGATATAATTAATAACCTAAAAAATACCAAAAGTAAAGACCCTTATAACTTCACTGTCAAAATTATAAAAACCTTAAAAAATCTTATTCTCGTCCCACTTACAAAACTGATAAACTTGTGCATAAGAAATAAAATTTTTCCTCGCTGCCTAAAAATCGCAAAAGTAATCCCAGTCTAAAAAGGGGTCAAGGGATGATCCAACAAACTACAGACCCATTTCACTTGTATCCTTGTTTGCAAAAATCTTTGAATGTGTACTAAAAAATCAGATAAGTGCATACTTTGAGGCGAACGAGTTGTTTAACCCAAGTCAGTATGGATTCAGAACCAATCAATCTACGTCTTTAGCTATAAATAGTCTTATGCAAAATGTCATGAATGCATTTGAAAATAAGTTATATACCCAGGCTTCCTTTTTCGATTTAACAAAAGCCTTTGACTGTGTGTCTCACCACATTTTACTGAATAAACTGGCAGTTTATAAATTTAACAAAAATAGTATTGAGCTGATAAAGTCATACCTCACGGAGAGATATCAATATGTTTATTACAATTTAAATCTATCAACTCAACAATTATGTAAACATGGGGTACCACAAGGCTCTGTGTTGGGCCCAACCCTTTTCTTAATTTATATAAACGATCTGCCAAATTGCAACTTAGATACTTCCACCATACTATTTGCAGATGACACAACAGTTATCAATCAAGACAAAATGATACCTCAGATGCAAGTCAAAGTGACCGACACGCAGTCAAATGTCTCCACGTGGTTTCTTTCAAATTCATTACTCGTTAACGATGAAAAAACTCAGTCTTTGTTCTTCAGTCTCCGCAAAAAGGAAGACAATTTTAAATCTGATCCCGTAAAATTCTTAGGTGTGTATCTAGATTCCAAACTGACTTGGGAGGAACATGTCATACAGGGTCATTTACGGAAAGCGGGTATTAGACGTTTCTTGGGATCTGTCGAGTTTAGAAATTTGAAAATTGGTATGAGGGGGTTTTTAGATATGGCGGATCCAACGAAAATATTTTCATGCTTGTGCTACTTCCGCTTATACCGGATGTAGCACCTAACTTTGTTATTTTAAATGGAACACCCTGTATTTTATTGCATATTTCGATTCCTCATAAAATTTTAGCTTCGGTTTGTGTACCATAACATACTCTTAAACATACCGGTTTTCGAGATAATTAATATTTTTGGAGATTTTTTACGGTTCCCACCCTTCGGAAAAAAAATCAATATCTTCTATCATGTAGCCGATTAGGAAATTTTCTTTTCAAACTCTTACAAGTATCCTATGGCCTAACTAAAAATTCTCTTATGTTTTCACAATATCATACAGAGTATTTTATTTTCACAGTCGAACATTGTTTTAGTTCAAACGTCAAAAAGTAATTTTTTTCAAATGGAACCCCCTGTATATTTTCACAGAATCTAATAGAGGATTGAATTCTGCATCGATTGATATTACCATTCCCTATACCGATCTCTCTTCGTTTTCTTATTATGGACGAATATTTGTAAAACGTACAAACAAAATCAGCACTGTTTGTTAGTAGGCAATACAAGCCACAACTTGGTTCCTTTTTTATCAAGATGACAGCTTCAAAAACGAGTGATTAGATTTATAACAAATACTTTGGGACAAAAATTTACAAAATTAATGAACACTTTGAATATAAATATTTAATGCAGCAACTGTTCAAAATGCTCTCCACTTGCATTTTCAGTGGCTTGGCTAATTCATGGGGATTTGTTAAAATGTAGCCCGTTCTCTGTTCTTCGGATCTTCTTTGGTAGTAGCAGGGGTGGCATAAACAATATTTTTAATACCCCAAAGGTCCAAAGTCTAAGGGGGTCAAATCAGGGGACCTTGCTGGCCATCTCCAAGGTCCTCGGTAGCCAAACCACCTATCTTCGAACGACTAATTCGTCATAAACTTCCCGTGGACCGCAACCATTTATTTGAAAATACATAGAATTATAAATATTTAGTGGCAAATTATCAATAAAAGTTACTGTTCGCAAAATCTTCGCATATTTATTGCTATTTAAATTCTCCTCGTAGATATGATACTATCAAAAATATTGTTTATGCCACCCCGGCTACTACCAAAGAAGATCCAAAGAAGAGAATACGGACTGCATTTCAGTAAATAAATCCCCACGAAATTCGCCGAGCCATTGTAAGTGCCGTAAATTCCAGGATATTGGCTTGTTTGGAGCAAAATGGAGAGCATTTTGAACAGTGACTGCATTAGATATTTATATTCAGTGTTTATTAATTTTGTAAATTTTTGTGCCAAAGTATTTGTTATAAATCTAATCTCTCGTTTTTGGAGCTCTCAAAAACAAATGATTATCAATTATCTATATGATTATTCTCGTTTATGATAAAAAAGGAACCAAGTTATGACTTGTATTGCCTACTAACAAACAGTGCTGATGTTGTTTGTACTTTTTTACAAATATTCGTCCATAATAAGAAAACGAAGAGAAATAGGTATAGGGAATGGTAATATCAATCTATGCAGAATTCAATCCTCTATTAGATTCTGTGAAAATATACAGGGTGTTCCATTTGAAAAAAATGACTTTTTGACGTTTGAACTAAAACAATGTTCGACTGTGAAAATAAAATACTCTGTATGATATTGTGAAAACATAAGTGAACTTTTAGTTAGGTCATAGGATACTTGTAAGAGTTTGAAAAGAAAATTTCCTAATCGGCTACATGATAGAAGATATCGATTTTTTTTCCGAAGGGTGGGAACCGTCAAAAATCTCCAAAAATATTAATTATCTCGAAAACCGGTATGTTTAAGAGTATGTTATGGTACATAAACCTAAAATTTTATGAGGAATCGAAATATGCAATAAAATACAGGGTGTTCCATTTAAAATAACAAAGTTAGGTGCTACATCCGGTATAAGCGGAAGTAGCACAAGCATGAAAATATTTTCGTTGAATTCGCCATATCCAGAAACCCCCTCATACCAATTTTCAAATTTCTAAACTCGACAGATCCCAAGAAACGTCTAATACCCGCTTTCCGTGAATGACCCTGTATACCTGTCCAACAAACTCTCAAAAAATATCTTTCTTTTCCGACATTTATCTGAAACAGTATCCTATAAAACTTTATTAACTGCTTATTATGGATGTTTTCATACAAATATGTCTTATGCAATCATAAACTGGGGTCATTCTACACATGCATATAAAATATTCAAAATTCAAAGAATCGTTGCACAAATTGGTTACAGAGAGTGTTGTCGAGATTAATTCATAAAACTAGGTATACTTACTTTTCCATGCGTGTTTATACTGGAATGTCTTTTACACATAAAAAAGCGAGAATCCCAATATATAAAACATAAAGATTTACATAGTTATTCAACCAGAAATAATGATAAATTTTTACCAAATTTCTCTATAGACTGGCAAAAACTAGAGATGACAGAAGGGATCATGGGATTAAATTTTTCAATGTCCTACCAGATTTAGTTAAAAATTTAAGTGTTGTATCTTTCAACCATAAAATGAAACAATATTTAGAAAAAAAGCCTTTTATAGTTCTGAAGAATATCTCCAAAATGACTTCAGTGATTGGGCTGCACTTTCTATGTAATTTTAGTTTAATGTATTTTATATTTGTTTAAATCGTTCTATTTCTATATTTTTAATATTTTAATATTTATTATCACAGTTTTTATCATCTTACATTGTACCTGACTTATGTAAATGCTTTGTGCATAGTGACATGAATAAATGATTATTATTATCATTAATATTATTATTATTAATGTGTAGTGTGTAATAGTGTAATATTTTGTCGAGCTCCTCTATATATTTCCTTCAATATACCGTGCGTGTAATTTCCCTCCCATTAGGCATGTACATTCACGTAGCGCGATAGATATGACAACACATCTGCCGTAAATTCCTCCGTCGAGCGGAGCATCCCAGCCTGTTATTTCATTACAGCCAGCTGGCACGCGCGATGTTGTAATTTTACTCCCTATGCCTAGCGCTCGGCTACACGCACGGTGTAAGGAATATGAAGAAGGCGCTTCCTCAGAATGCACACAACAACACAATATTAATTTAGCAGACGTATATAGCGTACTTAAATTTAACCTAAAAGACCTGTGGAATTACCAGTGGAATGAATACTGCTTTACTATTCCTACTAGGTATACGATGGTACACCCTAACATACCTAATAAACTCATCATCATCAATCATCAAGTATCGAGAAAGTATGTAATATCTCTCATACGTCTAAAATTTGGCCACGCATGTTAACGTGCGCACATAAAATTGTGAACAACGTAACACGACAGCCGACCACGACCATATCTTTTTTGGATGTTCAAAATATCGAAATGCCCATACTGCATTAGTTGACAATATTACAAAAAAATGCGATATAATGGCTCCGTTTAATATACTCAATTTATTCACTAAAGGATGGGAAAATTTATACGCATATTATAGGTTTCTTAGAAGAGACTTAAATTAAGCTGTAGGTTACCTTTGTTTCCGTATGTTTTTCCTTATGTTGTTTACCCTACCAACCGTGATCCTCCCTGTAGTGTCTATTTTAAGATGTCCTGACAGACCCCAGGACGAGAAGCGTCTGACCCTATTATATCCATTTTCGTCATCTTCTATATTAGCCCATGAATTTTAGTTTTTGACCCGGAATTAATTATTGTAAAGCTGAAAATTTCCAGGATTATAGTTTTGGTCCAGGAGAACACGTAGCAAAAAGTTCCCTACTCTCCTCCGTCGGCTTCCCTGTTTTTTCGGAGCAACAAGGGCCTAAGTCGCAAAAATTGCAGAGCTGGCTATAAAGTGCAACAGAAAGGTTGTTACCGGTCCGATTTGGGTCGAAATGATCATAAAAGATTAGGAGAAGCATATCCGTTGATATTTCCGTCCATATTTTTGTTCATAATTTTCCGTTCTAGTTCTGTCAACATTTCAAAAATTTAAAAATTATTTTAAAAATTTTTAAAAATTCCGAAATGGCGCCATTGCGGATAAATGAAGACTCGGAGGGGAAAACGTACCCCAATAAACATTTCTCTTCATACTTTGGGCTTTGGGCTCTGTAGCGTCACTCGTTACGGAGTTACACCACTCTGGCTGCGTTGATGAGACTTGTTGCGAATTCCTGTTTATATACAGTGTGTTTCACTTCTCGTGAAGACACCCCTGTATCTTTTACTTCCACGTCCAGTGGAAGTATAGTAACGACAAAAAAATTTTTAAAAATTTTTATTGTCCAAATAGGCTTAAAATGTCATGAAACGTCGAAATTTTAAGTTTGAGCGAAAAAAAAATTTCTGTCTGTCGGTCGGTCTGTCGGTCTGTCTGTCTGTCTGTCTGTAACTTTTTTTGTGCGCACGTTTACTCTGGAACCGTTTAAGATATTGACTTGAAATTTGGTACACATATGTACTTTAACGAGATCTAGAACTAGATTATATTTTCATCTTGTTCCGTCAAAGGGTTGGGGGGTAAATTGGGGTAAATTTGGGGTAAATGGGTAAATCAAGCAGGTAAGAGTCCATGAAATTGGTATTTTAGTATATACAAGAGAAGCTGAGGTCTCAAAAAAATTTTTGGCATTAGCCACCCCCATTACCACCCCCACCTCTTTATTAAAGGGGATGAAAAAAACATGTGATTTAGTGCATGTACAGGAACCAGAAACGTCAAAATAATTTTTTACTTCATCCACCCCCCACTACCACCCCCCTATCACCACCCCCACCCTACTACCGATGTGTGGTATCGTTTTATGGGTTTTTGGGGTAGAGGATTTCAAATATTATATTATTAAAGTTCCATAAACAATTACTTTCACATACAAAGTTTTTTCGTTGTGAGTGACTTGGATAGAGAATCTGGATGTGGAAGTAGTGATTCCTTGGGCAGCGGTTTTTTATTTGTGGCCGAATTCATTTCAAATTTTTATCAGCTATGAAACTCCATAAGACGACTTTATTCAATACATAAATGCTGCCTAGATCTAAAACGCCGGCCTACTGCGATAAAAAGAAAATAGCAATTTTCGAGAAATCATAGTAGGCTTAGAGATAGACAAAAATTTCGTTAATAAAAGTTGTTCAGAATCACTTGATATGTCCTCCTGTACAATTTTGTGAAAATCGGAATATTTTCAAAAAAAAATTTTTTGTTTCACTTCTCGTGAAGACACCTCTGTATCTTTTTTATTTGTGACCGAATTCATTTCAAATTTTTATCAGCCATACAACTCCATAAGACGACTTTGTTCAATACATAAATGCCGCCTAGATCTAAAACGCCAGCCTACTGCGATAAAAAGAAAATAGTAATTTTCGAGAAATCATAGTAGGCTTAGAGATAGACGAAAATTTTGTTAATAAAAGTTGTTCGGAATCACTTGATATGCCCCCTGTAAAATTTTGTGAAAATCGGAATATTTTCAAAAAAAAAATTTTGTTTCACTTCTCGTGTATCTTTTCTATTTGTAGCCGAATTCATTTCAAATTTTTATCAGCCATACAACTCCACAAGGCGATTTTATCTAACACCTAAAGAGAGCTTTTTCCAACAAATGAAAGTTGTGAACAAAAATCGGCATTCAATAAAACGCTAAAAGAGACACTTTATTATTACACATCAACTTAAATGTAATATCAAATTTACCCACATTCCGTTATCCAATCGAGCTGAAATTTTGCATACACGTGTAATTTAATAAATAATTTGAATAATAATTGTGTATGACTTTCATTTGCTGTAAAAAGTTCTCTTTATGTGTTAGATGGAATCATCTCATGGAGTTCTATAGCTGATGAAAATTTGAAATGAATTCGGCCACAAATAAAAATATACACGAGAAGTGAAACACTTTTTTTTTAATATTCCGATTTTCACAAAATTTTACAGTCAAGTGATTCCAAACAACTTTTATTAACAAAATTTTTGTCTACCTCTAAGCCCACTATGATTTCTCGAAAATAGCGAGTTTCTTTTTATCGCAGTAGGCCGGCGTTTTAGATATAGGCGGCATTTGTGTGTCGAGTAAAGTGACCTTATGGAGTTGTATGGCTGATAAAAATTTGAAATGAATTCGGTCACAAATAAAGAAGATACAGAGGTGTCTTCACTAGAAGTGAAACAAAAAATTTTTTTTGAAAATATTCCGATTTTCAAAAAATTTTACACGGGGGCATATCAAGTTATTCTGAACAAGTTTTATTAACAAAATTTTTATCTATCTGTAAGCCTACTATGATTTCTCGAAAAGTAGTGTTTTCTTTTTATCGCAGTAGGCCGGTGTTTTAGATCTAGGCGGAATGTTGTGTTGAATAAAGTCGTCTTATGGAGTTGTATGGCTGATAAAGCCATTGCTGGACCTGTAAAAAAGCACAAGCACATTACTTGATTGCTGCAAACTTCTCGAGAGATTAAATCCTAACACTATTCTCCCTAACGCGCTCACCTGAAAGTATGCGCGGCATAAACTATTTTCCGAAACGTCAACTGCCTTCGTTTTAATTTTTTCAATTTATCATTTAACAGTTTTGTTTCAGTTTATATATTTTTAGGTATGAGACATTTTGTAATAGAAGTATAAAAACCAGCCTCTGTCAGATCCTTTTGGCGCAGAGGATTATTTTATCAAAATTTTAAATATTTTTACAGTGGCAAAATACCCAACAAACTCAGAAATCACGAATATGCCACAAATAATAAATTATAAACAATATATAAACAGGAATTCGCAACAAGACTCATCAACAAGGGTCGGAATTTTTTCAGCGTTAACAGAGTCGGACTTGACTTGATATTTAATTACTTCCACATCCAGTGGAAGTATAGTAACGCAAAAAAAATTTGAAAATTTTTATTGTTCAAATAGGCTTAGAATGTCATGAAACTCGAGATTTTAAGTTTGAGCAAAGACAAATTTTTATGCGCGCGATTACTATGGAACCGTTTGAGATATTGACTTGAAATTTGGCACACGTATGCATTTTAATGAGATCTGGAACTAGATTATATATTGATCTTATTCTGTTGAAGGGTAAATTAGGGTAAAAGGGGGTAAATAGGTAAATCGGGCAAGTAAGAGTCCATAAAATTGGTATTTAGTATATATATATATGGGAAGCTAAGGTCTCAAAAAATTTTTTGGCTTTAACCACTATCATTTCCCATTATTGAAGGAGGTGGAAAAAATACGACAACTTCTCCTTTCCCCACCTTTAATCTTCACCAAAACCTACAACCAACCCCTTTCTATTCACTCTGTTTGTTTTTACCTTTTTTGTTCCTTGTCCATTTTTGTCTCTAAATTCAGTCTCGACCAATAAATTCTTAATAAACAAAAATTTCATATAACATTACACACTTTTAACTATCCACGACACTTTCCTGGCGTCAGGAAGACTACCAGGGTGGAATTGTCTCAAACGAGTTTTTTCGTTGAGTTTTGTTTTCCCGTGCCAGCAATCAAAATTTTTAAGTGTTCGCGTGTGCGTGAAATAGATAGTTTTTCAGTTTTAATTTTAATTATTTTTAAGTACCTACCCTCGTGTACTACGTTGCACGATATTGTTAAATTTAAGCCTTTTTCCATTAGGCAGGAGTTTTAACTCACCAAGTAATTTTCGTCACCGCCAAACCGGACCCTCCCCGCCCAGCCTCACACCCATCTCGGCGATGTTCGCCGTGGTTGTCTGTCTGGCTCCGGGACGGACTCCGGAATGGCGCATATTATATCACGTAACATTAATAAATGCTTGTTGTTGTTGTTGGATGGAAAAAATAAAAACTGTGATTTTAGTGTGTGTACAAGAATCAAAAGCCTAATTTTTTTTTTTATTTCATCCACAAATTTGCACGATACTAAACGTGGTTTCACAGCTTCTCCTTTACCTAAACCCTATAAAACGATATTAATTATTTGGCGGCCTGTTGCATCTTTCGCTTCGTCAATACTCAGACATATGTATTTATTTTGAAGATCTTCTCGAATTTTCTCCACCCTCTTGTCACATTCTTCTTTAAGATATCATTTCCGAAGATATGATTCATCTGGAAGCTTGATATTCGTGTATTTTTCTAAAAATTGTCTAAAACGCAGCTGGTTGAGCTGGTACCATGGAATGTCGGACGAAATCATGAAATTCATTAAATACAACTTGAATTCATCCGCACTTAAGGCTTTAATATTCGATACATGCATACATGTTTCATCTAATTGACGTGGTATTTAAAGTTGCACTTTCTGTTGAAATCAACCACTGTTTTACAAGCATCACAGTGCACGTGGACACCATCAAAATGCAATTCGGGGCAGTGCTTTATTCTTTCACGAGCTAATACGTCGTCACGCCTTTTAACTTTTGGCATTTTGTAATATAAACACAATAAGAACTACACGGAATTACTAGACAAATAGTTTCGCTAACGAATTACGCGGAATACTAAAGTGCAGACTACTTGCGGCAAGCTGCTAAAATCCAGCCCACAATTAATAGAAAATACCGGTTGACTCGTATAACTTTACGCGCAGGTCGATGGCGTCATTGAAATTATCACGGAGCAGTAAGCACACGGCGCAGCAGCAATGTTATTTTGGCATTTTTCCACATGTTTTTTAGTGGTTTGTTTTCTACATCAACCATGTTTTTGTCATTTAATAATTAGTTGTTTATTTTTCAAATATAATTACGAGTTGTAGTAGTACTTGCTTTAGTTAAATTCATTTTATTAGCTTGTAGTTTGTAAATAATGCGACGCGACAGCTAATTTCACTTAATATCTACAAGTTTTATTTATTTGTTGGTTTCGTAATTTGGTTAACAAATATTTTCGATTTACATTATTGTCAACCGAAAATTACTTTTGTTCTTTGTGTTCTTATTTGCATGCAGTATAGCCTGAAATAAAAGTATTTTGTAAGTAAATAGTGTAAATTTGTATAAGGTTGCATTTGGCGAATGATCTGAAAAATAGACACATACTTTAACCAATAAATAATATACTATTATATTAATTACGACAATAAGACGTTAACTTTTCCCTCGCGTTTTCCGTATAGCTAGTTACAGTTTCCAGTGGATAGCGCAGCGGACAGGACGAGGCAACCGATGCCGGTGTTATCTTATATTCGTGAGTCCATTCCAATCGCGGCACACGATAAACAAACTGCAGCAAACTGCAGTGGGCGGGGAAGTGCTAGTTGTATATTTAAGGTGAATTTACATATTGATAAATAAAATTTCACGTAGAAATATAATATCATTTTTCAACGTATTTGTAATATAATTCATTGTACTTTATTTTAATGCTCCTGAGTGCGACCCTGTTATCGCTGAAGGATTCCGACCCTTGCTCATCAACGCAGCCAGGGAGGTTCCACCGGGTGTATGACGGGCGCGACCGCCGCGCTGCGACGCTCAGAGTGGTGTAACTCTGTAACTGGTGATGCTACAGAGAAGATAGATATACCAATGGAAAGCCCAAAGTATGAAGGGAAATGTTTATTGGGGTACGTTTTCCCCTCCGAGTCTTCATTTATCCGCAATGGCGCCATTTTGGAATATTTTTTAAAATATTTTAAATTTTTAAAAATTTTTGAAATGTTGACATAACTAGAACGGAAAATGATGAACAAAAATATGCATGGAACGGATATGCTTCTCCTAATCTTTTATGATCATTTCGACCCAAATCGGACCAGTAACAACCTTTCTGTTGCACTTTATAGCCAGCTCTGCAATTTTTGCGACTTAACCCCTTGTTGCTCCGAAAAAACAGGGAAGCCGATGGGGGAGAGTAGGGGATTTTTGCTGCGTGTTGTCCTGAACCAAAACTACAATCCTGGAAATTTTCAGCTTTACAATAATTAATTCCGGGTAGAAGCGATATATTGACTAAAACTCCTGCGCTATATATATTCTATAATTAATTTAAGTATTTAATTGACTTTATGCAAATTGCGGCTGGCAGGATGGTACTTGGTCGAACGCCTTAAAAAAAGGAATATATTTATTGCACTTAACGCGGTCAGGTTTGTAATTCGTAATACAGTGCTCGGCGGGGCATTGGTTCGGAAAATAGCTATTGGTTGCAGTCTGATTTTCATCTCTTATATATATTTAAGGAATTGTATAGAGGAGTTCGACAATTTTACATTAGTAAACTTAATAGCCTTATTGCTCCCAGCTGCAGTATCTTGGTGCACCATACCACCGACCCGTAGATTTTTTCTTTATTTTAGTTGTTTTTATTTTCCGATTTTTAGTTCCTCACAGCTTCGTTAACATTAACCCATGGCTTCCTTAATGGTATATCAACTATTAACAGAACCAAAGACGACGTTGAAGTAAGCTATCGATCCGACATCAAGGAACTGGAAATACATGCCCCAATTGTATTCTCCAATCTTAACGTAAGTAAAAAATACCAAAGTTGACTTCTTGTTAACGTTCCTATTCTGTGTCTTTATTGACATGCTACTGAAATTTGGTGAATTGTATAAGGTTATTTTTTATAAAATCCTCACAATAATGACACAGGCACACAAAATAAAAAAGTGGTCTTTTACTCTATTGGGTAACCTATATATATATTTCGACGTGCTGAACACAAATCGCGTGTCCGTTTATCTCCATTGGTCACCATTCTTTGTAAATCGCGAAAATAACCTAAAAAAAACCTCATAATTTAGGTTATTTTCGCGATTTACTAAAAATTGGTGGATTCGTATGCAGCATGTCGAAGTACATAGAGTCCCAGAAACAGATCACTTTTCACATTTTTTGTTTGTTTGTGCATATACGATTTTCTAGAAAATGGCGGAGGATCCGGTTATATTCATATATTATACACACACACACACACACAAGGTCTGTTTATAGATATTTTTGCCTTTGACCTCTTGTAACTTTTATAGCTCCAGTGGTATGCAGTGTGTCCCAGGATAGATGTAACAAGAGGTGTGATGGACCAAAAATTTTGGAATTTTGGAATGGTATTTGGGGATTGAGTCCTGGTTGTTGTAAAACTAAAGTATACCAAAAATGACTTGATTTGGTGTTCTACAGGGTGTTTTATAAGCAAAGTTGTAAAAATCACCACTAATAAAGTACATTTATTTTTCAAAACATAAAAAAATTCCACTAAGAAAAGTTATTTAGAATGCAATTTTATACCTCTATACCAAATTTCAGGAATATTAAATTATTTTTTTGAAACTTCCCATTTTTTGCGAATTGAGAGTTGAATTCATATTTAAAGTTGTGTAGGAGCAAATGTTAATCATCTCAAAAAGTAGGCTATTGGTAAATAAAAAATTGAATATACGAGATGTAAGAAGGTATAATGTTAATCGAACTAATTGTAAAACAAGAAACAATTACTAACAGAAGATTAATGAGGTTTAAAAATTATAACAAGTAATAAATATCAAAAACATAACAGATTCACAAACAAATTAATTATTGACCAATACAAAACAATGTTTATAATTTTTTTATTATTCGACGTAGCTACCGCCAACAACCACACACATTTCCATCCTTCGCCTGAAGTCCTTAAAACTGTTTCGAATATGATCTAACGAGGAATCTAACTATGAAGTTTACGGAATTTGTAATTCTCTGCTTCAATACTGCTACATCGTTAGGAAGTGGTTCAGCGTAAACCAACTGCTTGAGGCGACCCCATAAAAAGAAATCCAATAATGATAGGTCTGGGGATCTCGCCGGCCACTTGATCGGTCCATTTCTGACAATCCAATTTTCTCCAAAATTTAAATTCAACCACCGATTAACCATTTCTGTGGAGTGGCCAGGGCATGTTAAAAATGAACTAAAGGTATATCTCTTAAAATATTTAAATGTTCTTCAGAAAATCTTTCAAGAAGCTGTAAATAAGTGTGCTGATTTAACCTTCCCTCAATGAAATAAGGTCCAATAACTCTAACGTGATAAGAAACGGTACACCACACATTCACCTTTTATAATATTGTCTTCTACAATGAATTCTAAAATTTGGATTTTCAGAAGCCCATAACCGACAATTCTGAGATGAAACAACACCATTGGTTGTGAATGTGGATTCATCTGAGAAAATTATGAAATGATGAAAAAATCTCTCTTCCATGATTTTTTCTCCAATGGTCAAAAAAAAATTCAATCTACGGCCGTCATCTCCCTCTTCAAGCGTATGTTTATAATTTGCTTTATATGCCCTAATTTTCTTTGCCTTGTAAATTCTTTGGAGTTCAGACTTGCTAATATTAATAAGAGCTGATCTCTCTCCTAGTGGCATCCTAGGATTTTCTATAACAGAGGCATGAGCTATAATAGCCCCAACATTGTCTTCATCGTATGCTTTTATTTTTGTTTTCATGTTAAGAACACTACCAGTAGCCAGAAACTTTTCAATTTTTCTCATAGCCTGAGTACGTGACAAAGCAGTGTTTCGAAATTTCAAATTAAATTGGCTTACTACTTCTCTTAGCGAGTTTTCACCGCCAATTCCGCAGCATTGCACAATATAAATTTTTTCACGCACTGTGAGTACCTTTTTCACTTAATTTTTTATGCTTGGTTCGTTAATTTGAAACAGAAATTAAGGATAATATTAACTACGTTTAACAGATATGTCAATAACAAATGATAAATGTGTATCCACTGCTTTTCTCATAGCCTACTTTTAGCTTCTACATAACTTTAAATATTAATTCACAAAAAATAATTTCTATGCAGTTTTAATTGAATGGTTCAAAATAAAATACTAATTTATTGAAAAAATGGGAAGTTTCAAAAAAATAATTTTATATTCCTGAAATTTGGTATAGAGGTATAAAATTACATTCTAAATAACTTTTCTTAGTGGAATTTTTTCATATTTTGAAAAATAAAAGTACTTTATTAGTGGTGATTTTTACAACTTTGCTTATAAAACACCCTGTAGAACACCAAATCAAGTCATTTTTGGTATACTTTAATTTTACAACAAGCAGGACTCAATCCCAAAATACCATCCCAAAATTCCAAAATTTTTGGTCCATTACACCTTTTGTTACATCTATCCTGGGACACACTGTATATAAGAACTTTTGACAATTTATTTAAAGTACTGCAAACATGCTTCATTCAAAAATTCAGCTGGGTGTAAATTTTTATTCAAACAAATTCTCGTTTGACTGAAGTAAAAGTATTTTGAGCCGTTATTTAAAATTGGTTCAAAAAATTAGAGAAAAGTTGATAAAGCAGAGATGCCTTCCTATCTAATTCAGTATTTTGTATATTTACCAGTTTACGTACGATTATCACGTGATCGTCCTGCTCATTGGACCTAAAGGAGCAATGACAGGAAAAATAAAGGATTTTAAAATGGACATCATATTAACCTTTAATTTTAATACCTACCAGGCCAAAGTCGAGAGAGTAAAAACAACAAATATGGGGTAAGTACTAACTCGTTTTCCAAGTATTCAGAGTGATTTAGGTTTTATCCAAAAAGCTTAACACTTTCGCAGACAATAACTGCTGTAGCAGTAAAACATTTTTGAACCTATTTTATCTGTTTACTACCATTGTTCAAAAACTTTATGTCAGTAATTTTCCCATTTTCTACTTATGTGAAACTGACTGATGTAATTTCATATAAACACTACTTATCATTATCACAAATACTGGAAGTCCCATTAGTGACGTTTATTAAGTATATGGAATGTTCCTAATTTCAATCGTATATATTTTAAAGTAAAGGAAAAAAGGAGGGGTGACCATATGATCCTGTTACGCGCAGTTTCCTATTAACAGCCAGTTTCACAAACCTTTTTGGTTGAGTAACCTGAACCTGGAAGTTAGTAAATATTTATTATTTATACTGTCTTAAGGCCAGTTGTATAACAGCGGTTTAAACTAAGCAATAACTAAACGTTAAAGTTAAAGTTAAATAAGATTAATATTTTACGCGTTGTGTATTGAATATTTAAACTGAGTTTGGATAAACGCACTTTTGCTGTTGTTTGAGGAAAACTGATTTAGAGGTATTAAGGAAATTCGTTTCTGCCATAACTCATCATGATATTTCTATTGTTATTACTGTTTATGTGTAGATCTAATACATACAAAAATATTAGACTAGTTCACAAGTTCAAGGCCGTGTTAATGCTTGATAAAGCTCATAAAAATATGAGTGAGGGCTCATTGGATTCGGAATAACGTCTAGAAAAATGTGCAAAAGTTTCAAACCCGCACATAAACAATTGCAAAAGTTATAAACAAATGAAGATTGAAAAAATAACGAGTTTCGTTTTTTGCAAATAACTCGAAAATTATAAATATTTGAAAAAATTTAAAGACAGATTCTTAAAGCGGAAGAAATTTCCAATAAAAAAGTCCCAACTACCGAAACTCTACCAATAGAGCTCCGCGCAGCGAACACTAAGCCGTTATCATAACGGCTTAGTGTTCGCTCTGAAACCGGCCGTAATAAATAGAAATATTTATATATGTTATTAAATATTAATTTAAAAATTTTAAGAAATTATGGTATTATTTAGATACTTAAAGGAACAATATCACGTTGGAAAAAAATTGTTTCACCGATTTTTCATAAAATGAGCTTATTGTTAATTAATAATTTTTTTTAGAGTTTGCGTTTATATTTCAAGTCGGATAATGTTAAACAAAAGCCACTAAAATTATTTCGCTTCATGGAGACCTTATGTCATCTATACTTTATGTTATGTTATAGTCTAGTATTTATTAATTATTTAACCTAACAAAAAACTGAAAAATTAAAAAGAGAGGTTGAAAAATCGTTTTTATTAATTTTAATTATTATTACTGTTTTATATTAAAAAATACTCTAAGATTACATAAACTTTAAATTTTTATTGCTATTTGCTTAAATAAATTTTATAAACAAATAGATTTTATAAACGTATTTTTGAAAAATTGCCATTATATTTGTTATAAAATAGTGTGATTAAAATACAACATTTTTTTTCTTAAACATTTTTTTAATTGGTTATAATCAATTTTTTACTTTTTCCATTATTTAAGCAAATTATTAAGAAACAAAGGGCAAGGGTAGATAAGCTATATAATTTTCGCCCACCAATTTCATAAAAAACAAAAGTTCTCCTTAAAGTCATTAAGCGTTATTTATTTATAGTTGAACATATGATCTTTATGTTTCTATATGTTTTACATTTGAAAAACAACAGTCGGTCATAGTAATATAATTTTAAAGTGGGCATGTTTGCAGTTTTTTAGTGATTTTTTACCTTTTTCCGAACTTTTAATGTATATTTCAGTTAGATGCGTTCGATGAGACAAGATAAACTATACCTCATTTCATTGTTGAGCATTTAAGCTTTTAAATAATGGTTAATTTATATTGTTTCATGGAGCGCTTCAATGTATAAAAAACAAAATCGTTTCCGCGGGAGTCGTAGTAGTGTCGACGTTGCGTGCGAATTTAAACGTGTCAGCGCTCAAAACCACATATTGTGGTATGTATTGAATAAAAATATGTTTATCCACGACCATCGTATAATCATTGCATACTACATTTAACAATTGTCAAATAATGATAGTCATTATTCCAACCAAACGTATAATGAACATAATCTGATTCTAACACATATTTAACCAACCAGGAACTAGTTGTTTTCATTCTACCGCACCTTTGACCAATCAGGAACTAGCAATTTTCATAAGGAAACGGCGAATCCATTTTTCCATGTTTTCGTGCATATTTTCTTGTTTGACGTTTAACACGTCAACGTTTTACTGTAAATGAACTTTATTTTTTCAGTTTTATAAGATTAAAACAGTTAAAATATGCGATAGTCGTGGATAAATTATAGTATTCAGTTCGCGTATAATGGCTATTACACACTCGGATGCTTTACGACACGCCTTCGTCTCGTGTCGCAAACATCACCCCCGCGAGTAATAGCCATCATTATACGCTCACTGAATAATCTACTATTCCAACGAGCAGTTTTTTATTACTCGTCAAGACATATACTACTCGAAAAATATAATGACATACAACATGGCCGATGGGCGGAAAAAGGCCCTTATCTATCCTTGTCCTTTTATACTCAAAATTTATTATTTGCAATTCTTTGCAAGGTGGAAAAAAATTTAAAAAATGTTGTTAATTTATTTGTTTATTTAATAAACAATTTGTTATTAACAATCGCCGAAGGTGTTTATATTTTTTTTAGATAGAAAAAATAACAAAAATAACCATATACATAAACATGCCAAAAAATTTTTTTTAATATTTGTTCTAGAATTTTAAATTTATTTTTTTTTGACAAGCTTATGTATATGGTTATTTTTGTTATTTTTTTTCTACCTAAAAAAATATAAACACATTCGGCGATTGTTAATAACAAATTGTATATTAAATAAACAAATAAATTAACAACATTTTTTTTTCTTTTTTCCACCTGGTATAGAATTGCAAATAATAAATTTTAAGAATAAAATTTTTTTGTTAGGTTGAATAACTAATAGACTATAACAATTAAAAACATCGCAATGTCATAATCCCATAACGTGTAGTTGACATAAGGTCTCTACGAAGCGAAATAATTTTAGTGGCTTTTGTTTAACAATTATCCTACTTGAAATATGAACACTAACTCTAAGACAAATTGTTGATTAACAATACGCTCATTTTATGAAAAATAAATGAAAAAAAATTGTCCAATGGGATATTGTTCCTTTAAGTGTCTAAATAATACCATATTTTTTAAAATTTTTAAATTAATATTTAATAACATATAAAAATATTTTTACTTATTACTGCCGGTTTCAGAGCATCGTAACGGCTTAGTGTTCGCCGCGCTGAGCTCTATTTTCAACATTAAATTAAAATTATTAATAATAGAGGCAGAGTTTTCTAGAAGTCATTCCGAATACAGCGAGCCATTTACTCATATTTTTACGAGCTTTACCAAGCATTAACACACGGCTTTGAACGTGAACCAGTCTATATGAGTTTATATTATTTTGTGGCTGCTCTTTCGTGTTTTTATAATGTGAATAAGTAATTCAAGTAAATGTAATTCAAACTATTAGACATATTTTTCAAACATATAACCTGTTATTAAGAGGAGGTATTTTATTGTGCACCGTATCAATAATAAATTGCAGTGTTCTGTGACAAACGAAATTTAAAAAAAATTCTAGTCACAAAGTTAAAAAGTTATCCCACATTAAAAAATTATTTATGCTCTATCGAAATACTCGTGGAATTCTCTGATATACACTTCTGTGTAATAAAATCCCGTGCACCTATCTTTCGCTATATTAAATCATTCTTTATTTATTTGTCAGTGTCAGTGTCATATTTTCGAAATGCCGAAATTAACTGAACATGAAAAAATTCTAATTCTCTCTAAAATTGAAGAGGGATGGTCTATCAGAGCAGTTGCTAACCATTATCTCTTAAATAAAAGTACCGTGTTATGGGCGTTATGAGTGTGAAGAAAAGGTGGGAGGAGGAAGGTTATCATAAAGAGAAAAGGCCGACCGAGAAGTTCAAATCTGGCTCAAGATGAAGCAGTCCTTGTCTATTTGAGGGAAAATTCGTTTCAAACAGCAGTAGACGCTGTATCCGACAAATTTTCCGGCATCGAGGTCAACAGCTAACCGAAGGATAGAAAAAACTAATTAAAAAACTATGTAAGTGCCAAGAAGACCATATTAACAAAAGAATATAAGCAAGCTCGCATTCTGTTTTGTTTAAATTATGTCTATCGCCCGTTGGAGTTTTGGAACAATGTTGTGTTTACCGATGAAAAAGTCTTTCAGTCTTGTAATGACGGACATATTCGGGTGTACCGTCCTGCAAATACCAGGTTTCACGAACGCTACGTGTCTCCGCGGAACAGGTCCGGGCGATTTTCTATTAATATATTTCCACTGCAGAACAACCATGCAGAAAGCCGCTTTTTAATGTTTTGAGCTTTCAGAATCTGGCCTTATCTCGGACACAATTTTTCAACGTCAATTTTTACATTTTTAAAATTACTTACTTATTATATGACATTTCACAATCAATGTCACTTTTTTATAACCTATATGATAATAAAAAATCTAAATTCCAAAAAGACTGATTCACATCACTTAATATTAGTAAAAACTGGATTACTTGATTTTTCAAGTGTATGGGATTTTATTGTACAGAAGTGTACCTATTCTACCATTTGAAGAAAATCTTCATCATTAGTAAAATCTCCAAAGTATTCTTACAATTAATTATTTTTTATTTATTTGCTTCTTTCATGATTAGAGAATATTATTTAGGTATTATGCAAATCACAACTTACACACTTTTTTATTTATTATAAATATACCTACTTTCTGTATATTGTTGCCCTAATCTGGGCACGCAAGTATTTACCTAACTAGTGTATTAGTTAGGTAAATACTTATTATTGGAGATTCAATCAAAACAACTACTCTTCTAGCTAATACTGATGAAGTATTAAATTACATGATAGGATTCTTAGCATTTTAAAGCAAAAAATATAATGAAAATACTTAAATCATTTATTCAAATTTAGTCATTCACACTTTTTTATTTAATATGAAATTATCTACGTTTTGTACCTATATTGGTACCTTAATCGGGTCACGCTAATATACTACTTAGGAAAACACTTTAAAACACTCATTATTGGAACACCAATCAAAACAACTACTCTTCTAGCTAATACTGACAAAGTATTCAATTACATGATAGGATTCTTGGCATTTTAAGGCAAAAAAATATATACTGAAAATACTTAAATTATTTATTGAAATTCAGTCATTCACAACAATTATTGAACCGTACATTCTATTTCAACTCTAGAAAAGTTGTACAAGTTTTTTCGAACTCGTTAGTTCTCTTCAATAGAGTATAGAAACATTCATTCATTATTTACAAACCTATTCTTGATTTATTTTTACAATTAATTATTTTTTATTTAGGTATTTGCTTTTTTCATGATTAGAGAATATTATTTAGGTATTATGCAAATCACAACTTACACACTTTTTTATTTATTATAAATATACCAACTTTCTGTATATTGTTACCCTAATCAGCGCACGGTAATATACTAGTTAGGTAAATACTTTAAAACACTCATCATTGGAGAATCAATCAAAACAACTACTCTTCTAGCTAATACTGACGAAGTATTGAATTACATCATAGGATTCTTAGCATTTTAAATAAAAAAATATATTGAAAATACTTAAATCATTTATTTAAATTTAGTCATTCACACTTTTTTATTTAATACGAAAATATCTTCGTTCTGTATATTGGTACCTTAATCGGGTCACGCTAATATACTACTTAGGAAAACACTTTAAAACACTCATTCTTGGAAAACCAATCAAAACAACTACTCTTCTAGCTAATACTGACGAAGTATTGAATTACATGCTAGAATTCTTGGCATTTTAAGGCAAACAAAAAATATTGAAAATGCTTAAATTATTTATTGAAATTCAGTCATTCACAACAATGTACGGTTCAATATAATTGTTGTGAATGACTGAATTTCAATAAATAATTTAAGTATTTTCAATATATACTTTTGTGCCTTAAAATGCCAAGAATCCTAGCATGTAATTCAATACTTCATCAGTATTAGCTAGAAGAGTAGTTGTTTTGATTGGTTTTCCAATAACGGGTGTTTTAAAGTGTTTTCCTAAGTAGTATATTAGCGTGATCCGATTAAGAATATACAGAACGTAGATAATTTCATATTAAATAAAAAAGTGTGAATTACTAAATTTGAATAAATGATTTAAGTGTTTTCAATATATTTTTTGCTTTAAAATGCTAAGAATCCTATCATGTAATTCAGTACTTCGTCAGTATTAGCTAGAAGATTAGTTGTTTTGATTGATTCTTCAATAATGAGTGTTTCAAAGTATTTACCTAACTAGTATAGTAGCGTGCCCAGATTAGGGCAACAATATACAGAAAAGTAGGTATATTTATAATAAATAAGAAAGTGTGTAAGTTGTGATTTGCATAATACCTAAATAATAGTAGTATTCATTATGTACAGAAAATTAGATATTCATATCTGACTTATCTGAGTTTAAACTGTCAATTTTCGTGGTTTAAGTTTAAAATAAGTTTAGTTATTAACCGAATTTGGTACAATGAAAAAAATAGGTTAAACTGAGTTTTACGCTTAAACCGCCTTTATCCAACTGTGGCCCTCAGAAGTTTAACTTTAACAAATATGTGTATTTGCGATAGCTGCTCAAATTTTTATCCTGATTGTTATATACAGTCTTCATCTCAACTACCGATTGTCTTAACCATAAGATAATCAAGTCCTTCAAATTATCCAGACATTGTGAAATAGATTTTTATAATAAACCGTTGGTCAAACCCTGACTATTAGTTAACCAACGATTGTGATACTACCTGTATTATAGGAACTTCTTTTTACTTTCATGTTTGATAATAATTTTTAATCGCCCTGTATACAGCATGTATAGAGGGCGATTTTGATGCTCGATGAGCTTGATTTGACTGTTTTGAAAATTTTGTAATTTTCATATTTTCAAGGCCTACTAAGCTTCTAATTTCGAGATCGACTATTAGGCAGTTTTTTTATCTAAAAATTGGATAGCGTATTCGACTCGCAGTTGTCTCAAATACCTCCCTATACAAAATTTTAGCTCGATACCTCATATAGGTTGTTTGTTATTCAATAACCAAATTTTAGATTTTTCACTTTTCGACTGGCCCTGTATAAAAGTCGGTTAGGTTTACTAAAAAATTAAGGTAGTCATTCGACTTAAGGAACATCAAATAATAAACGAAGAAGAAAAAGCAAAAGTTATTCTTTAAATAAATAGTGCCAGACCTCCTGAAATCATTATAATTTGGGGGGACTGAATGAAACTTTTACCAGCTGTTTCTAAGCTCATGTGGAGCAAAAAAGTCGGGGGGGTCCATCATGGGGAGGTAGCTTTCAAATATGGCGGCCGTTCAAAATGGCGACCCGACTGCGAATCTTTAAATTCAATTATCTCCAGATCGGGTGGAGCAATCTTCAATTTCTTTTTTTCTAAATGTAGATTAATGAATTGAATATATTTTTGTCTGTAATATTTATGGCCAAAAAACCAGTATTTATCGGTCAAAATTTGAAAAAACGAAAAATTGGATTTTTTTAAATTTACGTTTTGCTGCTTATTGGACTAACGCTTGGGTATATCGAGAACGTGTTCTGAATAAGAGTTTTAGAGCAACATCTCACTTTTAAAACGCAAAAAAGAAATTGAAGATCGGATTAATAGAACCCGACATTTCGAGATTCAAAGTGGACGGGGCGGGGTTGAGCATTAATACTGTATTTTAAAATAATAGGGTTTATCTATCTGTCCGTATAATTTTATTGTTTTTTGCATTTTCTTTTATATTATTGATTTCATATTTCAGGTAATGATGTGACTCCTCCAAAGAAAACGGAGATCCTTCTCCAAAAAAGTTAAAAATTGACCGTAACTGCATCATTTTTGAAAATGCTACACTACTCCAAAGACTTGGACTCATGGAATGCTTTGTACAATGCCGCGATACTAAGAAAATTTGAATCAATAATAAAACGGCACGAGGGGTTATCTGACCAACAAATACCTGACGTTTACTACCATAAAGAATGTCGCAAAACTTTCGTCCACAAAAAGCAATCTTGAAAGAATCGCCCGCGCCGCAGATAAAGGTCCTTCACCTGATGAAGATAATAGAAACATCAATGGAACTCCGTCATCTATGAGAAGATCATTGCCCGATATGAAAAATGCCAGTACTACAGGGCGTGTTTATCCGGAGATCTGCATCTTTTGCGACAAGCCAGGAAAATACTCCCAAAGTTCGAGAAGAAGGGAGAAGTGTGTCAAGTTCGTTGATCTTAAAGCGGACAAGACACTTCGAGCTGTAGCCGTCGAGCGAATGGATAGTAAAATCATGGCAATTACTTCACGAGATATTGTCGCTGGTGAGGCTCACTATCATCATTCCTGCTATAAGTCATACACCAGGAAACGACCACAGAAGGTACAGCAGACTTCCTCAGATCCTTACGCCAAAGAAGATAAATTAGACAAAAAATTCGGTGTTCTGTTAAGAAGTGTCAACGTTAATAACAAGGTTTATTTAGCTCCTTCCATTACACCTTTGAAGCCTAGCTAGTGACTATATTAAAACAAAGAATAAGTTGGACGCATTTGAGAGTGGTCTCAATGTCAGTGATATTCTGAAGAGTTCAATAAAGAATTCCATTTCCTCGGTAGAACAAATTTGGCCACCGAATATCAACAATTTGTCCATTGATGACTTTCAAGGGCCGGAGATACTTCTTAATTTCTTAGCCAAGCTCCTCAGTAATAGTATGAATAAAGTCAATATTGTCTATAGCTTAAGATATACTATATGCTCCATTGATAAAGTTCTTGCTGGTAAGCACTACAACCGCGCAGTTCGCTTACACAAGCTCGTGATGGAGCCTGCATGGGAGTTCTGTAGTCTGGGTTTTTGAAATGGGTAGATATAAATGAGTTAGACCTTCCCTACGTCTTTGTTGGTCAGATAACCCCTCGTGCAGTTTTATTATTGGTTCAAATTTTCTTAGTATCGCGGCATTGTACAAAGCATTCCATGAGTCCAAGTCTTTGGAGTGGTGTAGATTAACCGGTGTAGAATTTTCACAAATGATGCAGCTACGGTCAATTTTAAACTTTTTTGGAGTAGGATCCATGTTTTCTTTGGAGAAGTCACACTATTACCTGAAATATGAAATGAATAATATAAAATAAAATGAAAAAAACAATAAAATTATACGAACAGATATTATTATTTTAAAACACAGTATTAATACTCAACCCCGCCCCGTTCACTTTGAATATCGAAATGTCGGGTTCTATTGATCCGATCTTCAATTTCTTTTTTGCATTTTAAAGGTGAGATGTTTCTCTAAAACTCTTATTCAGAACATGTTCTCAATATACCCAACCGTAGGTCCAATAAACAGTAAAACGCAAATTTAAAAGAACCTTATTTTTCGTTTTTTCGAGTTTTGACCGATAAATACTGTTTTTTCGGCCATAAACATTAGGAACAAAACTGTAGTTCGTTCATTCACCTACATTTAGAAAAGAAATTCAAGATTGCTCCATCCGATCTCGAGATAATTGAATTTAAATATTCAAAATCGGGCCACCATTTTGAACGGCCGCCATATTTGAAAGCTACCTCCCCATGATGGACCCCCCCGAATTTTTTGCTCCATATGACCCCAGAAACCTGTGATAAAAGTTTCATTCAGTCCCCCCAAATTATAATGACTGATAGGTCTGGCACATGGTCATTCAGTTACTGTACGTAGGTGCCTTAATGAAAATTTATTAAACAAATGGACGAATAGCTTTTCTTCTTTCTTCCTTATTTAATGACAATATCAGATACTAAATGAAGAAGAAAAAAGAAAAGCTATTCCATCTAATACAATCGTTTGAAAAATTTTCATTAAAGCACCTACGTACAGCAATCGAATAATGTATAGAAGCACTATTTATTTAAAGAATAACTTTTGTTTTTTCTTCCTCATTTATTATTTGATGTTTCTTAAGTCGAATGACTACTTTATTTTTAAGCGACTTTTATACAGGGCCAATCGAAGAATAACAAACACCCTATATTATTATGATTTATCGAGCTAAAATTTTGTATAGAGGTATTTGAAACAACTGCAAATCGAATATGCTATCCAATTTTCCAATAAAAAATTGCCTAATAGTCGATCTCGAAATGTCGACCCATTTAGAGGAGCTTAGTAGGCCCTGAAATTATGAAAATTACAAATTTTTTAAAACAGTTCAAAGATCATCGAGCACTATATCTCAAAGAAAATAAATAAAATCGGCCAACGCATTCCAAAATAATAGTCCAGGGAGATGAGTAAAAAAAGTACCATGTTCGGGACTGTGACTCATCCAGGCAGAGACCACGATTTTTAGGTAGTATAGGTGTCAATAAATGAAACCTATATAAAATCTGCGGTCGATTTTCTGCATATGTTTATTTACAGCCATTTTAATGCAAAAAAATGGAAAAAACGTGTTTTTTCACACTTTTTCAACTGCCAGTAAAAAGTAAACTATCTTACAGATAAATCAAATGAATCACCTTGTAGGAAATTAAAAAAGCTTTAAAATGGCGGTTGTTAAATGTCGATATAGTTAATTGTTGCTAAGATAATTGCAAAATGCGGAATTTTATTCAATAAACAATATCTTGTGTAAAAAACAATCTACTGTTTTGTCCTTGCGTAAATAGTTGACTCTCATAGTGCTTAATATCTGGTAAAAATTTCAAATCGATTCGTCAAATAGTTTTTGCAAAATTGCATTAATTTTTCCCAGAGATCTTTTTTTTGCAACCCCGCCACGTCCAGAGAAATCAAAATACAATGATTCTACGGCCTCCTCCTGAAAGGGAAAGACTTGATTTACCAAAATGCTTTGTTAGATATCGAAAAAATTAATTTTCAGACCTGCAAAATGACGTTGCAAAAGAACTCAGATTTTTACCTTATAAACAAATAGAATAATTTTTTAACAATTGATTGTAGAGCATCGGTTTTTCGATATTTGAAAAGCTGATATTTTTACACGAATTTTGAAAAAAAAGAAGGTCCTAAGTCAATTTGGGGCAAAGTTAGCAATTTCTTTTCAAAAATTCATAGCTCCTTTGTTTATAATAATTAAGAAACGTAACAAGCGCCATTTTAAAGGGGAAGAGTTCAACTTTTAGTGTGTATGTGAATCGACAAATATTCTGTATTATTATAAATTACAGCGTTATTTATATCGAACAATGTGTTTCTTTTCACACTTTACAAATTTTATAACTTTTATAACGTTTATAACTTAATATAACAGTAATTTATATATTTAATTGTACACAAACCCTTCCTATAATTTTCAATAAGAATAATACAAAAATTTTGATAATGTAGAAAAATATTTTTTTGTAAAATGTTTAAACAAATTACAGGTAATTATTACTCTCTTATTATTTTGGAGCAGATGTGTTGAACCATAGAAAGTTTCTACTGTATCATACAAACCATTATACATGACAAACGCTGTCACTACATGTACATTCACACGCGTGTTGTATACTTCTACGAAGGAAGTAAAGGTTTGTTTTATTATTTATTAATAATTAGTAATACGCAAATTAATAAGAGCACTTTTCATAAATTGTATGGTAATTTTGCATTTGAAAAATATCTTAAAAATGTAAATTATATCGAATAGAGTGTTTTTATTTTATAAATTTGAAAAATTCAATTGTTTATAACAATAAGATATATATTTACGTGTACATACGCCTTTTCCACAACTTTCAACAAGAACAAAACAAAAAATTT
This sequence comes from Rutpela maculata, assembly GCA_936432065.2. Lineage (NCBI taxonomy): Eukaryota > Metazoa > Arthropoda > Insecta > Coleoptera > Cerambycidae > Rutpela > Rutpela maculata. Next base: position 62,909,794 of record OW386289.2, read on the forward strand.
TGATATTTTGCAAAAAAAAAATTTTTTTAATGTTTAAACAAATTACATTGTTAATATTAATGTTAATAGTTTAACAGATTGAATATTATTAACGTACGCAAAAAGGTACCCCAAATTGAAAAAAGAAACATCAAAATCGGTTAACAAACACCAAAGTTATGACTTGTGTGGTCAGTTTGAAGATGCTGTTTCAATTTTTGAATGCGCGGATTTGAGGGTTCCCCCTCCACAACCTCCGAGCTAAGTTGATTCGAGCCTCATTTTAGAAGCTTTGTTAACAGTTTTGAGAAAGTGCAATCATTTTCAAATTTTTTACACTAAAAGTTGAACTCTTCCCCTTTAAAATGACGTTTCTTAATTATTATAAACAAAGGAGCTATGAATTTTTGAAAAAAAATTGCTAACTTTGCCCCAAATTGACCTAGGACCTTCTTTTTTTTTTCAAAATTCGTGTAAAAATATCAGCTTTTCAAATATCGAAAAACCGATGCTCTACAATCAATTGTTAAAAAATTATTCTATTTGTTTATAAGGTAAAAATCTGAGTTCTTTTGCAACGTCATTTTGCAGGTCTGAAAATTAATTTTTTCGATATCTAACAAAGCATTTTGGTAAATCAAGTCTTTCCCTTTCAGGTGGAGTCCGTAGAATCATTGTATTTTGATTTCTCTGGACGTGGTGGGGTTGCAAAAAAAAGGTCTCTGGGATAAATTAATGCAATTTTGCAAAAACTATTTGACGAATCGATTTGAAATTTTTACCAGATATTAAGCACTATGAGAGTCAACTATTTACGCAAGGATAAAACAGTAGATTGTTTTTTACACAAGATATTGTTTATTGAATAAAATTCCGCATTTTGCAATTATCTTAGCAACAATTAACTATATCGACATTTAACAACCGCCATTTTAAAGCTTTTTTAATTTCCTACAAGGTGATTCATTTGATTTATCTGTAAGATAGTTTACTTTTTACTGGCAGGTGAAAAAGTGTGAAAAAACACGTTTTTTCCATTTTTTTGCATTAAAATGGCTGTAAATAAACATATGCAGAAAATCGACCGCAGATTTTATATAGGTTTCATTTATTGACACCTATACTACCTAAAAATCGTGGTCTCTGCCTGGATGAGTCACAGTCCCGGCCAAAACCTCATTTCCCTGGATTATAACGGGGAGTTGCTGTCCACTGTATGTAATGAGATATTAGTTTCTTGAAAAGCAAAACTCTTCTTTTGGGTTTACTAGACGTTGATATTTAAGAGATTAACAAACATTTTTTTGTTTTAGACACGTTAGCTTGACTTTCCAAGGACATGGAATTCTGGATCTTGTGGTGAATATTTTGTCAGAATTTGTTACTGCCGTCCTCCATCCATTGATTGGTAGTGTGATACAAGTAACAGTCTCCAATGTAATGCAGCAGGTTGTGAGTTCTGTAAACGGTGCAATCAATGATACATTACACCCCGTTAATGAAACTTCCGCAACATTGTATTATGGTTGAGCATAATTTTGCAATTTCTATTTATTAAAAAAAATGTTTAATGTGTTATCTGACATATACATACAATAAGAAATTAAGAAAGTATAATAAATGTTTTTCATGATACAAAGACGATTCATTTATTTCACACTAGGTCAAACCCGAAATCCGCAAATATTCTCTGATAGCTTAGTGTCTTAGTAATGCAGTTGAATTGATTTTTTTCGGCTACAACATTCCACTTGAAATTTTGTTGTTGATTCTTATGTATCATGACCTGGTTACGAAAAAAATATTTGTGCCCAAAAATTCCTTGTGCGTCAAAAGTTATATGCACTTCTTGACTTGCTTTCACGAATTTTCAGTTTATCTGCTTAATATATCTTGTACTAGTAATCGGATGGGAATTTTAAAAATACTGGCTTATTTGGAAAAAAATTCTTAAAAAATAATGTCCGATATGTATTGGTCAATCCGCCACCTTAGAAAAAAAATAGAAAACACCAAAAATTTCCGGAAGAATCAAAATTGAATATCTTTTCTATAAGAGGGAGTAATTTCACCAAAGTTGGCAAAAATAAAACATATTTATGGTAAAATATAATGCACCAATCCCGGACACCGTATGTCAAATAGAACTGTCAAAGATGGCGGACGAAATAACATTTTTAATTCTTCGTCAATTCACAGCCCCACAGAAAAAAATTCTTGGAACTGCTGTCAAGACAACTGTATCCCTATGTAATTTTCGACGCTGAATCCGAATCCGAGGTCAAAAAAAATCGTACGCCCCCAAAATCAACCCCTAGCGCTAAAAACACTGCATAAACATGGTAAAAAACGACTTAACGCTCCACGAATAGTCTTAAATCTCAATAAATCGAATTAAATATAAACATTCAAGTATATAACGCATAAACACAGAGTTAACACTACTTTTCATTGTAAATCACCCCCATGTGTGGGTGAAAACTACCCCTCATACAATAGGAAACAAAAAAATGCAGTGATTGTAAAAAACATACGATACCCAGTTTTTTTGGAAAAGTGAGTAACTCATTAGTTCCGATGCAATGCTCAAAATCTACCCCCATAGAGTGGTGGTTTCCGCCACCCCTAGATTAAAATTGCAAGGAAAATCGGGGAAAAAAAGGTAATAACAGAAACAGTGAACGCCCCGATAAAGAACCCAACGTGACGTATACTTAATCCACATTCAACACTCGTATGCGGTTGTCAATGCGCCACCTACCGGCTGGTCAAGAAACTATATAGTCAGAAAATTATATAGATGTTTTTTCTGAATTTTTAGACATTCTTTTTAGAGGCCATATAAATAAGTAATAGTATTTTCAGAGAATTCTTTTTAGGAGTCATCTAAGCAACTGCAATTTAAATTTAGCCGCCACCCTATGGGGGTAGTTTTTGAGCATCGCATTGAGACTAATGCAGTTACATACTGTTTCTAAAATAACTGGGCAAGCTTTTTTGCAATCACTGCAGTTTTTTTAAATTTCCTGTTGTGAGGGGTAGTTTTCACCCACTTATGGGGGTGATTTTCAATGGAAAGTAGTGTTAGCTCTGTATTTATGCGTTATACAGGGTGATTCTTTTAAGGCGGCCATTAGAATATTTCCCACTTGCAGATAAGATAGCCATTTGAGATTTGGTACCCTACCCTAGTCGACCATTGCGAGTCCGAAAAGAATAATTTCAAAATGGCGGCACTTCCGGAAATACCGGAAGTCGATATCAACTTGCTTATTTTAAATGGAGCACCCTATATATTTTCGACTTTTCAAAATGACCATAAAATTCTGAGTCAGAACATGTAGCACACCCTATACCTAAACCGAGCAGTTTCGGAGATATTTGACATTTTATAAAAAATTTGACAGATGCAGTGGTTTGCAAGAACCGTTATAACTTTCTTCATGTAGGAGATCCTTATTTGCTATTTGGTACGTAGAAAGAACACAAGATGAGCTACTCTCTACAAAAAAAAAATCGATTCCAAAATCGTATACCAAGTGTTTTATTTTTCACGTTACATTTTGTCAAATTCAAACCTCAAAAACTTTATTATTTCAAATGGAACACCCTGTATTTTTTTACATCAAATTATATTAAATTAAATTCCCTTTTTTTCTAATATAAACATTGTAGGGGTTAAAGTTAAAACTTTTCGAATTATTGGCGATTTTCTTAAATGTCAAGAATTTTTAGTAAAAATTTCCATCAACTTACCCATGATTAGAAAGAATCATTAATGTCAATCATTATTTTTTGTTAAAAAAAAGTCAGCACGTTTAAATTACATCCACGAAGACTTTTAGATCTAGATCTATTATTTACGGAGAATGTGATGAAGTAATAATACCAAGAACATGTAACACATTTGCTAATCGACACCCACTTTATTGTTTCAATTGTTTCATAGGCTTCTACGTTTTTTTGGATAAATTATAATTTTCAACAAAAACTTGCAAGTAATTCAAAAAGTACATGTGTTAGATATAGGACATGCTGATATAAGTCCACCTCAAATTTAATTCTACATCGATTGCCATAATAAAATTTGGCACGTGCCATTTGACAGAGCCAAATATTCTAAAATTATCCAATATGCGTTTTACAGTGTATGGTGGATGCTTTCTGTTCTTGTGGGTATCGAGTAGCAAATGTGTTACATGTTCTTGGTATTACTTTATCACATTCTCCATAAATAATGAACAAACCTAAAAGTCTTCGTGGGTGTAATTTAAACGTGCTGGCATTTTTTAACATAACAGAATGACTGACATTAATGATTGTTTCTAATCATAGATAAGTTGATGACAATTTTTATTAAAAATTTTTGGACATTTAAGAAAATCGCCAATATTTCGAAAAGTTGTAACTTTAACCCCTACAATGCTTATACTAGAAAAAAGGGAATTTAATTTAACATAAACTAATATAAAAAAATACAGGGTGTCCCATTTGAAATAAGAAAGTTTTTGAGGTTTGAATTTGACAAAATATAACGTGAAAAATAAAACACTTGGTATACTATTTTGGAATCTATTTTTTTTTGTAGAGAGTAGCTCATCTTGTGTTCTTTCTACGTACCAAAGAGCAAATAAGGATCTCCTACACGAAGAAAGTTATAACGGTTCTTGCAAACCGCTGCATCTGTCAAATTTTTTATAACATGTCAAATATCTCCGAAACTGCTTGGTTTAGGTATAAGGTGTGCGACATGTTTTGACTCAAAATTGTATGGTCATTTCGAAAAGTCGAAAATATATAGGGTGTTCCATTTAAAATAAGCAAGTTGGTATCGACTTCCGGCATTTCCGGAAGTGCCGCCATTTCGAAATTATTATTTTCGGATGTCTATCTCACCTGCAAGTGGGAAATATTCTAATGGCCGCCTTAAAAGAATCACCCTGTATACTTGAATGTTTATATTTAATTAGATTTATTGAGATTCAAGATTATTCGTGGAGCGTTAAGTCATTTTTACCCTCTTTGGGGAGTGTTTTTTAGCGCTAGGGGTTGATTTTGAGGTGTACGATTTTTTTGGACCAATTCCATTTTCTTTTGTGGGGCTTTTTTGGAACTGCTATTGCTGTATCCCTATGTAATTTTCGAGGCTGAATCCGAATCCGAGGACAAAAAAAATCAACCCCTAGCGTTAAAAAACACTCTTTAAACAAGGTAAAAATGACTTAACGCTCCACGAATAGTCTTGAATCTCAATAAATCGAATTAAATATAAACATTCAAGTATATAACGCATAAATACAGAGTTAACACTACTTTCCAATGAAAATCACCCCCATGAGTGGGGGTTTAAGAAAACTGCAGTGATTGCAAAAAAAGCTCACGATACCCAGTTATTTTAGAGACAGTATGTAATTGCATTAGTCTCGATGCGATGCTCAAAAGCTACCCCAAGGGAGGAAACCACCCCCAAATTTAAATTGCAGTTGCTTAGATGACTCCTAAAAAGAATTCTCTGAAAATACTATTACTTATTTATATCGCCTCTAAAAAGAATGTCTACAAATTCAGAAAAAAACATTATATAATTTTCTGACTATATAGTTTTTTAACCAGCCGGTAGGTGGCGCATTGACAACCGCATACGAGTGTTGAATGCGGATTAAGCATACGTCAAGTTGAACTCTTTATTGGGGCGTTCATTGTTTCTGTTATTACCTTTTTTTTCCCCCGATTTTCCTTGCAGTTTTAATCTAGGGGTGGTTTTCGCCACTCTATTGGGATAGATTTTGAGCATCGCATCGGAACTAATGCAGTTACACTCTCTTTCCAAAAAAACTGGGCATCATAAGCTTTTTTTACAATCACTGCATTTTTTTAAGTTTCCTGTTGTATAAGGGGTAGTTTTCACCCACTCATGGGGGGTGATTTTCAATGGAAAATATTGTTTATGCGTTATATACTTGAATGTTTATATTTAATTCGGTTTATGGAGATTTAAGACTATTCGTGGAGCGTTAAGTCATTTTTACCATGTTTAGGGAGTGTTTTTTAGCGATAGGGGGTGTACGATTTTTTTTGATCTCGAATTCGGATTCAGCGTCGAAAATTACATAGGGATACAGTTGTCTTGATAGCAGTTCCAATTTTTTTTTTTTTGTAGGGCTGTGTTATCAGGGAGTATTGTAAGTCTTTTTCTTCGATTGTACGTCATTTTATGTGCTTTTAGGGGATAGAATTTTTTTTATTTTCAAAAAGTACTTTTTTTTAATTTTCAAAAATGCATTTTCTTTGACCTCCAATAAAATGAAATATACTATATAAAGTCTCTTGTAACTTCAAAAATTTAATACAAAATTAAACTTCATTAATTTGAAAAGGAAATTTTTTGAGCATACGCATGGTAATAATAATAATAATATATGAATATATGATCAATAATCAGAATCAGGCAGTCATGAATAGGGTAGTAGTAGTAGTATGTTAATTTTAGGTACATTAAAATAAAATATTACAAATTAATTTTGAACAGTCATATTATATAATAACTTTCAAAAATATTAATGACATACAAATTCTTATTAGATTTAGGCTGATAATATTGAATATATCAAATAGCTAGCTCTAAATAAATTCGACTGTACTATAGGTGTTTGATACTTCCACTTTTGAGTAAAAGCAAAGCCTTTTAATCATGCATGGAACAAGTTAAAATAAGTAGATTTTCGAACAGACCCACCTCGAGAAACCATTCTTGAAATTGATTGGCGATACTCGTAAGGATATAACTTTAAGTTGCTAAATAAACTATGAATTTTAAAATAGCTCTCAATACTGTCTCCATCATGAGATCAGTGGGATAGGTCGGAGTGATCGGTTGTGCGTCTGAAAACCTCCCACTTAAAAACGTTAAAAAAAAACGGTAAAACTGTGTTAAATAATAATAATAATAATAATAATAATATTTATTTCCATAAGACTTACAATCATAAGTATAGGAATTGTCAATGAGTAAATAAAATGTACCTAGGTTGGTACCTATACTACGTAAATTAAATACAATTATACAATAATAGAATTTGACAATCACAATGGTAATAAATGGACTATTATACATATAGATTATCACAATATTCATTATATTCCCGGACAGAATAGAAACAATGTTCAATTAAAAACTGTTTGACTAGACGTTTAAAATGGTTGAAGCTGCCACCATTTTTTATATTCTCAGGCAAGTGATTGTACATTTTAATCGATGAGATAAAAGGTCCTTTTTCTACTTGTGTAATTCTATGCGCTGTTACATATAGTTTTGAGGCGGACCTAGTAGTGTATTTATTTACATCTCCGCATGTTTTATAATCATTAATATTCCTCCTTACATAACACACACTTTCAAGAATATACATGCAGGGGATGGTAAGAATACCCTCCTGCTTAAAATAAGGTCGACACGGAGTGTTGTACGGTAATTTTAACATACTTCTCAGTATTCTTTTTTGATGAATAAAGATTTGGTTTATTCCCGAACAGTTTCCCCAACATATTATTCCATACAATAAGATAGAATTTATAGAACCATAGTAAAATGTTTTAAGAGTGTTTGTGCTAATACTGTCTCTTAACCGCCTGATCATAAAGTTCTTCGTTGCAAGCCTAGATGAGAGATCATTGATGTGTACCTCCCATGATAGATGCTTGTCCATTTGTAAACCCAAGAACTTGACGTGATTTTTTTGAATAAGTGTATTGCTGCCTGATCTTATTAATAAACTGCTGTCAGGCTTTGTTCCAATTGGAGTATATAAAAGTAGGTCAGTTTTTTTTGAGTTTAGTACTAGGTCATTACTGTTACACCAAGTCTTGGTTTGGTCTGCTAATTTATTTAGCCTTTTGCTTACTTCGTTTACGTTATCTCCGGTAATTAATCCAGAAAGATCATCAGCAAATAATGTTAAAAAACCATCTTTGATATACGTCGTTATATCATTGATGAATATGATGAACAGCAATGGCCCCAGCACGCTACCCTGTGGGACTCCAGTGTTTACATCAACACTGTCAGAGAAGTAACTCTTACCGTTTTCAGAGATTCGCACAGTCTGGCTTCTCCCAGACAAATATGACTTTATCCAGTCCCAAGCCGGTCCGCGAATACCATATGAATGTAATTTATTTAGTAATAATCGATGGTTTATGGTGTCGAAGGCACGTGACATGTCAAAGAAAATTCCCGCTGACTTTTGTTTGTTATTGAAACCATTTAATATTTTTTCGTAGAAGGAAAGTATAGCATCTTGTGTAGAACAACCCCTACGAAAACCGTACTGTCTGGGAGATAGCAGACCATGCTTCTCCAAGAAGGACAAAAGCCTTGATTTATAAGCTTTTTCGAATATTTTGGAAAACACAGAGAGTAGAGCTATAGGTCTATAGTGCTCAATATTACTGTGATCATTTTTTTTATGTATAGGAACAATCAAAGAAGATTTTAATTGTTCGGGAAAATAACCTTTTTCGAAAGATAGATTGATTAGGTATGTTAAGGGGACGATGAGGAATTCAGCACACATTTTAAGTATGTTGCATGGAACTTCATCAGGTCCTGCTGATCTTTTGTTACTAACTGATAAGACGATATCATAGACTTCACTATGACTTAAGGGTGTTAAAAATATTGATTTACTTATACCGTTTTTTAGAGTGTTGACACGCTCGATGTTACTGTTGTTTAACTCTTTAGTTAGTTGCTTGATGGAATCAGTAAAGTAGGTGTTAAACATGTTAGCTTGTTAGTCTCTATCTGTGTAACTTTTATTGTCTAAGTTTAATATTTTAGGTAGACTTGAGCATTTTTTATTAATATTCGTATTTGATTTGATGACATTCCAAGCAGTTTGAGATATATTTTCAGAATCATTAAATTTTTTGTCAAAGTAGATCTTTTTTGCCTTTTTGATTTTTGCCTCGTGGACTTTCTTTAGTATGTTGTATCTGATTTTAACTTCATTTTCGCTTGTATGCTGATATACAAGATACATATCTTTAAGTAGTCGCCCTTCCTCGATAATTTCTGGGGTTATCCAGGGTGTATGCTTCTGTTTTTTATTTATATTTGTACTTTTGACAAAGCTTAGGTGCATTGTAGTTTAAGAAATCTGGATTAAATTGATGTGTTATAACAAAAGAACAAAGTTGAAATATTATTAATATCTTGAAATAACCAGTGGCAATCAGTGTGGTGCATAAAGAAATGAGCTTAAAGAAACGAATATATAAACACGACCCAAACCCAGGCAGAGATAAGTACATCTTAGTTTATTTGTGTCTTAATGACTACAAGTGTCTGCCCCATAAAACCTTTGAAATGTTTAGGTCCAGACCCTTGAAGAATCGACATCTGTTGACAAATTTATGAGAGCAGTAAAAATATGGCCAAATAAATAGTTTTCAATCATTATAAAAATATTCAAATGATTTAATTTAAATTATATCCGAAATAATCAATAACGTATCGCAAAATATGGTCATATATTTCTTTCTCTCAAATAATTCTTTTTTTTCATAATTATAAAAAATACTCAAACGAATTTAATATAAATTAAACCCGCAATAATCAAATGCATTGCTTTTAAAGTAAGGACAGAACAATTTCTTACGTAAATTTTCAAGTGAGGTTTTTTATAATTATTAAAAGTACTCAAACGAATTTAATTTGGATTAAACCCAAAATAATCAACGAGACATTGTTGATATACGGCGTCAAAATTGAATTCTCAGGTTCTCACAGCACTTCAACGGAGGTATGCGTGGTGCAGGCTTCTTTCAGAAAAATGGTATTTTCTAAGAAAACATACACATACGCCGATGATCTCCTAATCACCGCAGGACCAGGTGCGTAAGCAGGGAGGCAAGGAGGCCCGGCGTGGTTTAAGAAGTTTGGGATATTGACAATTATTTCATATCTGTTTTTGCATACCATATATTAGTTTAACTTTGTTTTTAAACATATGCCAAAAAAAGTGAGGTTTTAAGTTCCACTGTGCTGTGTTATGTGTTTATTTGGTTCCCCCCTGGTTGCCCCCCCCCCTCAGGTGCGGCGACGTTGAGAATTTTTGGGATAGTGATAATCATTTCATTTCGTTCTTACGCATATGTCAAAAAGAAAAGTGAGGTTTTAAGTTCCTCTGTGCTGTGTTATGTGTTTATTTGGTCCCCCTTCAGAACACATTCCTGCTTACGCGCCTGCGCAGGACACATCTGGACTGAAAACAAACTTCAAGAAAAGCGTAATAATGGAGTGAGAGCCGTCAACAAAAGAGAGTTGGACCAGCGGAGTGGAACATAAAATACGGAGTCAAAATTGAATTTTCAGATTCTCATAGCACTTCAACGGAGGTATGCGTGGTGCAGGCTTCTTTCAGAAAAATGGTATTTTCTAAGAAAACATACACATACGCCGATGATCTAATCGCCGCAGGACCAGGTGCGTAAGCAGGGGGCGCGGCGCGTGGTTTAAGAAGTTTGGGATGGTGACAATTATTTCATATCTGTTTTTGCATACCAAATATTAGTTTAACTTGGTTTTTAAACATATGCCAAAAAAAGTGAGGTTTTAAGTTCCACTGTGCTATGTTATGTGTTTATTTGGTTCCCCCTGGTGCCCTTCCTCCAGGCGCAGCGCGGTTGAGAATTTTTTGGGATAGTGACAATCATTTTATACGTGTTTTTACATACCAAATATTAGTTTAAATTCGTTTTTACGCATATGCCAAAAAGAAAAGTGAGATTTTAAGCTCCAATGTGGTGTGTTATGTGTTTATTTGTTTCCCCCCTGGTTGCCCCCCCCCAGAACACATTCCTGCGTACGCGCCTGCGCAGGACACATCTGGACTGAAAACAAATTTCAAGAAAAGCCTAATAATGGAGTGAGAGCCGTCAACAAAAGAGAGTTGGACCAGCGGAGTGGAACGCCAAATAGATGAATACTCCCTAAGAACAATGAACAAATTGAAGCACCAGAATCAGAAATGGAGGAATCAGAAGGTTCAGAAGAAGAAGAAGATTTATAGAAGCAGAAAAACAAAAATAGGAGCACAAACAGCAGTGACACAATGCGACAACAGACACAAGAAGATCCAGAAGAGGCAGAAGTCCAGAACCAAAAATACAAAAAAGGGAGCTTAAACGCTCCCTCACGACACAATGCGGTAACGCATGTCACAAATACCTACACGTCCCATCCCACATTCCTTTACCATGCGCCAAGTGGCACTCGCTGCTGGGAACAAGCATGATCTTAGTCCAACCCAGCGTGGACGTAGCAGGCCCAGCTGTATAATCCTTGGGAGTGGCAGAAATGCCTACCGCACGCTGGTAAATCAATCAATCAATCAATACTGTCTCTATCATAAATTTCCGTAGTATTTATTTCCAACGATAGTTAATGTATCTCGAAAATATTAAAATATTTTGTGCAATTATATCGTAAGAATTCGAAGGAACTAGGAAGGAACTCTTGATCTTTACTAGGCAAATTAATTTTTCAGCAGTTTTCATTGTATATAATACACAAATACCATTCGTTTTAATCTAAAAATATTTTGAAAATAATTCTAAGCCTAGTTCACGAGGGTTTTTAGATAACAATTATTTCCCTCAAAAATTGTAGACTAATGACATTTCGCGAATTTTTAAATTTCAACCAATGACAACAGTTTTTCGCCGAATAAACGCAAGCTAGCTTTTTAAAAAATTATCAGCGAATAAATAACGTCTAGCTTTTAAATGCACATAATTGATTTAATTTACGTTAGACCAAAACAAAATAAAACTTATTACAAATTCAAGAATTATTTTTTTATTTAAAATTACTATGTACCAATGCAATGGTGTACTTATGCAATTTTACAAAAGTATTTTTAATATCAAACTGACACAAACTGTCAGACAATCACGATCGCGTAACAAAAGTCAAATAAGCATCTACCACGTCCTTTCTATGGCTACAAGACAAAAGTAATTTATAGAACGCATCGTCGTCAATTAATATAATAAAATAACTAGTGGAAGCAATATACTCTTCGCTGATTTACTGAGCTTTTTTATATAATTGTTACACATTCTATAGGATACTCTTCACAGTTTTCTTGTAAATAATGTTAGCTTTTGGACATTCAAAAATTGTGTGATAGGTAGTACCAACTTTGCGAAAAAAAAATTTAAAAAAACACCCTGTCAGGGATTCTAACACGAGACCTTTGGATTGCCAGAAAAAGCAAAAATCAAATCAAACAATATTTTATTTAAATTAAATTATAAACATGTGTCTCCCCGGAAACTGTCCCGGAGCCAGCCAGACATACACGACGCGCAGTGCCGTGGTGAGTGTAAAGTTGGGCGGCGCAGGTCCGGTTTGACTAAACAATATTTAGTGAGGGAATCAGAGCTCCTGTTTAAAAGGTATACACTTAAAACTAACAATAACTTTTAAAAACATGATATATGAAAATATCTAAAAATAACTAAAACAGCACAATAAAATTATCGATTTCGCGCACAACACGAGCGCGAACACTGAAATTTTGGTTGCTGGCACGGGAAAACAAAACTCAACGAAGAAGCCAGAAAAAGCTTTAGCCATTGGACCATCAGACAGCATTGCAACAGTTGAATGTCTGTAGTATATATCATTCGAGTATTATATTTCAACGAATTAGATATATTATTACGAAATATATATATATTAGTAAAATGTATAAACAAAAAATTAGAGAGAATTAAATTTCGCAAGATTTCTATTTAAATATAGTCTGGGTGCCAAATAAGGATTTTTACTCTAACCTGGAAGTAGGGTATAGTAAAGGTTTTTTGACTATTTTTGGTTCTTCAAAGGGTCCCCATTACGATTCCGATTGATGCTACTTTGGCACCCTTGGGCATTTTGAGATATTCAAGATGGTGACTGGCTTAGAGTGAAAAAACAGGTTTTTCCAAATATTTCATTATATGGGTGTGTGGCACGTCGTTTTATATGTCTTTAAGGTCTGTGAATTAGTATTTTAAATTAAAAATCGTGTAGGAAGTAATCTTTAAGTGTTGCTAATTTACTTGATTAAGAGCAGACTCGGAGAATAAATTAATTTTTGAAGCAAAAAAAATAGTACCTAGTTTTGTTGCATAACCAAATTAGGCTTTAAGAACACGGATAACACCATATCCTTAAAAGTGATATGGACCTGCTAGCTCAAAACAAGTTTTTAAAAAATTAAACAAATGTATGCTTAATATTTTTTTAGGGTGGAAAGACTTGATCATCCTTTTTTTATTTTATTTATTTCTTTATGATTTACTTATTTTTTTTTGTTTTTTTTGTAGTTTTTTATTTATTTTTTTTGTTTTTTTTTAAATTCTTATTGGAAACAACGAAACGTCAAAACCAACATTTAATCTTCTTCGGAATCTTCAGTCAGAAGTCATATTTTCAGAAATTCTCGTATGAGGATTCTGGCAAGAATGTTTCGTGCTTAGTTGCAGACAATTGCACATTAAACTGCATGACAAGCCATTAGCCACGCAGCTCCATCGTGTTGTGTTACACGGATTTATTGACATGCATGAGCATTTTGCTAATGAGAAAATGTAATCTGGGGCAATTTGAATCTTTTTTGGCAAGGGGATCGGATGTAATTCCATTTTATCCTCGTCAGCCTGTCACCCGTATTGAGTGGCTTCTATATTTGGTCAAGAGAAATCCATTATAGACAACCACAAAAATGTTTGTAAATGTGCCCTTTACGTTTTCTTGAAAACATTCAGTAGTTGGTGGAAGAGCAGAGAATGGCGGTGCTTTTAGTTAGGCTTGTCCGACTTTTTTAGCACATAGAGAAGTTTTAACATCAGTCATTTTGCTAGCATTATTTACTCCATAACTCGAAGCTACAAAAACTATACATTCTTGAAAAACATCCTCAATATTGCTGTTTAATCGACCCAAATGCGTTAAAACGTGACCATCCGTTAATGATCTTTTTTCCCATTCCATGGTACTGAGCCACCATGTCACGACCAGATAAAGAATGTGTGGCTGGTAAATGAGTCGTCTAGAATCAAAACTCACATTCTCCAAAATCGCGAATTTTTACGTAAAAGTCAACGCTGCCTGAACTTTATAATGCCATATATTTATTAGATAGATAGATAGATAGATATTTATTGTCCCATTATTTAAATACATTCTTGTACATATGGTAAGTCAAGCAACATTAAAAAATATTAAAATATATCCAAAAACATTAACACGTATAGATTAAAAACAGACACACACAACATCATTTATATACAAACAGATACGCATAAAAATAAAAACAATAGATATTAGAACAGATAGATTATAAGGTATTTATAGAGTAATAAATTATATTTATAATACATATTTATGTAGATAGAAACTCTTGTACAGAATAAAATGCTTTATCCAGGAAATATGATTTTGTTTGCTTTTTGAAACTGGAGAAACTTTTTATATCTTTTAACTTTTGAGGCAGCGTATCAAATATTTTTATGAAGTTGTAGGCAGGGGATTTTTTATAAGCACTTGTCTTATGAGTAGGTATCATTAAGTTGCTACCATGTCTTGTACTGTAACAGTGGCATTTTCCAACTTCTACGAAATTATGTTTATGTTTAAAAACATAAAGCACACATTTCCACATAAATACAGAAGGTACCGTTAATATATTTTCTTTTTTGAAATAATCTTTACAACTGGTTGTAGGTTGTAGATTAAAAATTAGCCTAATCAATCTTTTCTGGGATATCAGTCAAAACTGTCATTATCCCTGCGTAAAAAATTTACAAAGATTGATGTTGGAGTCAAAACTCACATTATCCTTTGGAGAATGTTACTTTTGAAACAAACAAACAACAAATTTAACTTTAATCAGTTTTACAAACAATTGTTTGTAAACGATTACTTCAAAATAAAGCCATTTATTTGCACTGATTGTTTTATTACCTTTTACAGCTTAAAACTTATTTCAACATTTTTCAGTTACCGAAGTAGGGTAAGGTAACTTTGCTTCTGTCTTAATCTCCTATAAAATAGATGATATTAGGCTAAATTAACGGAATTAACGCCAGGACCTCTATTCTGTAAAAGCGTGAAAGCACATTCCCGTGAGAAGTGGGCGGAGTTCACTTTAAAATGAATAAAACGCTATTCTGTAACTAGGGGAGTGATCACCTCGTACGAAAAATGCGCTAACTTGCTTCTCTGAACCTCTATTCTGTAAAAGCGTGAAAGCACATTCCCGTGAGAAGTGGGCGGAGTTCACTTGAAAATTAATAAAAGTCTATTCTGTAACTAAGGGAGTGATCACCTCGTGCGAAAAATGCGTGAACTTACTTCTACTGGTAAATCGTGAGGGAATCCGTCAGCTCCCCGGGAGAATGGCGATCCTAACCGTACTTTTATGACAGTTTGCGTCGACCAAAAATTATTGTTGTTAAATCTGTGACTCGAATAGACATTGCGGAGATGTTCATCGTCAATGAGTTAACAATAATATAATTCTTAGCAAATATTACAATTTCTCTTTTATTTTATTATAGTCATATTTTTTTAAATATATATTACCAATAACGAGGGTACATCCTTACGGAATTTTTGGTCAATAAATAAATTCTAGGTATTACGAGGTCTTCCTGATGCCGAGGAGGATTTGCAAGGGGAACGGCAAATTGTACTTCATAAGATTAACCCTTTTGACCATTAACCGACCGAGCATTTATAAGAAGGGTCAGCAAAGAACTTGCCCGTGATATAATCCTTTCATGCAAGCCCCCATACGACGTTCAGGAATCACCATCGAGCATAAAGTAAATACTATCACTAAGTTTCTCCAAAGGTGGACCCAATAAAATAACAACGGAACACTGAACAGCTGATGCTTTTGCGCCAACCTAATTGGTTGTAAATTCGGCTATTCTCGCTGAATCACTTCACGTTCACCACCTATTCACTGCACTTACAGAATACAATCTAGGACGGTCGGGTGAGATGCGTTTGATGGGAGCTCTCGCTTCGCACGATGAATGCTCACTCTCCCCATAATTACGGAATAGAGGTCGCTGGTATATCGTGAGAGAATCAGTCAGTTCCCTGGGAGAACGGCAATTCTAACCGTACTTATATGACAGTTTACGTCAACCAAAAATTATTGTTGATAAATCTATGAACCAGAATGGACATTGCGGATTTGCTCATCGCCAATGTGGTAGTAATAATATAATTCTTAGCAAATATTACAATTACTCTTTTAGTTTATTATACTCATATTTTTTTTAAATATACATTACCAATAACGAGGTTATATCCTTACGGAATTTTTGGTCAATAAATAAATTCTAGGTTTTACGACATCTTCGTGATGCCGAGGAGGATTTGGAAGGGGAACGGCAAGTTCTTCATAAGATTAACCCTTTGCATCATTAATCGACCACTGAACAGCTGATGCTTTTGTGTCAACCTAATTGGTTGTAAATTCGGCTATTCTCGATGAATCGCTTCACGTTTATCACCTATTCACTGCACTCACGGAATGCAATCTAGGACGGTCGGGTGAGATGCGTGTGATGGGAGCTCTCGCTTCGCACGATGAATGCTCACTCTCCCCATAATTACAGAATAGAGGTCCTGAAGACATAGGGAAATTAGCTCCCAGGAAAATCGCAAGCTTTGCAAAAAGTCTTGGAATCCTGGGCAACAACTAGATGCAGGGTAATTCACAAAAGACCTTTTAGGTCGAGGTGAAGAAAGGCCAACCCAGGGCCAAGCGACCCCTTAAACAATCTAAGCCGTATTTCTTTGGCACTCAGGAATCGATTTCGCTCGATCCAAGTGAATCAATGTTGTTTCTTTGGGTAAGTGAATTTTACCCCTTCCATAAGAGTTTATGATCTAGTTCATTTCTGTGTGATCTAGCTTTTTAGTTGAATCAGATATATCACTTTTAAATCAGTACGTCATAAAATAGGGTTATGGGTTTATTATGATCAATAATTATTATTTCAATCGTTGCATTTAGTGTAATTAACTATGGTTGAAGTTTAAAATCTTAGTACAGATACAGAAGCAATCTTACAATCCATTTTAAATTGTAATAAAAATAGAAATATAGCAAATGCACAGCTTATGGCTTTAATGTTCGTAATTGGCGCCTGAACCCAATTAAAATGATGTTTCTTTGACAAATGTTTATGATCTGCTCTATGTGATACATAAACGATTTGAAACTGATAAAAAATTGGCTAAAGAAATACGGCTCTACAATCTAATCTCTGATGAGCCATACCACAGTATCAAAACTCACAAAATCCACTTATTAAATTGCCAAAACTCACATTATCCATAAATAAGAATCAAAACTTACATTATCCAAACTTTAGTATTTTATTCTAAGTTTATGGAATCATTTATTGTTCTTTTTAAATTGTAATAAAAATAGAAATATAGCAAATGCACAACTTATGGCTTTAATGTTCGTAATTGGCGCCTGAACCCAATTAAAATGATGTTTCTTTGACAAATGTTTATGATCTGCTCTATGTGATAACATAAATGATTTGAAACTGATATAAAATTAGCTAAAGAAATACGGCTCTACAATCTAATCTCTGATGAGCCATACCACAGTATCAAAACTCACAAAATCCACTTATTAAATTGCCAAAACTCACATTATCCATAAATAAGAATCAAAACTCACATTATCCAAACTTTAGTATTTTATTCTAAGTTTATGGAATCATTTATTGTTCTTTTTCACAATATCGACTTATTTTATTATAAATTCATTTAAGCATATACCAATAGAATATTTCCCAGATAAAAGGTTGCTTCCAAACTAGTTTTTCTGTGCTAGCCAAAAAGTCAGATTTTGGATAATGTGAGTTTTGATTCTGGACGACTCAAATATGGTATGATTTGTTTGTGTTTTAAAACCGTGGCCCTAATATCTGTGATGGCTCGTAGTGACTTAAAAGAAACCATAGAAATCTCGTTTTTCAAATCAAATAAATTATAATAATATACAAGTAAGACAAAAATATCGGTTTCATCACTTATTACATTTACGACGATGACTGGATTTCCTTTAATCTTGTGAATAAGTTGCTATACCATAATGATATCCGCTTCTTCAAGTTGCGTCGCCAGATCAGCCCTCTCAGATATCACTCTCAAAAAATATAAACCTAAATTATGTCCTAACTTTCTTCCATAAGAACTTTTTAATTCCTTACGGAAGAAAATTTAATATGAAATTATTAAATAAAAGGGGAATTATTTGTTGTAAGACATAATTGCATCTTATTTCTGAGGTATGTTTCTTTTTGTATCGAATTTGTTTTTAACACCCACAATCGACACCTTTTTTATATTGTGATAGCGCAACACAGAAGGAATTGCCTCTAAGTCCTCTTAGACCTCAAATTTGTATTCTAGAACCTGAAAAACATAGTAAATGATGTATCACATGCCCGCCCACGTTCAGTAAATTAAAATTTAAAAAAATTACACCTTAGATGAGCCGCCATCTTGAATATATCAAAATGCCCAAGGGTGCCAGGCATCAACCGGATTCTTAAACTAGACCTACTAAAGTGCCGATAACCGTAAAAAAACCGCTACTATACCTTACTTCCACCTTTTTAGATTGGCACCCAGACTAATACAAAGGACAAAAATTAAGGAAATATATTTTTTTAATTTAAATGATTAATAACTTTTTATTTATTGATTGATTTTTTTCAAAAACAATAGGGTTCTTCCTCTAGCTAACGCTAACTTACTTTCCAAATTCCAATATAATCGGGCTTTTCTTTCTTAAGTTATCGTGCTTACAAGAAACGTGATGGAAGGACGGACAGACGGACGGACATTTTGAAAGTTGTTCAGAATTCGTTCACTAACATAATGATGCGAAATTTTTTTCTCTACGAGCGACATTTACTGATTTAGAAATGTGCCGATCAAATATAATATACTCTTCGTTTTTGCGAAGAGTATAATAATAATTGATACTTAACTTATATAAAAAGTGTATGTATCTATAAATAAAAACTTGAGTATAAAAGTACGTAAGGAATTTGTTCATTTGGGAAATAATCTTGACATATACCTCTCGAGCTCTAAATCTTATCACACTGCAAATAGCTACATTTATTGCAAAATTTTGCTTTTAAGCAAATGTTCTCCACTTAATAATTTACACAAAAAGGTAAAGGTAAATTATTGAGTCTCGAACATTTTCTAAGCACAATTTAAAAAAAAATCTACCCCCTACCCGATAAAATTCAGAGCTCTCGGGATAAAACCTACGATTATTTTATTCTCCATTGAATGTTTGTTCTATTAATTTTGACATTATTTATATATTATTTTGTTAATGCGTTAATATTATAGAATAATAAATAGTGAAAATATTGGGTTTTCAGCTATAATAACCCAAGAACGTTGATAATACGAAATAATTTTATCACAGTTTCCGAAAGCACTTACTTGGTAATATCCCGACGCCGCACAGTGGGGCAAATAGCTCATTTTTTTGGACAAACGATAATTCCCAAGGCTGGGATTAATGAAACTTAATTTTTTTTTTAACTATTCGTTATAAAATTGCCTTTAATTCTATTGAGCCCGAATTTTGAAAT
Organism: Rutpela maculata; assembly: GCA_936432065.2. Lineage (NCBI taxonomy): Eukaryota > Metazoa > Arthropoda > Insecta > Coleoptera > Cerambycidae > Rutpela > Rutpela maculata. The sequence continues at coordinate 62,929,486 of OW386289.2, forward strand.
TTCAAAATTAAAGATGGCTAATCCAATATCGCGGACGTAAATTTTGAAAGCAAATTAAAATTTTATCAAAAGATTGTTTAAAATTATAAAAAATTGTTACTTAGGGGGTTTTTTTGGTTTCTAATCTCATTTCTGATCCCCGAATTTTGCGATTCAAAAAACCAAGATAGCGGATCCAATATGGCGGCCATAATATTTTTTTAAATGAAATGTACATGCACAAACTGTTAAAAATTGTTACTTAGGACTTTTAAGGGTTTCTGATCGAGAATCTGAAATCGAAATTACGTAATATCGTAATCCAAAATGGCGAATCCAATATGGCGGCCATAATATTTTTTTAATTGACATGTAAATGCGCAAATTGTTAAAAATTGTTACTTGGGGGTTTTAGAGATTGCTGATCATGAATCTGAAGTCCAAATTACGTAATATCGAAATCCAAGATGTCGGATCCAATATGGCGGCCATAATATTTTTTTAAATGGGATGTACATGCGCAAATTGATAAAAATTGTTACTTAGGGCTTTTAAGGGTTTCTGACTAATAATATGAAGTCTAAATTTTGTAATATCGTAATTTAAGGTGGCGGATTCAATATGGCGGATCCAATATGGCGGCCATAATATTTTTTTAAATGAAATGTACATACGCAAATTATTAAAAATTAGGTTTAAAGATGTCAACATTTTTGATTGGTTATCTCATTTTTTTATAAGATGGCATATTCGAATCTGCCATCTTAGAATTCGAATTTACGAATGCGTAGTCAGCAATCGCAAAAACCTGCAAGTAACAATTTTTAACTATTTTCGCATGTAAATCATAATTTAAAAAAAATTATGGCTGCCATATTGAATTTAATTTTCTGGTTTGCAAAATATCGAAATTTTAATATCCGAAACGAGATTAGCAAACTGCGAAACCCCCGAAAAACAAATTTTAACAGTTTCCTTGATTTGTCATTCTTTTTTAACTTACGGACACCATATTGGATCCGCCATCTTGGATTTCGATATTACGTAATTTGGACTTCAGATTCATGATCAGCAATCTCTAAAACCCCTAAGTAACAATTTTTAACAATTTGCGCATTTACATGTCAATTAAGAAAATATTATGGCCGCCATATTGGATTACGATATTACGTAACTTAGATTTCAGATTCTCGATCAGAAACACTTAAAAGTCCTAAGTAACAATTTTTAACAGTTTGTGCATGTACATTTCATTTAAAAAAATATTATGGCCGCCATCTTGGTTTTTTGAATCGCAAAATTCGGGGATCAGAAATGATTAGGAACCAAAAAAACCTCCCAAGTAACAATTTTTTATAATTTTAAACAATCTTCTGATAAAATTTTAATTTACTTTCAAAATTTATGTCCGCGATATTGGATTAGCCATCTTTAATTTTGAAATTTCAAAATTCGGGCTCGATAGAATTAAAGGTAATTTTATAACAAATAGTTAAAAAAAAAAAAAAATTAGGTTTCATTAATTCCAGGCTTGAGAATTATCGTTTGTCCAAAAAATGAGCTATTTGCCCCACTGTGCGCCGTAGGCGGAGGGATATTACCTAAAAGCAACGTGCTTGAGGAAGTTGTGATAAAATTATGAGCTATTTATCAACGTTCGAGGTATTCGCATAGAAATTTGTTTGCAATCTATTTTATTTATTTGTTCAAAACTATTTGTTAAAAACATAATTATTAAAAGAGCAATTTGTAAAATTAAATGTAGATTATGTATTATGTATTATTTGCTGTGTTTTCCTCCATTATTATATTCATTAAATCATTATTTGCAGTTCTAAATCGACATTGTCAAAAAATAAACTTTAAATTATTGAACTGTCATTACTGTCAAACTGGATGACATAAGTGAAAAGATCCCTTAGGGTTAAGTCGTTTTGAATCGTGCGGCACATACGACACATACGATTTGAACAATTTAAGGTAGTCATTTTCGCTAATGATAAATAACAAAAATAAAACTGTTTCAGATGAGACCTCTGTGGCACACCTGTGTTAGATTTATCATTTTCGTTGTAATATCATTAATAAATAATAAAAATAAAACTGTCTCCAGTGAAAAACCCTGTGGCATAACCAATGTTAAATTATCATTTAAAATTATATTCTTGGAATGTTTTCGGTTCGACAAGTACCTTTTAAACCCTCAAGTATACAACCGCCTTTCCCTATAAATTTGAGCAAACTACTTATTTAACACAACCTTAAATTTATTAATAATTAAAAATGATACAAAGAGACTTCTTTTTGTTTTCTTTATACATTAGCTATTTCGCTGTAACATCGAAATCCAACATTTATTTTATTAGTAAATAATGGGAAGCCGTAACAATTGAACAAATCGTGAAATGTAATATACAGTGCAGCCATCAGGTTCGAACGAACATTACATAAATTTTGCTTCTTATTAGTCACAACGTCGTGGAAGACGTCTTGTGATCCGTTCATTATTGCAGTTCGCCCTTTTGCTGTGCAGCACGTATGACAGCAGCATGTCATCCATCGCGTTTGCATGCTATGCGCACGTCATCATCTAAGCTCTTTCTCATTGGTGAAATTGTTATAGAGTTGTTATAGAGTTTAGCAAACTCAGTGAAATTAATAAAATTGAACTTTTTCCAAACTACAACAAACAAAATCTGACGTATGACGTATAACCAAGTTTTATTCGTGCTGGATGACGAATTTTTAATTTCAACCGAGATTATAAAGAAAAAATACGAACGTCTCCTATTTCGTATTTATTTCTAAAACGATGTGAAATTCTGCTATCCTTATCAGATTACATGTCATTAGTGCGACGCGAAAATACGATAGCCGATAGCCTCATATAACACATATATTGCCTTCAAAAGCATTTTTAAGTGTTTAGTCCTTACAGGGGCGGATACAGGATTGACTTCTGGGGGGGGGGGCACCGGAAGTCCGGAATACCTCTTATATACGCTTTTTTTAGCCATATGTTATCTATTAAAAATTAATATTAGGTATATTTCACATTTCTGGGGGGGAGGGGGGCTCGTGCCCCGGTGCCCCCCCCCCCTATATCCGCCACTGAGTCCTTACGAATGAAATACTCGTCTATAGGGACTATTGATTGCCTTTTAAAGAAGAACTTGAATCTTTTTGTATCTGTGAATTGATACCATCACTTTAGCCGTTGTAGTTGAGATTCAACACCATCAGTGTAGTGTTCCTGACTTACCATGCGTGGTATGCAGACGTGATTTGTTTTGTAGATATTTAGTTAGGCAATGATCTATTATACTTTATAAAAATTTAATTTTTAATAACACAGTGCACCACAGATAATACGACCTTTTTATCCCTCAAGGATCTGGAAGAGAATGGCGCGGGTGTGGCTACACATTTGAAAACAAGGGACATACGTTCAGTATCCGAGGACACTAGGATTCATTACTTCTTGTGAAAAAATCCCATTGCACGGCCGGGTATCGAACCCCGAACTAAAATGAACTGAACTGAAGATTAATTTATTATTATGCGCCTCTCCGAAGCCTGCGAAGCCGGCCAGACGACCACGGCCCTGCGCACCATGGTGAATGTGGGTCTGGGCGGGACGGGTCCAGATCGGCTTAATGATATTTTTTAAGTCAATGTTCCATGTTTAAAAATTAAAAACTTAACATTAACAATAAACAATTTAAAAATAATATACAAAGATACTTAAAAAGTAATTAAAACAAAACTCCTTAAAATTAATTGTTGCACACACGCAATAAAAAATTAGGATTGTTGGCACGGGAAAACAAAATTCAACGAAAGAACCCGTTCGAGACAATTCCACCCTGGTGGTCTTCCTGCCGCCAGGAAAATGTCGTAAAATAGAAGTCTTATAAAATGTTCAGATTTGAAGGAATTTTTCGGTCTAAAGGGGATTTTCAAAATAATGGATGACAAAAGGGACAAACTAGAACAAAAGTAAACAAATCGATAGAGGGTGGAAAATGGTTAGTTTAATTAAATTAAGGTAAAGATCAAAGGTGAGGAAATTATAGGTTATGGTATAGGAAAGTATAGACCACTTTAGGTTACGTGGTTTTGACAATTTTGACATTTTGCTTGAGGGACAACCAAACGCAGTTTGCGTGGTTTTATATATTTTTTTCTAGTTTTTCTTGAGAAACTGTGTGTGTTTTCGTAATAATGTCATGTAGTGAATATTATTCAACCCTTATGGGTGATGCAAAGTGTAGCTATGATGAGAAAATCAAAATAATAGACAATATTGACCCTTAGACCCTTGGAGTGAAGACTGGAAACCTTTCTTGTATATCCGTAATTGATATGGTAAATTACTTACACTCAAAGAAATAGTATGGGTAAATTCAACAAAAAGAAAATGGTTAACTAACAATATCGTTAATTTTGTTAAACTAAATTATATTGATGGTATTTTTAAACAAGAGGCGATTGTTATTTTAATTAATAAAAAGTTGTACAACAAAACAAACATTAACTTAAAAAATAGATGAATAAGACTATTATTTTTTTCGTCTGACCATTATTTTGTTGAATTCTGTCAAATTAAACTAGATAATAGTATATTTTATTTTTAACTATTGTCGAATTGTAATTGTAAACCCAGTAGCAGTTTGCTCTACTATTATAGTTGACAGATAAACCAATATTATTGTAGAGTTAACCCGCAGTTCTGTTTACATAAACATAGCATCGTTCTGCCATCCACTTTGCTGAATTAAGACGTCGCATCAGCGCTTTTGTTTGCAAATAGTATGGGTTAAATCAATCAAAAAAGTAGTACATATATTGTTCGTTTTGTTAAATTGAAGTATATTTAATAGTATTTTTAAACAAAAGGTGATTGTCACACACGAAAATAAACATTAACTTAAAAAATAGGTACATAAGACTATAATTTATTCATCTTACTAATAATTTGTTGAATTTTGTCAAATGAAACTAGATAAATAGTAGACTTTATTTTTAAGTATTATCGAATTGTAATTCTAACCCAGTATTAGTTCGCTGTATTATTGTACTTGGTAGACAAACCAATATTATTGTCATCTTCTAGAAGTTCTAAAAGAATTACCATAAAATTTGCTTGCTTACCACGTAGTCTATTACAGAAATTATTCCTAGATGATGCCACATACAAATCACTGACAATAATCAATCATGCATTATCTTATGAATTTATAGAAAATTAATAACATGATTGCAATGTTCAAATTCTCTCAGGGATCATCGATATATTTGGATGGATCTTATAAATGATCTCTAATCTTTGGTTTGGGTAGTCTGATATCTCAATATTGATATTTTGGCCAACCAAAAAAAACTACATCATACAATAAAGTGTAGATCAACCTAAAAATTAGTTGGTGAACAAAAAACAAAGTCGTTGTACTAAATAGTACAATTACTACAATTAAATAATTGTAGACCAAATTGAAAATGGTTAGTGAACATAAAAAAATGTCATTGTACTATTTAATTTGTTACAAGAAGATATGATTATTAAACTACTATTTGTTTACGAAACCAAATAAAGTTGTATGACTATTCTTTTCTGATTGATTTAACTATGAAACTAGATAGGCGCGATTTCATATGCTCTTTTTGGTTGAATTTACCTATCATTTTCTTTGAGTGTAGTGTTGACTCACAGCTTCTACACAGGCCAGCAGTTAAAGGCATACAAGCATATAAATATTATGAGGCTGGATTTGTGCAAGAAGTTTGATAACTCAAATGTATTCCAAAAACTCAAACCCAAATGAATTCATTGTTATGGGCACAGGCCTGTAGCTAGGCGTAGCCCGTCCTGGAATAATTTTCGCCCGACTTACGGCGATTGTAAGGGGGGCAATTTTAATTACCTTCGCAAAATTTTTTTTTGGATTTCTCCCCCCCGCTCATCAAAAAATTTTTCGGACAAAAAATGTTTTTTTGGATTTCTCCTCCCCGCTCATCAAAAAATTTTTGGCTCAGCCCCCCCTGAAAAATTATTTGCCCGACCTGAAAGCACTTTCTAGCTACGGGCCTGTATGGGCAAGGTAAGTTTACATTTAAATGACTAAGTGCTAGATTTCAGCGATAAGCATGTTATATTATGCGTATGTAGTATTAAATAGACGCTGCCAGAAAGTGATTTCTTTACCTTTCTCCTAAGCTTTTTTTACATTCAAAATAAACCTTATCTCTTGAGCTAACTTGTTATATAAATGTTAGCTGCTAACTATTAATAATAAAAAAAAAGCATTAAATCATAGATAAAAAAAAATTTACATTAAATTGTAACTTGCTGAATCCCACACTACGATACAAGTATATTTATTGGTTTTGTGACACATATTTAGCATACAATATATAGTTTCATAAAATTACTCACCTGTCAGAAAGTGATTTGAACAGATTCGAGCATTTTAAAGAAAGATTTCGCTTAAATCACCTCGTTTCAAAGATCTAACCCAACATTCTCGCCGTTGTTTTGATAACGCCTCTAATTTCTCACCTCGACCTTTTAAAACAGCAGGGATTCTAAAAAATCGTACTTGGTCTCTTTCTGCCCTTTTTGAACACTTTACTACCGCACAAAAGGATGGCATTTTATTTATATTTCACGTTTAAATCTGAGATTGCTTCTTTGTTTACAATGAAATAAAAAGTTTGGTTGCCCCTCAGGCAATATGGTCAACTTATCGTGACGTCATCCTAAAATGGTCTATGGCTAGGGAAGAGGTTGCCGGAAAATAGGCAACGCCTGGTATGGTAGAGTGTATCGAATATCGAAAAGGATTGCATTATGCTGTCTGATTCGAGCTATGTTGCAGGATAGGGTAATTTTTTTGTGAGCGGGGCGCGCAAAATGGGAAACAATTTTTTATTATGGATGGGGGGGGGGGGAGGGGCGCAAAATAGAAAACAGATTATAAGCAGGAGGGGCCTTCTGAAGTTAAAAATGTTTACATTTCCTGACTTTCTTTACATCTTTGTCCCCAATTCCTTGTCGAGTAAGGAGCGCATCGGCGCTCCTTACTCGATGGGGCAATCGCCCGGCTTGGCTTGCCCTAAAACCGGCACTGCATGTGGTCGATTTTGTATTCCTTTACTCACAGTACAGAGAGATAAAAGCAGCGATATTGGTGCAAATTAAAGATCAAAATCTTATTTTAAACAATACAAATGACCAAAGATTTTGCAAAGATAAACAGTTATGGTTGTTGTTATCTAATATTGAATATCACAAGAGTTGAAACGAAAATAACTTAACAAACATATTATCAATAACGTACTGATAAAAATAACACTTATTATAAAACAATGATATAATTGTACTTCACAAGTTTTTTACTTCTATAGCTTCAAGATGAAATTTCTAATTTTACTTGTGACAGTGTTATCATGTTCATTTGCATTGGAAATTTTGGATTTGAAGAGTTTAGGTCTAGAACATGTGCAGTTTCATCTAGACGAAGAATTGGCGAATTCATTTTTGGACGAATATGAAAAAGCTAGTCTTGGGTAAGGATTGTAGTCCAGTATTTCTAGTATCCGTTAAAGAAAAAAGTCCAAGAAAACTGCATTTTTTTACATCTTAATTTCGTTGTTCCAGACAACGCCTCAAAAGTCTCCGGTGGTCCCTTGTACGCACAATTTTTTATATCTCCATTCCTTTTAATTTTACTAACAGTCTAAGCAATGAAGGCAGAAATAGTGTAAATATTTCGTGCAAAGACGAGATTACCTCCCCCCATTTTCGAGGGTGCTGAACACGATGCAAGTGGTGGGAGAAGTTTTTGACCGCCGCCCTGACGGCCAAAAACCACCTTTTATGGATCCCTTTATGTTTTCATATATAAACGGGTCTGGGGAGTGATTTATCGACGGGTTATAATTGAAATAATATGAAAGGGGGTTATAGAGTAAGTGGAATCCAGACAGCAGGCCTAGGGGGTTGATTAAACCCTCCTGAGGAGTGGAAAATGATTTTTTTTTCAAATAATTCGGTTCAACGCATATCCCCATTTACGGGGTCGCTGATCACGGGAAAAATATTAATTTTTGTCTCCAACCGCTCCTCATCCCTCAAATGGGCAGAAACCACCCATCACTCACCAGAAAGCATGCTATCCGGGATTAAAGATTTTTCGACACATGAACATTATTTCTGTGCATATCCCTTTATTTTTCACGAAAGAGAAGGTGGTCGCGACCTCGGGGTTACTTCAACCAAAATTCATTAATTACACTTTGGATCGTCAATATGCCCTCCCCCGTTTTCGCAGGCGCTGATCACGACAAAACTATTCACCTTCATCTCCGAATCGGACGGAAGCTTACCCTCATCCATCAGTTATCGCTGAAGCGATGATTGTGTAGGTTGCTGAGTAGGATGTAATGATTTCTTCATCGGGGAGTAATGAATAATAAATTTTGTCGTCAATGGCAATGTTGTTTATTCAAAGAATTAAATGAAAATATTTTTATGACAAAATAAATTATTTGCTTACAATTAATTAAAAAAACCTAAGTCGTTCACAAATAGCATAACAATCCTCATATTCCTCAAAATGCACATCGCGCTCTCTTCTTCTTCATCCGCCGTTTCAGTGAGCGAATCTGAATCGAAATCGCTTAAACCAATTTCAGGGATTAAATAAAAATAAGAATAAATCATCATTACTATCGTCATCGTCATCATCTGCTCTCTTTTATGTACATACATCTTTTTCATTATAGGGGAGAGTCGGAGGTGAAGGTGAACATTTTTATCGTGATCAGTGCCTGCGAAAACGGGGGATTGCATATTGACGATCCAAAGTGTAATAAATGAATTTTACATCCCTTGGAAGGGTTGAAGCAACCTCAAGTTCTCTACCACCATCTCTTTCGTGAAAAATGAAGGGATATGCGCAGGAATAATGATCATGTGTCGAAAAACCTGTAAATCCTGGACAGCATGCTTTCTGGTGACTGAGAGGTGGTTTCTGCCCGTTTGAGGGATGAGGTGGGGTTAGAGCTAAAAATGAATATTTTTCCCGTGATCAGCAACCCCGGAAACGAGGGGATACGCGTTTGAACCGAATAATTTGAAAAAAAAAATGATTTTCCACCCCTCTGGAGAGTTTAATCAACCCCCTAAGCCTGCTGGATTTCACTTACTCTACAACCCCCTTCCACGTTATTTCAAGTATAACCCGTCGATAAGTCACTCCCCAGACCCGTTTATATGTATATGAACACATAAAGTGATCCATAAAAGGGAAGGTTTTTGGCCGTTTCAGGGGATTGCGGCGGTCAAAACGCAGGAATAATGATTATGTGTCGAAGAACCTGTAAATCCTGGATAGCATGCTTTCTGGTGAGTGAGGGGTGGTTTTTGTCCGTTTGAGGATGAGGTGGGGTTGGAGCTAAAAATGAATATTTTTCTCGTGATCAGCGACCCGGGAAACGAGGGGATACGCGTTTGAACTAAATCATTTGAAAAAAAATGATTTTCCACCCCTCGGGAGAGTTTAATCAACCCCCTAGGCCTGCTGTCTGGATTTTACTTACTCTACAACCCCCTTCCATGTTATTTCAAGTATAACCCGTCGATAAGTCACTCCCCAGATCCGTTTATATATGAAAACATAAAGTGATCCATAAAAGGGGTGGTTTTTAGCCGTTTCAGAGGGTTGCGGCGGTCAAAAACTTCTCCCACCATTTGCATCGTGTTCAGTATCCGCGATAACGGGGGGAGGTAATCTCATCTTTGCAGTTAACTTAATTAATAATAATAATGTTTATGGTCATCCCATAGAAAAATAATTAATATAACAGGAAAGTTTTGTGCAAATACCTTTGTAGACGTTGCTTTTAAACGGGGATAAGTACAAATGTGCATAAAAAGAAAAATCTGGTTGCCTCCCGCCCGTTTTGGGAGGTTTTAAACCCGATTAAGGATGTCGCTAGGAAAAAATATTATTAGTGAAATCTTCATCTATCAAAACCCCTCTCCAATCTACAGTAGTATTTAAAGCACCTTGATTTGAAACACCGTACACATGGTTTCTAATTCTATTGTTTCTGACTGTTATGATATGCATAATGTCTGCCTGTCTCAACATTATTTTGTTTTTCGAAATTATTATAGCTATTAGAACCTTACATATCAATATTTTTTTAGAGATGAATCCCAAATCGTCGCTGTTGTTGATGAATACGCCGATAAAATTTTTGAAAATATTCATGAATTAGCGTTGGCCAATGGCCTGGATCCTATTATTCTGGACGATGTCACTGACGATGATGTAAGTAAATTATAATTCAAAATAGTATACGTTATAGACCGGGCGCCCACGTCAAAAACGCCTCGTCATCGAGTTTCGAGTTGAATTGTTTATGTAGAGTTGTTTCATCCTTAGTACTTTTACGAGGCAATTGTTTTACTGTACACGGCATTTCCTGTCGGGTTATGCGTGGCAGTAGAGTTCCGGTAGTTTTTGGAACTGTACTATTACATGATCGAGTTTCGATTTTTTTCTTTTATTAATTTGTAGATCTCAATGAGTATAAATGGAATAAATTGGTCGGCTATACGATGTATTGTAGGATAGCGCTGGCCGACGAAAAAGAAGGGACAGATTGTGAAAGGACTTTTACATGATCAAGTTTCGGGCTGAATTTTACACCAAATTAAAGCTAAAACTACGTACATTTTTAATATTTTTGTCGTCCACCTTCAAACCTGTCAGTTTTTTCAGGCCGACTGAATTCTCTTTAAAAAGAGTATGTTTTTCCCCACCAATAAATATTATGAAACATGAAGTTTCTTTTTATATTTATAAGTCTTCAGTAATTATACTACATATTAAATGTTTTCGACAATATGAGTGTTGTTTTTATTAAAAGCTTTTATTTAACTTGCGATGTTTGTATGTTTGTTTGTTTAGGTCAAATCTTGCAAGCTGAATTTCGACTAGTTCCAGGGCCGGATTATCCACAAGGCTAAATAGGCTATAGCCTAGGGGCGCCGAAGCACGAGGGGGCGCTTCGGCAATTCAAAACTAACTAATGTTATCCCCCGACGGACGGCCGATGGATGACATTTACTGTTTACCATTGACCTTTGGAAAATAAAATGTATTGTAGCGTTGTATAATGCATAAGGGCTGACGCAAAAAATTACCACAAAATCGAGTTGGGATAATGAGCGTAAAAAATTGTTTGTTTAAGACAAGCATAAAAAGCTTTTGTACCCACCCCGCCGTCTTATCTGGGCCGAAATTAATAAATTTGTATAAGCCTACGTATACCCATTCTATGGAACTATTTTGGTTACATTTTATAATTATATCCGTATTAAGAATTATAAATACCAAAATACCTAACTATTCATTTACTTATATTCAGAGATAGCAATGGGTTTTTCCCTCATCGGGAATTTTCCCAAAATGAGTTTTTCCTAGGAGGGTTAAAATGAAAAAAACCGGTTTTTCCCATTTTTGAATTTACCAGTTTTAACCTAACTTTTAGAGTAATAGTTGGGTTAGGTTAGAAATTTTCCCAAAAATGGGTTTTTTCCTAGGAGAGTTAAAATGAAAAAAACCCATTTTTGAATTTGCCTCCAATTTCAACCTAACTTTTAGACTAAAAGTTAGGTTAGAACTAAATCAAAGACAAATAGCATTAAAGCCTTTATATTATGAATACAATCAAATATACCTGATATATTTGGTATCAAAATGATGGTCTTTTAATGACCAATTCGTTTTGATGAAAAAAAATATTTTTCCCGGGAAAAAAACGGTTTTTTCCCGGGTAAAAACCCCAAAATATAAAAACCCGGTTTTTACTCTGCTTATATTTAATTTTCAGAAATATCAGGATCTGAGAGAGAAGTAAATAATATGAAATAGAAAATAGTCCTGTTCATGTTTAAAGTAATTATCCATATCTGAAGTTTTTATTGCCGTAATTCTTCCGGGTATAACCTGAGGCCTTCCTATCTACGTCGGTACTTTTTTTTGATAAAAAATTATTTATTTGTTATTTGATTATTTTCTTTTGATAAAATTGTCGAATTTATTACCTTTGTATTGCATAGTTCAGCAAAGAGATGTTTACGTAAACCCGTGGATAGTACAAAAAAACACCCGCCCTGCGCTGCATTTTATATAAGGGTCTACAGACGATCCAACCAACCAACCGACCTTCTTGGTACACTTTGAATATTGCCAACTCGTAAAAGTGAGCTGGTCTGCTGGAGTCAATCTTTGTCGTTATACGCTTTGAAGACGCTGAAATTCCAGCAGACCAGCTCACTTTTACGAGTTGCTTGTCATGGCACTTTTTAAAGTGTACCGAGAAGGTTGGTTGGTTGGGTGGTTGGATTGTCTGTACACCTCTGTATACCTTCCGCGCCCATGTCGTTATTCGTCCAATAGCGCGAAAGCAAAAAACGCTGCAATTTGACCGGCATTCGCCAGCTCAACTTTTTGTGCCAATTAAGGAAAATAGGAACGGAAAGAGATATTATATCTTTCTGCTCCTATAGTAACACCGCTGCCTTTATGTACCTGCTGACCACCAGGGTTTCATTACCCATAAGGCTAACTAGGCTATAGCCTAAGGGCCACAATGCGTGAAATGAGGGTCGTCGCGAGTTCTTTGCGCTCTCTGCTTATTAAAAAAAATATATTTTGTCCTCCCCCGCTAATCAATTTTTCTTTCTGGGAAAAAAATGTTTTTCATTTCCTTCTCCCTGGTCATCAATGTTGGTTAAAAATTTTTTTTTAGATTTCTACCCCCTCCCCCCCGCTCATCAATTTTGAAACTGGGACAAACATTTTTTTTCATATATCTCCGCCCCCCGCTCGTCAATTTCGAATCTGGACAAAAATGTATTTTTTTTCTCAGATTATACCTCCCCGCTCATTAATGTTTTTCCATTATGAATAAGAGGGCGCAAATACATGATTAGCCTAGGGGCGCGCCAATCCTGAATCCGGCCCTGACTAGTTCTAATTAAGCTAAAGCTTTGAAATTTGGCACGCGTGTATAAGACCAGTGACAATGCAACATAGTATAGCCATTATTGGTCTAAATCCAATATGGCGGACGTCCCAAGATGGCGGATTGCCTTTCTCTTCACAACCCCTTTGATATGGGTATAAAATGAAGGGGCCTGACGAGTAAAATACGATAAACTATGTGACGTCATTCTAAATTCAATATGGCGTATGTTCCAAGATGGCGGATCGTCTTTTTCTTCTCAGCCCCCTTGATATGGATATCAAATGAAAGGGTTTGACGAGTAAAATACGATAAACTATGTGACGTCATTCTAAATTCAATATATGAAAAAACTGTACTAAAAAGTAAAATTTTTTTTTTAACTATTTAGCGTCGGCCTATTTCCGCTACCAGAGCCTATCACCGACGCCAGGAGACGAGCTACCCCCAACCTGGAAATTTTGCCGAACCTCTTCCCTTAAGAAGAGTAGGGATCTTTTACTTGCCTAACATTTAATAGACAAGGGACCCGCCTGCTTTACATCCCCTCCGAAGGATGGTATATCCACTACGTAATCCTCGTCTGAAATTACGTAACTTCCGAGTATACAAGCCTCTAGAAGGTGGGGCGAGAACAGTGGCGGCTGGTGAAATTTCAATATTTTTTTTTCTCGTCTATGGCGCATGGGACCCATACGAAATTTGGGAAATAACATCTAGAGAAGCACTTCTCTAATGATCCCTAAAAAGTTTTGAAAAAGCAGTTTGCGAAAAAATTTTTGAAAATTCGTTAGCCTCCCCTGGGTCTAGGGACTCCTGTTTATTTTTATTTTTTTTTGTCATATGCATTTGACTTTTCATAAAAATACAACAATAGATTTTGAAGTTTGTGAAAATATTTTCATTACTAACTGAAATACAATGAACTGAAATTTTGTAATTTACAATTTAACAAATTACAATATTTCAATTCGTTGTATCTCAGTTAGTAATGAAAATATTTTCATAAACTCCAAAATCTGTTGTATTTTTATGAAAAGTCAAATGCATATGACAAAAAAAAATAAAAATAAACAGGAGCTCCTAGACCCAGGGGAGGCTAACGAATTTTCAAAAATTTTTTCGCAAACTGCTTTTTCAAAATTTTTTAGGGGTCATTAGAGAAGTGCTTCTCTAGATGTTACTTCCCAAATTTCGTATGGGTCCCATGCGCCACAGACGAGCAAAAAAATATTGAAATTTCACCAGCCGCCGCTGGGCGAGAACGCTGTATTTCTCAAGATAGGTGGGTCACCCATCCAAGTACTAACCGCGCTCGACGTTGCTTCAACGAAATATCGACTGATATTCACATTGAAGTCGCCTCTACGCTCGCCCGAAAGTAAAAATAATTTTTTTAAAATTCAAACACCTGGAAACCGAAAGCTTTGGGGGCGGTCAATTAAGCAAAGTAACTATGCAATAGCGCTATATGACCGTCCCCAAAGCTTTTGGTTTCCAGGTGTATGAATTTTAAAAAAATTATTTTTACTTTTTAGTACAGTTTTTTCAAATAAAAGCTTCTTCTTAAAAATATTTTTTTTATATAATTTTATTCTAATGTAGTTGTAAATTAAATGGAATAAAATGGTTTATTCAAGGAATCTTAAAAAATTGGAATGCTACAGGTTCAATCAGGTTGTTTGAATTATTAACTGTTTATTAATAATGATATTGATTTATATTATAAAATTTTAATTATTATTGATATTATATTAAATATAAACTTACAAATAATTATAATATTTATATTAATTATATTAATTATCATGGATCATCGTCTGAAGAATAACAACATTCAACAATGTCTCCTGGATCATATAGTTCAGACTCTTCTGGCGATTTCTCTGGTATGATTAGATCTGCAGTGTTAAGAGGTGTGGGATCACCTTCATACCAATTTATTTGATATCCAAATTCAGGACTTAAGGACCAGCCACAATCTTCTGAATTAAATTGTAGGCAGTCAAATTCAGTAGCTGCCAGCAACATTGAATTTATATATATGGCTCTTAAAATTTGTTTTTCAAGGGATTTTCAGCATGGTGGTATACTCTCTGAATCAAAAGTTTGAGTTCTCTTGAAAAGTTATCCTTCAATTATCTGGCAACTCTATTTGCGCATCAACTAGTTTATTATAAAAAATATTAACGTAGTAAGCGCCGATGCCGACAATAATTTTGAAAATTTTAAATTTTGTAATTTTAACACTCTAACATAGAAATAAAGCAGAAATTATTAATAAATTTTATTTGAGAAACAAATGAATAGAAAAAATTAATTAAACAAAATTATGGTTTAAATAAGTGTTCAACAAATAAAATGAACAGAATGTGTAGGGGCCGCCTTTATTTTTAGCTTTAGGTAAAAAGTTATATTTTTTTATTCAGAATTTATTTTATTCAGAATTTAATTTGGAAGAATTTTTTTTGTAACATCAATAGTTTAGATAGAAAACTCGGTCTTTTAAATTTTTTAAATTGGCCGCCATCTTGAAACCGGAAGCCATTTTGATTTGGCGCTACTCGGAAAAATAGTCGTTTTAATGACAGAAATCAGTATACCAATTACAAGATTATTTCACTAATAGCCGTCTCTTTCTGGGTTGCCGCTCTACTAAATTCCCCTGTTCAGATTCTTCACATTATTCTAGTATATTCCCAGAGTTATGCAATTATGGGTTTACGGGGTTATGTAGTAGAAGGGTTTGCTGCTGGAGCGCTGTAGGCTTACTTGGTAACGAGGTTCCGAGGGCACAATCTAATTGATCGACAGCCTCCTATCTTTTCATTGAATCCTCATGGTTATGGGGTTATGAAAATAGAGGGATTGCCGATGCAGAGCTATGGCGCCATAGGGTGCTTGTTACCAGGATTCTAATGTCACAATGGTACAAATCACTTTGCTTAGAATATCGTTTTTTTTTTGTTGGATCTTCAAAGTTAAGGGGCTACGGGGTTATGGAATGCTGATGTTATGGGATCATGAGGTTGTGGATGTATGATACTGAAGCACAAAGATCCGAGATCAAAATCGCCCCAATCAAGATCCCCCACTGTTTTCATCGGATTCCAAGAGTTATGGAGTTGAGGTGTTATGGAGCTTTACGGCTTCCTTTGAGTTATGTGATCAATGCTAAGTTACCACAATGTTATTAGGTAAAAGTCTTTAAGTTGAATCACTTTTGGAGTATGATTTAAATGAGCTGGGTAAGCAATATTACGATCCAACACACTTTTTTAGTGCTTTGACGTGCTGAGGAAAAACTAAGGTCCGATTCGTGTTCAGAGGGTCAAAATACAAGGGATAGGTATAGTCAGTACCCCAGCACAGGCCACTTTTTCTTTTTTGTGGGCCTGTGTAATCAATTTTATTGCAAAAAACATGAAGATTCATTCGGTAATTAAGAATTATTTGTTTGAATAATTAAATAATTATATTAGCAACATTTTTTTTAATGTAAAGATTAAAGTTCTTACGTTCCGCTAAATATTCTAATGTCTGGAACTGATTTCTATTTTCCTTTTTAGTTTCTTATCTCATCGATAACGTTGAGGAATGGCAAGCTAGGTGGTATTTCAACCATTAAACGAAGCAGTGACGTAGAAGTTATATACCAATCCAGCAATAAGTTACTAGAATTATATTTCCCAATCGTATTTTCAAATCTAAATGTAAGTAAAGAAGGTATGTCGATCAGTTAACAAAAATACCCCACTTAGAATAAAAATTTTTATATGCTTTTACACGATTGGGGCCCACAATAAAAGAAAATCACATTTATTTTTTAAAGTAGCTCATACATTATTTATAATGGAGCTCATAATTCTTCTTAAAAGATATTTCTTAAAGAAATCTGTATAATTTTATTTTATGCTGAATGTTCATGTAGCGTACTTTCCAACAGTTAATTACTTAAATGCATAATTTATGATATTGGTACCTGTGTAACCAGATACAATCAGTCATGTTGCAAACCTCAAAGGCTTCACCTCTCACGCGCAAAGTGCATTTTCTTCTGATTATACGCTTTTATTGGTTGCACACACAACAATTGATGACCTTGACGTGATTCAGATTTCACTAAACTACAAGGACGTATCAAAAACGGCAGTTACAACACCTTTTGAACTTTCCGAGTTCACAGCGATACCGTTCGCCTTACGGTTTATCAACTCCGTTTTACGAGGACTAGATTTTTGTTACGCATATTTGGACGATATTCTGGTTGCATAGAAGATGAACAACAGCATCTTCAGCATCAAGGTTAGTTTCCGAAAAACTTAATGAGTACGGCATCGTTATCAATCCTAGAAAGTGTGTATTCGGTGCCAGTGAAGTGAAATTCCTAGGTTACTCCGTTATCGCAGAAGAAACTAAGCAACTCTCAGAAGAAGTAGAAGCAATTTTGGATTTCCCTAATCCGAAAAAAAAAAAAATTACGCCGATTTTGGGTATGGTAAACTTTTACTGTCGTTTCATACATGACGTGGCAGAGATACAACAACCCCCTAAGCTAAAAGGAGACGCTTCAATAACTGGTCGACCGAGACAGAAAAAGCATTAAAAATTTAAAAAATGGACTTGCGAACGCCACGAAGCTCACACACCCTGTAGCTGGCGCGCCATCTTCTAATTTCGCGATGGGAGCAGCATTACAACAACTAGTTAATAGAGTCTGACAACCACTATACTTCTTCACAAAATCCCTTACATCCGCGCAAAAGAAATGTGAGGCGGAAAGCAAAAAGGGACCTCTTGTCGGCGATGTCAATTTTTCAGTACAGTCGAATTAGTGGTTTGGGTCAAAATAATCGATTTTCGGATTTTTGCGATTTATTTCCTTTACAAGTTGTAATCGATTACAGAACCGATATAATTGGATGAGACACTTAAAATAATCGTTAAAGCAGTCGATGTTCAGCCCTGGAAAAGGTACCTCTTGTCGCTTATGGAGAAATAACATGGGGCCGACAAGAGGTCTCTTTTCATAAACGCACTAGTAACTTAAACAAAAAAAAACATAGAGATATGATTTTTGCACCAAATTGTTTGGAATTAAAGCTTAATTCATTTAATATCAATAACTAAAAACTGGAATTTGCCGACAAGAGGTCCCTTTTTGCTTTCCGCCTCACAAATACAGTGCATACGACCGTGAGTTGTTAGTAACGTACATGGCAGTCAAGAGATTTCGCTTCACAGTAGAGTAACGAGCATTCACCATTTTCACGGATCATAAACCGCTGAATTTTTCCTGTAGAAGAAAACCATTAAGTGCTCGCCGAGAGAATTTTGACACTTTTCGCCAGACATTTTCTGGCATATTTCTGGCAAAGACAACGTCGTCGCCGATGCCCTGTCTCACAAAGGGTAAGTTACCACCACAATAAACTCCGTGAAAGGCGCAGAATCACAGGCAAGCGATCAAGAGCTGAAAGAATTAATTTCCAATAAGACGACAGTACTTATTCTTAAAAAATGTAACCACCGCAGAGTAGAAAATCATATGCGATATACCAAAAATCTATATTTAAATACAGTACTTTTGCGCTTGTTAACTACTCTTTGCATATATTTATTGTTACCACAAATAAGAGATGATTTACCCTCTTTCAGGGTAGTTTATTCGCTAAAGGCACAAAGTTTTGAGGTAACATGGGCTTTTCTGAGATCGGATTCAAACTGGAACTCAACAAGTTCGAAATCCCTAAAAATATAATTTCAGAATCTAAATTACGTATTTTTTCAGCTTTTTATTTCTGCACCCCTCTCAACCTTTTCAATCTAGAATTAATTCTAGGCTTTTGGCATGCTGAAATTTGAAATCAGCAACCTCAAAAACCCCTAGAAATATACTTTTGGAATGAAACTTACGTATTTTGTCAAATTTTCATTTTTCACCCCTTTCAAGATTGTCACTCTAAGAATAAATTTTTGGCTTCTGACATGTTGAAATTTGAAATCATCAACCTCAAAAACCCCTATAAATATAAATTTAGAATAAAACTTATTTTGTCAAATTTTCATTTTTACACCGCTTTCAACCTAATTTTACTCGATTTTCACCCTAAAAATCAGTTTTTGGTTTCTGACTCGTTGAAATTTAAAATCAGCAACCTCAAAAACCTTTAGAAATATGAGTTTAGAATGAAAATTACATATTTTCTCAAATTTTCATTTTTACACCCCTTTCAACCCGTATCTTGCTCGATTTTCACCCTAAGAATCAATTTTTGGTTTTGGCATGTTGGAATTTGAAAACAGCAACCTCAAAAACTCTAGCATGGTATATTAGGAATATTTTTTGCATATACTTATTGTCACCATATATGAGTGGCGATTTTATCCTATTCTAAAGGTGTTTTTTCGCTCCAGCTCAAAATTTTGAGTGTGTTTGGGCTTTTCTGAGGTCGGATTCAAATTCAGCGTCGCAAAATACATTGGACTACTCCGGTCAAGTTCAAGGATCAGAACTTTTTTTGTGGCTATGTTATTTTATTGAATTTTTCATCTTCTTTGCTTCTTCTGACCCAAATTTTGAAGCCACCACATTGAAAAAAAAATATCTGCAGCAAGACTGAACTTAGCACATGCAAATACTTAACTCTACCAAGTTTCGTAAATTTTTATCGAACTATGTGTAGGGTGCAATTGTAACTAATAAGTCACAAAAACAGCATTTTTCTATAGAAATCGATAGAAAAAGTCAAATTTGAACATTATCTTTGAAGTGATGATGGACACTCTGGGCGAATTTTTATTCATGTTTTTTTAAATATATATCCTGATTATATATAAAATTTTTTTTAGCAATGTTGATTTTTTGTGTAGTGGGGTTATTTTTAATAGCTTATCGACATCCCTCTTTTCCAGAGAAAGATAATAAAATGAAACTTACCTTTGTTTTAATTTATATTCATCCTCGCTTAATATTTCTTTAGTTCACATATGACTACCGTGTAATTATTCTGCTCATTGGCCCCGAAGGAAGTTTTACAGGAAAAATAGAAAATTTTGAAATGGACATTAGACTACGCTTCGATTTCAACACCTACCTTGCCAATGTTGTGAGTGTAAGAACCGGAAATACTGGGTAAGTAAAGTTCTCATCATATACGAATGCTCGTAAAGGATTTAGAATTTTTGGTGTATTTCAAGAGATTATTGACGTTGTGCGCGTTAGCTTAAAGCGACAAGAGGCGGGGCCTTACATTTTCACATTTAATCCTTCAGGTGGCCTTCATATATGACGAAAACTTTAAATAATTTTGTAAAGATATATCCTTAACCGGAAAAAGAGGATAGCAATAAATGCATGTGGCAAGTGCGTGCAACAAATCATATTATAGCCCAGGAATTTAGTTTTTGACCAGGAATTAATTATCGTAAAGCTGAAAATTTGCAGGATTGTAATTTTGGTCCAGGTTAATACGTACCAAAAAGTCCTCTACTCTCCCGTCGGCTTCCCTGTTTTTGCGGAGCAACAAAGGCACAAGTCGCAGAGCTGACCATAAAGTGCAGCAGAAAGGTTGTTACTGGTTCGAAATGGTCATAAAAGCTTCGGAGAAGCATATTCGTTCGTATTTTAGATGTTCCAAGTATATTTTATTCATAATTTTCCGTTCTAGTGCTGTCAAAATTTCAAAAATTGAAAAAATTCCGAAATTGCGCCTTTGCGGATAAATGAAGACTAGGAGGAGAAAACGTACTCGAAAAAACATTTCTCTTCATACTTTGAGATTTCCATTGGTATGTCTACTTTCTTTCTAGCGTCACCCGTTACGGAGCAACGCCATTCTGAGTGTCGCAGTGCGGCGGCCCCGTCGGTCATGCGCCCGGTGGAACTGCCCTGGCTGCGCTGATGAAACTTGTTGCGAATTCCATGTTTTATAAGATTTATTGAATGAAATTTAACTTGTCAGACTCAGAAAATGACTTTATTCGGCAAGACAATTAACATTATTGATCTACTGGGAAGTAGTCATCCGGATCATCATCCATATCCACTGACTGGTTTGTGCAGCTGGATCTTCTACAGCTCCTGCACTTCGAGGTATGTGATACATTTTCAAGTTCATCAGTTTTCATGATACCAATCAGCTCATTCAAAGACAACTGAATCCTCTATATACGAACACATTTTGAGGAACGTCGCAGACCTCACCGTGTCTTCGGGTCTTCCAGGCTTTCTCTTAGCATTATCCTCTCCGAAAACTGATCCCGTAATGTTGGGAAAAAGGTTTAAGTTGCGAGAATTGTATCTAGAGTTTGTGCTTTGTGTATTAAAGACACGCAAGGAAAGACACGCAAGAACCGGTACGAACCTGAAAAGAAAAACAGAAAATTGCACTGATAGCTGAAGCCAAATATCAGGCTTCAGCGCGACCAGATCAACTGCACTGGATAGACGAGCTTACACAACCTCACCCCACTCATCATTCCTCTGCGGAGCTCGATCGACAATCCGATCCTTGAAGGAAAGAGTTTCTACTTCATGAACAACCCTTCTGTACTCGCCCTGCTTCTTCGTCCCCTTCCTCAAGCACGCCTCCTCTCCACAAAACAAGCAGTTCCTTTTTATATCGAAGCCGATCGATCTAAGCCGCGACTCAGTCGTCTCACTTTCAGGCTGTGTAGTTTTGGCCATGGCAATGTCCTTCCTTCCTAGTGGAAGGTCTAGAGTAATTCTTCCTGCAGGGAAAAATGGCACTATAATACTAAGTATGCGAATAAGACACCAGCATCTTGGGATATTCAGAACATTTCTCTAGAACTAGTGAGTATCGTAGGACTTACCTGCATGTCACATGTACGGTATAGATGAATTTTTCTTCACGAGATCTTTAAACAACTTTTCATTTTCAGTGTCTCCTCTTTCCACACTAGCTCGAAGTAAAATTGATAGCCCGCCCTGAACCACCACGTTTCCATCTTTAAGAGGCAACTCACAAAAAACGCAAACGCCTGTGTCCACAATGACTTAACTACGATCACTCGATTTTCCCGCACCAATGAACCGATAGACACACTCCGAAGACTGTCACTGCTATTGTACTAAGAAGAAGAAGAAGAAGAAAGAAGAAGGCTTATCTCGCCGTGCGCCTGCTTCATTGTTTAGACGTGATCGACGCAATAATGAACGCACTTAACTGTCCAAGTGTCGCCGCGCGGCGACACTCGGAGTGACGCTACAGAGAACATACATACCAATAGAAAGCTCAAAGTATGAAGGGAAATGTTTATTCAGGTACCTTTCCTCCTACGAGTCTTTTATCCGCAGTGGCGCCATTTCGGATTTTTTTCAATTTTTGAAATTTTGACAGCACTAAAACCGAAAATTATGAATAAAATATGCATGGAACATCTGAAATACGAACGGATGTGCTTTTCCAAAGCTTTTATGATGACTTAGACCTAAATGGGACCAGTAACAACCTTTCTGCTACACTTTATAGCCAGCTCTGAAAGTTCTGCGACTTAAGCCCTTGTTGCTTCGCAAAAACAGAGAAGCCGATGGGAAAGAGTAGGAAACTTTTGGTACGCGTTGTCCTGGACCAAAACTACAATCCTGCAAATTTTCAGCTTTACAATAATTAATTCCGGGTAGAAGCGATATATTGACTAAAATTCCTGGGCTCTTAAGCGTTTAAATTTGTAGGACGTGTAGTTCAAAAAAATGTTTACAAAGGCTCATCAAATCAACGTTGCTCAATGACATATTATGCTGCTTGACTCTATTAATAGTTCAATCCATCACTATCCTCCTATTACTACGGTTAATGTATAACACTCAATATATAGAGGATACCGCACTGACCTTATAGCAACTGGCTCTCGCTTAAATTGTCTAGGACTGAAATGTTATTGTTTTCACCATCCTGCATAAGTCTATATTTGTGGAACCCATGAAACTTAATACATTTTCGGCTACAGTCATGTGAAGTGGAAAAATGTGTGTGCATAGATAAGGATGACAAGGTACAAGTCAGAGGATGTGTATACCTATAGTAGATATACAGGTATGTACGTCTGTGTGTGTTTTCTTCCTTAGAATGCTGGAACAAAGATCAAAATTCCACGGTTCGTCACTCCTGTAGTATTTTTTGACTCCAAACCCATATCCAAAACTTTGGAGATGTGTATATGTGTCCACATGTGTATGTTTATATGTGTGTGAATGAGAAAGTGGTGGTGTCTTGACGCGCATTTTTGTATTTGGATTTTCAGTGTTCCTCGTCCATCACGATCTTCACCCCATCGATATTTTCGGGGATTTTTCTATTTACTGCATCTCTAGTTGTCTCCAGTAAGCTTCTGTCTGGATATTTTACATTAATTTGTTGACAAGCATACCCGAGAAGCTACAAAATACTCGCAACATGGGAGCAAATACCAATAATGTTCGCGCAAATTGACACTTTATTCGAAGAGAACAATCTTATAAGGGGGACAGTTTATTCCAGATTCAGGAATCTTACGTAGCATCAAGTCTTCATTTCCTATATTCTTAATGATGAAATTGCTGAAGAAGAGGAAGTAATAAATTTGTATTACTGCACGTGTTGATCTGGTGCGCGAACATTAGTTTCTTGCTCCCATGTTGCGAGTATTCTGTGGTTTCTCGGGATGCTCGTCATCAAATGAATGTAAAATATCCAGACGGAAGCTTACTGGAAATAACTAGAGATGCAGCAAATACAGAAATTTACTAAAATATCAATGGGATAGAGATTGTGACGAAGAATACCGAAACAAACAAAGAATCACTATTTCCACATCTAGATTTTCTGTCCAGATTTCTCACAATGAAAAAAAATTGGATACTACAATAGGGTCATTTAGTGATATGGCTGTTTCCTACTTTTTCTTCTTCACTTTAAAACCAACAGCCTCAGAAAAAAAATTCAGTTCAATTGAATCAATAGTCGCATTTGAATAGAAACACGCTCGGCCGGCCAACAGTCCGTAGAGTGACGTCACTTGGCGTGCGCCGATACCTATATTAGAGCAGCGATTTCGTAAGTCTATCGTGTCGTTTTTTTTTTTTTTTGGCGTAGAACCAGCTCAAACATGTTACGTTCCGTTGAGTATGTCACCGGGGATATGAAATCATATTCTACGACATTTTTTTTGTAGTCTCGAACTTTTTAAATCAATAAAAAGTGAAAAAAATGTATTTTTAAATAAAATTGTCTTTTTTTTGTTTCCACCGCCATATCTTTAAAACTATTAAAGGTACCGAAATTTGTTTTGTGTCAAATTAAAGCACACACTGTAGCGCTTTTATCAATATAAACGGTTTGGGCACAATTCGCACTTTCATTTCTCTAAAAATCAGATAAACTAAAAATATATATTTTATGTATTGAAATATTCATCAATAGATAAACTTTTTTATTTTTGAAAATATTTACATACATGCAGCGAAGAAAATAAAGCCTAATAATCACAAAAGTTTTTGAAACAATATATTTTTTCCTAAAATGTACCGTGTGGCAGCAGATAACATTTAAAAGCACGATTTGTCCTATTTGCCGAAAACATGTCACGACACAAAACGTCAAAAAATTTTCGCAATATTTGCCGCTGCAGCGACCTAAAAAATTAGAGAGATAAATTTTGCATGTTGGTCCTGTCAAAAGCAGATCTAGCTTGAATTACCACTAATAATGACGTTTGATTGGTGCAATGTTGTGAAAAAACGGGCTCTCATTGGCTATAGCGTTAATGAGTGAAATAATCAGCGCTAAATGCGACATTGGGACGCAATTAATACACCTCGCATGCAGAGTTGGTCAGATCATCAGTCAGAATCATGAAGTATTCATCGTTCGGATAAAAATTGTGACAATCGAAAATGTGCTTGTTTTAAGGAATGCCTAAAATGCTGCAACGAGTGCAAATACTGCAAATGTCGTTCCTGTACAACATTATTAAAGATTTCGAGGCAGATATGAACGAATTAGATTAATGTAGGGCCTAAATAAACTACATACTACATATTTATCTATCCAAATAGAAAATTTATTTCAACAATAAAACTCATTTTATGCGTACGTTTTTACCTTCATTCATTTAAAAATGTTTAATTAGGTGGGTAGTTAGTAACACTGATTGATATTTATAGATTAGGTATTTATATCTACCTACCTGTCCTTTTATTATTAAAACGAGACTATTTTATATTTATTGTACAATTTCTTAATATTAACAACATATGATCAAAACTACTGTACAATATATGAAATATTGTACAATAATATTAATCCCCTAGATGCTTTTGATCACTACTGGTTTTGTATCTATTGATATAAGTTAAACTACTACATACACCCCCCGGGACCGTCAGATCGTTGCAGTCAGCAGGCTTGCTACAGCCGAGCGCGCAAGAATATGACTTTGGCCCGTTAAAAAAAATCGCTGACTCAATACTATGAACGGGACATGAAAAATTTTTGTCCTAAAAACTTTTTTCAACTATTGGCTTCAATTTGTACGCAGCATGTATATACAAATTTTCACAAATAAAGTTTTTTCTCGATTGTCTAAAATTACGCTACTGAAAATAACAAGTTTGAGATTCCTATTATTTTTCCAACTTAAAAAAAAATAAATCGGGTTCACGCGGGACGTTGTTCGAAGCGCTATTGTGTCTACTTTAATGTAAAAAAAAATAGCTTGATAGCACAAATATTTTCAGAGACACAGCGCGGTGGAGACATTAAAAAACATATTTCATTAAAAATCTATTTTTTTGAGTTTTTCCGAAATAAAAAAGTTCTCAACCACCAAAAAATGTCGTAAAAAATGATTTCGTGTACACGATTATCTTACTAAAGAATCCCACTAAGCCTGGTTTGGTTCTACGCCGGTTTTTTTTCTCGAAAACTAAGCGACTTTACTTTCAGATTTTACTCTACTAACTTGCATTCACAGCCGTGTTCACTGGGCGGTTCAGCCATCTGACGTCACAACTCGACTACATGGTTATCCCGAGCGTTTTTAAGTGCGCCGACTTAAAATAATATAATTTTTTATACATGAAGGCGGCGTCAGTAAATTCTAATTTTTGGCATACTTACTATACTCACCAAGCTCTTTCAGAATATGTAATAATAAAAAATTGTTTAATGAGCCTATTGCACACCACTATGTGGAAATAATTTTTTATGGAGCTTTAATAATATTATATTTGAAATCGTCTTCCCCAAAAATTCATAAAATGATATTCGACATAGGGTGGTGATACGCGGTGGTAGGGGGGTGGATGAAGCAAAAAAATATTTTGAGGGCTTTGGCTCTTGTACAGGATGGACCAGATTAGATTAGATTTGGGGTTTTCTCTAAAACTATGGTAGACAGATAAAAACCAATATAGGTGTCCTGAGCTCGATTTTCGAAAAACAAATAATGGCGCAAACCGCAATCGTCTATTTTTTTTGACTACCGAGCTACGGAGCGTTTTTGGAAAGTTGAAATTTTTTTGAGGACCTCTATATCTCAATTACCAAGTGTCGAATTGAAAATCGAGTAACACATTCTTGAGGCACTTTTTTGAGTAAAATCCGTTGCTGATAAGAAGAAAATAATGCATGCCTCAGTTTTCGAGATACAGACATATTTTCTAACATTTATTGTAGTTTAGTTTCTCCTATCTTTGGCAAAATTATTTTATATTGTAAGAAGTGTTATTGTTCTTCTCCATGACCTCCTCAAAAATATATTAAATTTTTACAAAATCAACCACTTTTTCTAGAAATAAATATGACATATGAAATATCGTTGGATAGTTAATTTAAGTTGTGATCGAATAATGAAATAATTTACATCTTAAAAAAAAACACAAGTTATGTCTATCTCGAAAACTGGGGCATGCGTAATTTTCTTTTTATCAGCAACGGATTCTACTCAAAAAAGTGCCTTAAGAATGTGTTATTTGATTTTCGATTCAACACTTGGTAATTGAGATATAGAGGTCATCCAAAAAATGCCAATTTTCTAAAAACGCTCTGTAGCTCGGTAGTCGAAAAAGATAGACGATCACAGTTTGCACCATTGTATGTTTCTCGAAAATCGAGCTCAGGACACCTATATTGGTTTTTAACAATCTGCCGTAGTTTTAGAGAAAACTTCAAATCCCATCTAATTTGGTCCACCAAGAACACACACTATATCAATAATCTATTTTTAACCCTTTAATAATGAGGTGGGAGTGGTAATGTGGCTGGGTAAGGTCAAAAAAATGTTTGAAACTTTAGCTTCTCTTGTATATACTAAATACCAATTTCATGGACTCTTATTTGCTTGATTTACTTATTTATCCCCATTTACCACAATTTCCCCCCAACCCTTCAGCGGAATAAGATCAAAATATTTTCAAATTCCAGATCTAGTTAAAATACATACGTGTACCAAATTTCTACTCAATATCTTACACTGTTCCAGAGTAATCCTGCGCACAAAAAAAGTTACAGACAGAACAACAGACAGAGAGAATTTGTTTGCTCAAACTTAAAATCTCGACGTTTCATGATATTCTAAGCGTATTTGAACCAAAAGAAGTTTTTTAAAATTTCTTTTTTGCGTTACTATACTTTCACTGGATGTGGAAGTAAGATACGCGTCAGGAGTCAGGACGCACCACGCATTCACGCATCCATGCACAAATACACATACACACATATATAGAATTTCTAATACCAATTGAGAAAACGACGTTGATTTTTACGGCCTTTCTTATAATTTCCCAATTGACTTTAGACAGAGTATACACATCTCTAAAGTGAGGAGAGAGGGTTTGGAGTCATAAAATACTACAGGAGTGACGAACTGTGATCCTCTGTTCCAGCATTCTAATGAAGACAGCACATACGCACAACACACTTGTATGTATATCCATTAATAGGTATATATGTCCTCTGACTTGTTCCCTCAATAGCGGCCCGTCAGGGATGGCAGGGCAGGCAGTTTCCACCCAGTTATCTAAGAGCGCCAAAGCAAAGCGGTAGTTAGTTATAAAACTTTGCCGTTAATTAATTTTAATATTAAAATTATACAATTGAAAATTTAATTTTGTTTATATCATTTTTAATATTTTACTACATATCAATCCGCCTCCGCCAAGTTCACATACGAATCCGTTTAATACCAGTTGACTACACAATTCCTATGTGTGTAAAAAAGTTGGCATCTTTGATCTTTACCGGGCCGCTAAAGACACCGACATTTTTTACACGCATAAGAATTGTGTAGTCAACTTTACTTTCAAATTTTAATTATATTAGGAGTTTCATGCACATGCGCCTAACCTCCACCCACTGATAACCAGGGTGAGCAGAGGACACTGAAATCGTGTCAATGGGTCATGAAATTCCATCCACCGAACTGAATCCAATCCGACGCGCGCGAGGTAAAAGTTTTCCAACTTCGGTTGTGAAAGTGCACAATTAACTCAATTATTATTAGGTCATTCGATAACCTTAAACTATGAAAAAAGAAATTAAAGGTTAACCGATGACCTTGAAGTCTCAAAAAAAATTTTCGCCTGTGGCGCTCCCTCCCCAGCCGCCCCGTGTGCACATTCTGTCCATACTAGTGCCCACCCACAAGTAAAAGCCACGGGCCGCTATTGTATTCCCTGCCATCCTTATCTATACACACACATTTACAGTATTACAAATAGCTAACTAACTAACTTAACAATATTTCCAAAATCTACTAACGGTCCCTAAATTTAAAGAAACTAGTAGCTTGGTGACTTAGGTGTTTGATACTTTCACTTTTCAGTAAAAGCAAATCCTTTCAACCATGCATAGAACAAGTTAAAACAAGCTAAAAACGTACTCTTCGCCTGTTCACTGAACTTTTTATATAACTGTTACACATTCTCTAGGATACTCTTCGCAGTTTTTTGTAAATAATGTTAGTTTTAGACATTTTTAATTTTATAGTACGAATTTAGTTGGTAAAAGACTAAAAATTAAAAAAAAACTAACCATACCCCATTTGGGTTTCGAACCCGGGACCCTTGGATTCAGAGTCAAAAGCGTAAGAACTACACCACCACCTTACACGTAAAAAAATGTAAATTTTTACATTATAAGACACGAGCTAAAATCATATTTTCACGGTTGCATATTACATTATGAAATGTATATTTGTAAAATATATAAATATTTAGATACTAAAATGAAATATCATTTCACCAGATTTATATTCAATTACAAAAACATAAAAATCAAAAAAATTTTTTTTTCAAATTTTAATCATTAATAACATTTTTATTTACCGATCGATTTTGTTCAAAAACAATAGGGTTCTTCCTCTAGCTAACACTAATTTACTGTCCAAATTTCAGTACAATCGGATTTTTCTTTCTTGAGTTATCGTGCTTACAAGAAACGTGACGGACGGACGGACAGACGGACATTTTGAAAGTTGTTAAGAATTCGTTCACTAACACAATGATATGAAATGTTTTTCTCTACGAGCGATATTTACGATTTTAGAAATGTGCCGATCAAATACAATATACTCTTCGTTTTTGCGAAGAGTATATATATAATAAGTAGATTTTCGAACAGACCCACATCGAGAAATCATGCCTGCTCCCCTGCCCCCCCTCTCCCCCTCAAAGGGGCTACTGGCATCTGTCTATATACATATTTTTTTCTCTGAAATGGTAGGAAATAAATAAAAAAAGATAATGATTTCGTCATGAGGTCATTCGATACCGCAAAAAATGTCTTTCTTTCTTTTTTCTTTCGCATTATTTATGTGTCAAAATGTTTTTATTTTTCAGGCATGTGGACCTGACGTTCCAAGGAAACGGAGTATTAGATCTGGTGGTTAATATTTTATCAGAGTTCGTGTCTACCATCCTCCATCCAATAATTGTTCTTATAATAGAAGGAATTGTCTCAGACGTAGCGGACTCGATTGTCGATAGTGTGAACGGTTTTCTGGATGGCTTACTGCATCCCACTACCGAAGCTATCGATCAACTATTCTAAGATAATCGTGTTCTACTTTAATTTATATGTTTTTGTGTAATATAGAGTTACAAAAGTTTAGATGCGTCTTATCTTCTTAGGGCCCATTTATCAATGTAGGGTTAAAGGAGGATGTTAAAAAGTGGCTAGTTTTGGCACAAGCTGAACAACGGAAAATGAACACGATTTTTGATAGCATTTTCCCCGTAGAATGCGATGACGTATTCGGTTTTGCGAAAAAAATGGCGGGAAAATGTGGAAAAGTTAAGAAAACACTTGAGAATTTACATAGTCCTCTCTGAGATATTCACAAGTTAAACTTTTAAGATCCATTTTTACTTTAAATTATCGTAGTTTCTTTTAGTATTTTTTCTTTTTTCTCGGAGAATATGACTTTCTACTTCGCCCAAAAATTTACAAATTCGAGTCTGTGATATTCAAACTTTAAACTTTTTAAGATCCATAGCTTGTTATGCGAGATTCGGGTGGTTTCTTGTAGTATTTTTTCCGTAGGATTTTGCGGGAAAATGTTGAGAAAAAGCGTAGAAATTAAACAGATGCTTGAAAACTCACAAAATCTAGCCTAAGATAATTCTAATTTTAACCCTCTAAGATGTAGGCGGAGTATATAACTTAAAATTGAGGTGGTTTTTCATAGCATTTTTCCTTTGGAATACGATGGTCCACTCTATTTTGCGTTAAAATGCCGGAAAAATGTAGAAAATCAAGAAAACGGGAGAACTGTCCAGCATCGCGCACGTGAAAAAAAATAATTGAATTGAATTGAGGAACATACCGGCCTGTCAGAATTCTGCCGAATGGTTGGCAGGCCAGATGCTTGGGGTCCCTACTTAGGGCACACGATTCAGGTATTTAGTCACTAACTCCACAGGTCATGGAGAGTGACTGTAAGGAATATGCGCGAGTACCGTGTGGTGTCCGGCAGCGGGCTACCCGAAAAAAAAAAAAAAAAAAATACGTTTATTTTCAACAGGTTGACACCCAATTACAGAAAATGTTAAATAAAAGATATGAAATGGTAATAATGAGACATAGTTACAATGAGACACAGATAGTGCTGATGAGAATTCTTAATTTAAATGAAATTATAATCAGACTTATTAATAATAAACCTAACATATAATATAGTGATAATGAGACACAAATAGTGAAAATGAGAATTCTTAATCTTAGTGGAATTACGATCAGTCTTACTCTATTACATGAATATCTTGTATATATTAATACTATAGTTTCGATTATGGAAACAAACTCAGGCTTAATAATAAAAACAATGCATATGAAATAGCAATAATGAGACATATGTAGTGTTGATAAGATTTCTTAACCTAAGTGAAATTGTTATCAGACCTATTCATTTATATGAATATCTTTGAACATAGTGATAATATGGTTCAGATTATCGTAGTTGACGTCACACAGGGCGGCGACTTCGTTAAAAACCTTACACATGTTAAATATTGAAGATTTCACTTGAATGTTAGTTTTGCTCATATTGAGGTAAAAAGCATTGTGTTGTCGAGTATTATGCCTTGGTACATGAAACTTAATTCTATTTATTAAATGCATACAATCTATTTGGTTGTGTAGTATTTTGAATAAAAATTGTGTAAAGCTGTGCAATTTCTTCTAAGTTCAAGCGAGTCAAAATCGAATGTGTTAAGTAAGATACTGTGATCAAAGCCCCGTTTGGGGTAGGACGGTAGGACCCATTAGATTTGAGAAATATATATTTAAGAAATCGTCTTTGTACGGACTCAATTTGCATTTTAGAGTTTTGATAAATAGGTGACCAGACGACAGATGCATGTAAGTTTGCTTCTTATAAATGACACATATATTAATATCATATAGTGTTGATATCTGTAAAGCTGTCCCAGTTTCTGATACAACACCCAAGTACCTTGGAAGCCGAGGAAACAATTGTGCTTATATGAGTGGAAAAGCTAAGCTTGAAGTCAAATGTTACTCCAAGATCTTTAAAATGTGTACATCTTTCAAGAATGGCGTTATCTATCGTGTATGCGAATAGCACTGGTTTTCTGTTATTGTAAAGGGACATTATCTTACATTTGGAAGTATTTAGTTTTAAGTGGTTGGTTTCGCACCATTCATTAACAGAGTCTAATGCGATTTGTAAGGCAGAACAGTCGTTGAGCTTGCTTACTTCAGAATAGATTTTCAAATCGTCTGCGAAGAATAAGTGTGTAGAAGTCATGGCAAGGGATAAGTCATTAATAAATACTAAGAATAAAAGTGGCCCCAGGTTGGATCCCTGGGGGACTGGGGGAGATGTTGCAATAAAGTTGCGAGAATTATACCCTCCATATTCTACAAGCTGCACTCTATTGAGTAAATAGGATTTGATTAAAGACAGCAAGCCATCAGACACACCAATTGCATTAAGTTTGGAAAGGAGTAAGAAGTGGTCGATTTTATCGAAAGCCTTTTGAAAGTCAGTGTAAATAATATCAACTTGGCCTTGTAAGTCCAATATGTCTGAGATATACTGTGCAATACAGGTCAAGTTCGAGGTGGTTGATCTTTTTTCCATAAATCCATGCTGGTGCGTAGATATATGGCCTTTGATTCCGCCATATATATTATCATAAATAATTATCTCTAGGATTTTGCCAAAATTACAAAGGATAGCTATCGGTCTATAGTTAGTTACTAAGGAGGGATCACCGGTTTTAAGGATAGGACACAGTTTAGTGGTTTTCCATATATCTGGATAGATACCAGTTGCTAAAATGAGATTAAATAAAAAACGCAGGGGTGCAACGAAAGCATTGATACAATCTTTGACAACGAAACTAGGAACATTGTCAACACCGGAGGTTAACTTGCATTTTAATTTCTTAGCTGCATTATGTCCTGGTCAGTGATTCGTTCGATGTGCACGTTAGTATTATTGAGAGAAAGAAGTGGAACTTGGAACTTGGTGAGAGGGACTTAAAAGGGCAGTCACGAGGGTCAGATTGAAGGTAAACATCTGAGAAGAAGCTGGCGAAGCCATCGACCACAGATTGAGGCGTATCGTAATATTGTTATAATGTACAGAGCCTGGAATTCTCGACTTATTCTTTTTGGTTTGTACAAATGACCAAAACTTGGCAGGGTCAACGTGAATATTTATTTCAATATCATGAATATATACCTCATAGGCTGCTTTTATCTGTTGTTTAATTAGAGATCTTAAGGTTTTGAACTGTGCCAAGTATGTGTCGGTGTTAAACTTTTTGTAGTTTCTGTGCGCTCTGTCTTTTTTGCGGATGTTATTAATTATTTCCAAATTGAACCAGGGAGGGTAGGTTCGCTTATTTTGCTTGTAAACTGGGACGCATGTATTAAGATATTATTAATAGTATCATAAAAGTGATCGCAGGCATCATTTATGTCAGTGAAGCTTTCAAGATGTGACCAATCTGTCATCTGAAACATTTCGTACATTAGGGGAAAATTTGCAGGCCTAAAGTTAAGTTTTTTACGAGTATCACTATATGTAAAATCTTTTGATGGGAATTTGTTAATTTTAATGTCGATAGCGAGGGCAGGATGATGAGGGTCCTCCTTAATTATAGGAGAATCGTCTCTAGTTATAATGCAGGGTATATTAGTCAGTATCAAGTCAAGAAGCTAACCGTTGTGATTGACAATTGAGTTTGTTTGTTCAACATTAATGAAATTGGAAAAATTAATAATAGATTTAGACTTAGCATTGTTGGCATCGACGTTGTATAGTGGAACATTAAAAATATATTAGGAATCAACGTTAACAACTTGAGATTAAAGTGGTTTCTCGTACTTATTCAGTGAAAAGAGAAGGTTAACACGGTTTTGCGGGAAAAACCCGGGAAAATTCGGAAAAATTAAAAAGTGCATAATAACTTACAATATTTAGCCTGTAACAACCACAAGTTAAACCCATAAAGATCCTGAGTATCTAACTTAATTCCAAGTTAGATAAAACCACTATAATCTCAAGCTAATAATGTTGGTTCTTAATATATTTCATTTGGGAATGACGCAGACTAGATTTTGTGAGTTTTCAAACATTTCCTTAATTTTCTCGCATTTTCCTAACATTTTCCTGTGAAAGAGAGTAGACGCTCGTATTCCAGGAGAAAAATACTACAAGAAACCCCCTGAATTTCGCGTAATGAGCTCTGAATTTTAAAAAGTTTACATTTTGAATATTGCAGGCTCGAATTTGTGAATTTTAAAGCATTTTCTTAATATTTCCGTATTTTCTCGACGTTTTTCGGAAAAGTGAAGTAGAGCGTCATATTCTATGAAATAGTAAAAGAAACCACCATGATCTAGAATAAAATATTATTGATCTTAAAAGTTTCCCAGTAAATATTAATGTAACTTTACCTCTCTGAGAAGTAAGATTAATAGAACATTTTTTATATAAAATATTTTACATAATTTTACATAGTTTTACATAATTTTACATAAAATAATATCATATTTAAGTCAACAAATTAACTTATTACTTATACACAAGTTTACATATTTGTTACATAATTTTACTTAAAAATGTTTACCTACTTCATTTTACGACATGGAACGCGTCAGTGTCACGCTCACGCGCACGCCAGTTTGCTTATTTTGATGTAAAATCTAACGTTTGTGTTTTTTGATCATTTTTGTGAAAAATTGTGGATGATGTCTTTTAATAATTTTGATTCAGAACATAAAGCGTTGTGACTTTTTTAAATATTATTTTATTTGGACGTTTTATTAATGTAGAGGTTAGGTGCAAACATAAACATGCTCGAAAAACGGTATCTTATTGTTTGCGAATTTGGTGTACATACCTAAGTTGCCATTTTTCAGTGAATGACCCAAAAGTAAGTTTGTGTGGTACCGTTTTTATTATATATTTATTTAAATGAAACGTAATCTTTTTATAAGTTAGAATTATTTCACAGGCAATCGTTATTCTCGACAGACAATTATGTCATTACATGGATTTTGTTACACAAAAGCTGTATGTTGGTGCTGTTCCCACATTATTAAGTTCAACTGAATCCAGCATAAGATGTTGTGAATCAAGGAAACACAGATCTTAATAGTGACCAAAAGCTTTTGCGAAGTACTATGCGTAGGTATGGTTATTGTTTACCGACATCGTATAGCACCTACTTTGTGTTCGTTATTGTATTGTACATATATTTCAAGGTTTTGTATGTGTAAAGTAGGCTAATATTTTCCTGAAATTTTTCTTTTGTCCAAAATTGGCTTCAGCACGTCAAAATACTTCAGAAAAATTAGATCAGAACCTTAGGACAAAACCATTGCCCCTTTTTAGGGGATAAAAGGGGTGGTAACCAAAAACTTTTTTTTAATATCAGAATCGGTTTCAACGTGTTAAAAAACAGGATTAGTTGGTTCTGATCAAAAGCGCAGCCCTTTTCTTTGTTGTCTTGTGATTAATGATATTGTTTGTATCGCCATTAAAAAAATTAAGTTGATCATTATAAAACTACGAAGAAAACTAGAATTGTCTGAATCTTTTTGGTTAATTTTGTTGCAATAAATTGAGACAATTAAGATTTGTCATTATAAAAAAATATGCTTCTGGTAGAGTTAAATCATCTTGGCAAAAGACCCCGCACATTTTCTTATATAAAATGGCTTTCGGTGAATTTAATACCTAATATAATATAATTTAATATTTATACAAAATTTATATCGTTGATTGTTTACTTTTCAGTGGCGTTAATTAACAACTTGTTTATATGACCGTTTAAGAAACTGTACTTTTATCATGGAATTCTCACAAGATTGATGCACTCGTCTACAGCTTATGCATGAAAAAAAGTACTGCTTTATACACTTGTTGCATAAATAAGTATTTTCAAATTATTTAAAACAATTTTTTGACAATTATTTAA
This sequence comes from Rutpela maculata, assembly GCA_936432065.2. Taxonomy (NCBI): domain Eukaryota; kingdom Metazoa; phylum Arthropoda; class Insecta; order Coleoptera; family Cerambycidae; genus Rutpela; species Rutpela maculata. The sequence goes on from OW386289.2 coordinate 62,965,469, forward strand.
CAAATGCATTTTTTTCACGCTTCACGGCTCCCAACTGGCGTAGAGTCTCAGCTGTGGCAGATGGCAATGTCGCAGGGAATGGATGTTGTGATGTTGTCTATGTGTGTGTGTCCGCCCTGGTTGAGTGGTAGAATAGCCATCGGCTAAACTCCGCCAGGACATTAAAATAAATAAGGCGATAAAAAAAAACCCGTTTTTTTAAATTGTTTCTTTTTTTGTAATCTTTTGAAGCATTCTAATAATTTTTAATTGTGTTTAATCTTGAGAAAAAAAATTCTTTATAAAAAATTTAAAATGATTTTAAATAGTTTTAAAAAAATATGTGTTAACACCACTGAAGAGTAGGAGAAAAATCTACATTCTAAAAAAAATTGATCTATGACTTGATGCACTTAAACAGCCAACGGTTCAATTTTCGAATTTGTTATTGTTTTTTTGGCGTTGTTATAAACATTTCCACTTGAAATTTGATGTGATGATTTAATGGACTTATTTAGCATATTTTTTTATTACGTTTTGCAAAAAATCTGTTAATTTTAGAGCGAAATTCAAAAAACCAGGATATTCTAAGATCTCTAGAGGCTTTAAAATTAATCAAGAATATAGACGCTGCGTGAAGTCATTCACTCCTAGTTGCATTTCCATTCCCCCTTTTTCAGCAGTTATATGCTGCATACTCTTATGTTGAAATACTCCAATAGTCCCCAAATCACCATCTCTGGCAAATTAGACAAATCTGATTTTAAATAGCTGGGTTTTAACAGTGTAAACTCAACTTTGAGACAGACTTTCGGATTGAATGACAGCACTTTGAGCACATCGGTTCATGTTTAAAGCAGTATACTTCTGAAACTTATCGGATCAACCTCAAATTTTCAGTATTATAATTATTCAATGATTACTTTGCATAAACATAATAAAAAGTGAATGTCCCAGCTTCTAGCGGCTTGTGTATCAGTGTATACGCGGAAGTTACGTAATTTCAGACGAGGATTACGTAGTGGATATACCATCCTTCGGAGGGGATGTAAAGCAGGCGGTCCCTTGTCTATTAAATGTTAGGCAAGTAAAAGATTCCTACTTTTCTTAAGGGAAGAGGTTCGGCAAAATTTCCAGGTTGGGGGTAGCTCGTCTCCTGGCGTCGGTGATAGGCCCTGGTAGCGGAAATAGGCCGACGTTAAATAGTTAAAAAAAAAATAAAATAAAATAAAAAGTGAATAATGAAATTTGACTAAGTGACCCCATTCCATTGGAAGCGTGTTTTCGTAAAGTTTTGTTAAAATATATACATTATTAATTAAGCCATCATAAATTGTTTAATAACATAACAAATTGATCAAAATAGTTTGCATCTAGTTTTCTTCACAATTTAGTAAAGAATAATCTGTTTTTCTTTATGGCGATACAAGCTATATAACCAGATTTACTACACTGTACTCCCCGGACTTGTAACTTTTTTATTTTCGAAGCGATGACCATGTTGGGCACATCAAATTGTAGACATTTTTAAAGCCTTTAAACATCCATACAGAGTGATTAATTTTTTTTTTAATTGTTAAGAAAAGAAACTTAATTTCTTTGAATATTTTTTTATCTCATCCTGTACATAGACTGTGTTAATGTTTTCTTATAAAGGTTTTAATTAGCTTCAATTTATGTTATTAAAATTTAAAAAATTGCAATTTCCTACTTAGTACATTTTAATATAAGTTAGTTTTTTTAAATATTTTTTTGTTTGTTTTATATTACTGTTTTGTTACGCTGAATATTATTTGTGATATGTCTTTTACAGATAAAGCATAAAATTATTATTTACATTCCTTTCAAAGTAATTAAAAAAAAAATCAGTTTGGAATCGGATAGAGTGCTTTTAATTCCTTTCTCTAAAACCAAAAAGAATTTCGAATATGATATAATAATATAAATTGAAGCTAATTAAAACCTTTATAAGAAAACATTAACGCAGTTCATGTAGAGGGTGACGTGAAAAAATATTCAGGGAAATTAAGATTTCTTTCTTAACAATTTTTTCAAAAAAAATTTTTTTAAATGCTTTAAAAATATCTACAATTTGATGTGCCCAACATGGTCGTCCCTTAAAAAATAAGAAAATTACAAGCCTGGGGAGTTTTAAATAGTGCACCCCGTGTATGAAACTTAACCTTTTTAACCTAACCTTTTAACGGACTAATATTTCAATTTTTTCACAGATTGTGTAACTGATGTTCAAGTAGCAAATGTCAGAGTGACGAAGGCTGACCAAAGAAAGGGTAAAAACAGAAACGACCCGAGAAATGCTTAACACTTATTGTAGATACTTAGTTAACTTGAATATAGATTAGTTACACAAAAGGCACTTGTATTAATCTCTCCTAAATCAACAGTTAATAAAATAAATTAAATGAAATTTGAGCTTTACTAGGAATGCACGGTGGGGTAGGTAGGTGGGTATAAATCATTGGAGAAGAAAAAAATATCGTATAGCTGCTTTCTAAAGAGGACAACGCCTAATATCTGTTTTACCTACTGGGATATGCAGAGATGATGGAATTGAAGCTCTTTACTTTGTTGATACTAATTAACTTAGTTTAAACTGTCATTCAATTCGAGAATCTTTACTAAGCTAATATATGTTGACAAATCAGACAACCTATCTTGCATTATATCTTTTATCTCTTTTTGATGTAGCATGTATTTGTTTTATATACCTACTACCATAATGTTCAAAATAGCACCCTATAGTACTTTTTAAATATTGATACTAGAGAACTGGATTCTTGAATTGTCCAGAAAAATTGATATTCTTTAGGAAATAACTGGAGGAAACATCAACTTTTATTTTTAAGTAGAATACCTCTGAACATTTCTAGAAAGTTAGATAGTTTTATATTTTAAATATAACCATTTTTTACAAAAATATTTTCATTCAAAATATAAAACTACTCGGCTCTCTAAATAAGGTATCCCACTTAAAAATAAAACTTGGTATCAACGTAATTTTCTAAAGAAATATATTTTTCTGCATAACTTATAACTTCAAAAATTCAATTGTGTAGTATCAATATTTAAAAAGTGCTGGGATATGCTATTTTGATCATACGGTAGGTAGATAAAATACTTGCTACATCATAAAGAAATAAAAAGTACATACATTAGTTACGTAGGTCACTATCAAGTGGTTGAATATACATATACGCTACGTCATAAAGAGATAAAATTAGTTACGTATCCTTTACATAGCATAAGGTCATTATTAAGTTGTTGAATATGTTACGTACCGTGAGGTCACAGTGCTACCTCTTCACTATGTAAAAATCATATGCACATGTTGCTGACATTTCGCAGAGTATGCACATATGATTATGCGTCACATTTTACATAGCACGTTACTTCTGCGAAACTTAGTTTACGTAGCATTTACGTATATGCTATATATTTATGTTTGCTGGGTTAACTTGTGAATATCTCAGACAGGACTTTGTAAATTCTCAAGTATTTTCTTAATTTTTTTTTCCATAAAACCGAATACATCATTGCATTCTACGGGAAAAATGCTATAAAAAAACCGTGTTCATCTTCCGTTGTACAGCTTATGCCAAAATTAGCCACTTTTTAACATTCTTTCTTTGCGTGTTGGCTAGCCCTGGGCTAACATTAACCTCAGGGCAAAGTGAATGTTAAATTGGCATCCGTATATCCACCACATTAAATATCACGCAAAAGTGGATATTATAATCTTTTAATACAGATTACTTCTTTGAAAAAGATGCCTGCTATTTTTCAAAATAGTGTCCTGAGGCCAAAAATTCCTAGAAATTGTCAAATCATATCATGTTTAGTACTAACTATTTTGAAAAATTGCCGTCATTTTGAATACTAAGCTTCCTTCCCAAAAAAATGTTCTCTTAAGTTCAACTACAACCGTGACAAGCGACAATCCATGTTTATATAGTGCAGTATACCATAAAATTTGTCTCATATTGCATCAACTATAACAATTTTTTTTTCCGACTGTAACAATAAATTACGTGGACGGATAGGGGCCACTTTGAAAAAATGACCGGTTAAATAAATCTTTGGCGAATATTTCAATACCCGTAGAAACTATCAAGAAAGTCACCATATCGAAAATAAGGCTTAGAATATTATTATTATCATTAAAATCTGATTTCCTTTTCATTTCTGGGAGTCAAGTATTGAATTCCAAAAGGCTCAATTTCCAAACAAAGACGATCCTGACAGACCCAGTGGTACAATATGGTTCCAAGAGGAATACGTCAATATTTGGATAAAGTTTTCCAAACAGATGAATTGGTAGGAAAGGGACTATTGAATAGCCTGCAAAACCACAAGATCTCAAACATCTTAGTGTTAGCATTGTGGCAGATATTTCTAACAATCTTTATCAAAAGGAAGCAAGTAACATATTAGTAAATAATTTTATATACATTTTTTGTATTACAAGAGTCGTATTACCACTTTCTTCTATTAGGACGAAAAAACGTAATTTTCCCATATCGACTCTTTTTAAGTATATTTCGTCTAACTTGCAGTTAGGGCCTCATCGATTTCCCCAAAGGTAAGTACATTTAAAAAAAAAATGGGCCTTCTTTGCTATTCCTTATCAAAAATTCAATCTATCTATCCTAACAGGTCTTTATAAAACACGAATAAACGATTAATAAAATTTTCCAATTGATAACAAACTTGCTCCTTGACTAACTTCTACTAACAAGTATTTATGTTCATGTGATCGATCTTGTATTCCTTTACCCACACTACAGAAAGATAGTGAACTTAAAGCAGCGATATTCGTACAAATTTAAGATCAAAATCTTGCTTGGAACAATACCAATGACCAAGGATTTTGCAAAGATAAACATTTAAGGTTGCTGTTATCTAATAATGAAGATCACAAGAGCTGAAACAACAATAACTCAACAAACAAATTATCAATAACGTACTGATAAAATTAACACTTATTATAAAACAGTCACGTAATTGTAGTTCACAAGTTTTCTACTTCTATAGCTTCAAGATGAAGTTTCTAATTTTACTTGTGACAGTGTTATCATGTTCATTTGCGTTGGAAATATTGGATTTGAAGAGTTTAGGTCTAGAACATGTGCAGTTTCATCTAGACGAAGAATTGGCAAATTCGTTTTTAGACGAATATGAAAAAGCTAGTCTTGGGTAAGGATGTATAATTTAGCAATTATGCACTCAATATTTATCGAGTAAATGCCTAATTAATAAAAAAATATACATCACATTTATCAAAGATAAATGTAATTGTGATTAAAGCATCCACGTAACAAGTCTACGTCTTACCAACGTTGCTATTGGCAATCCGATGTCGCTATTTGACGTAGTTACAACGATATTTCAACCCACTTGTGCACTAATTTTATCTGTAAAATTAACGTTGGTTTAATGTGGGAATTCATCATATTTTAGTTTGAATTGGAGTGGTAACATTATATTTATAATGATTATGTCGATGTTGATAAATAGGACCACAGAAATTTGAATAAGGAATATTTGGAAACCCTAAATATATTGGTAAAGATTGCTTGCTTCGACTATTCATAATGATGCATACTAGTAGAGTGCATTAATACGCTTATTGTGACTTCCGTGGGGGTTTCGTTGTCACAAGCTGAATTTGATATAAAATTAATTATGATATACTGATGTTTCAAAATCTCAAAGCCGTCAAAAAATGTCCTACTCATTTCTTAGTGAATTAGGTGTTTTGATATTTCTACTTTTAAGTAATAGCAAATCCTTTTAACCATGAATAAAACTAGTCAAAATAAGTAGATTTTTGAACAGACCCACCTCGAGAAATCATGCGTGCTCCCCCTGCCCCCTCTCAAAGGGGCTGCCTGTATCTGCCTATATATATTTTTTTTCTCAAAACGGTAAGAGCTAGAGGAATGATCTTGGCGCCATTCGATAGAATATAAAATTTTGCATAAGACCCTCCATTTTCTTTTTGCTATTTTCTTTTTTTTAAGGCCACACAGCAAAAAAATAGGGTGAGGAGCCTTCCAATAACGACACATGTTTGGCTATACCTCTAAAACGGCCCAATAAATCAAAATTCTACAAGATATAAAAAATAAAGACCATTATTTTTTCTATCGTTTGGCATATTATTTGTATATGCTATTTGTTTATATAAAGCCGTCAGTGACGTACATAGCGAAAGATGCACATGTGCATAATGAATTTATTTAAAATAATTTATTATTGTTGTTACAAACTGGGAAAATATTGATTGTACCTGTTCAAAATGATTACATTATTATTGTGTTTAACAACAATAATAAATTATTTTAAATAAATTAATTATGCCCATGTGCATCTTTCTCTTTGTACGCCACTGACGCGACGGCTTTACATAAACAAATAAAATATACAAATAATATACCAATCGATAGAAAAAATAATGGTCTTTATTTTTTATATCTTGTAGAATTTTGATTTATTGGGCTGTATAGTCAAACATGTATCGTTGTTGGAAGGCTCCTCACCTTTTTTTTTTGCTGTGGGGCCTTAAAAAAAAAATAGCAAATAGCAAATGCAAAATTTTATACTCTATCGAATGGTGCCAAAATCATTCCTCTAGCTCCTACCGTTTTTGAGAAAAAAAAATATATATAGGAAGATGCCCCTTTGAGGGGAAGCAGGGGGGGCAGGCATGATTTCTCGAGGTGGCTCTGTTCGAAAATCTACTTATTTTGACTAGTTCTATTCGTGGTTAAAAGGATTTGCTATTACTCAAAAGCAGAAATAACAAAACACCTAATTCACTAAGAAATAAATAGTTTTTTGATTATATGACCTTTTAGTAGGACATTTTTTGAGATTTTGAAACATCAGTATATCATCATTAAATTTATATCAAATTCAGCTTGTAACAACGAAATCCCCGCAGAACTTATTTTTATGCGTATATCTGGGCACCGAGCACTCTACTATGGTTCACATGGGATAGGAATCTTGACAATACAAATAGTATAGTCGAATTGATTAAATTTAATTTTTTTCGGCGACAACATTCCACCTGAAATTTAATTGTTGATTCTTATGTATTATGACCGTAATCGGGATTACGGAAAAAATATTTGTGCCAAAAAATTCCTTGTGCGTCAAAAGTTATATGCCTTTCTTGATGCGCTTTCACGGAATTTCAACTTATTTGCTTAATATATCTTGTACTAGTAATCGGATGAGAATTTTAAAAATACTGGTTTACTTGGAACAAATCCGCAAATCCGCCATCTTGGAAAAAAACAGAAAACACCAAAAATGGCCGAAAGAATCAAAATTGAATATCTTTTCTATAAGAAAAAGCAATTTCACCAAAGTTGGCAAAAATAAAACTCATTTATGGTTAAATATAATGCACCAATCCCGGCAGCTGTTGTCAAATAGAACGGTCAAAGATGGCGAACGAAATAAAATTTTTAATTCTTCGTCAATTATCAAGGAGGCATTGTACGTGACTTTTTTTAATTTTCTATTGTACGCTATTTTACGTACTTTTAGGGGATAGTTAGTTTTTTTTTAATTTTCAAAAAAAGTACATTTTTTTTATTTAAAAAAAAAGTGCATTATTACAGTTTTTAGAAATGTATTTTCTTTGACCCTCTTTTTTCCCCCCAATTTTCATCGAAACAAAATGAAATATACTATATTAGTTTCATTACCGTCATATACCATAATTTCACCGCATTTCTCATCGATAGCCGATTCATCAAAGGTAGAAAGGCATTGGCACAATAATTTCCTTTACAATAGACACATAGAATAGAACATTATATTATATTCAATTTTCTACAGCTACACTAATTGTTTTTACAGCCTTTTCACTCATAACATTAGGCATTATGCCATTCTAAGTTTTAGCCACCCGAATTGTAACGGATCTTTTTCAGAACCTAACAATTTTTGGACTTGGAAATATACTCTTAAACATTGTTTTTCTATAATCTTTTTAATAGGTGGAATTGACGATTTGCACGAAAGAAAGTTTGGTAAAAAGTGTCCAGATTGGTATCACTGTAATTCACTGCACATGTTGACCAACTCGTCTAATTTCCAAACTTTGCAACAATTAAATACCTATAATATAATAATCATAACATCGTTTTCATTATCTTTAATGTTCAACCTACTTCCATTGAATATAAATCATATTTATTAGGTTGTTTGGTAGTCTACAATATTTAGAAAATGTCGAATTATGCAATTTGTCAAACACTGTTTCCAACTCTCAGTTTAGAACAGTTGGCAGCAGTGATTGACAAATTGCATAATTCGACATTTTTTAAATATTGTAGGCTACTAAACAACCTAATAAAGATGATTTATATTCAATGGAAGTAGGTTTAACATTAAAGATAATGAAAACAATGTTATGATTATTATATTATAGGTATTTAATTGTTGCAAAGTTTGGAAATTAGACGAGTTGGTCAACATGTTTATACTGTGCGCCATGACACTTTTTACCAAACTTTCTTTCGTGCAAATGGTCAATTGCAGACAATTCTATTTTCATCATACATAATGTTTGTCAATTATTTTATTAATCTTAAGTTTGTAAAAATAAATTTTTTCTGATGATTCCATGTTAGTTGAGTCATTATAACCAAAAGATCTATCTTCACCAGCTATTATAACTTAGTTGTTTTCGGTTTTCAAATCAATAGCAGTTTTAACGATTGTAGTATCGGCGTCTTCTCTGCATATTTTAAATCACTGCGCAATAATTTTATAAAGCTATCCTTATTTTTACTATTACCTTATAGTCGAGAATCTAAAGGTCCGAATTCGATCATAGGGTATGAACTCGCAGGTATAAAATTAAAAAAATATGGATACTATCCAGAATTTTATGCCGAATTCGATTCCAGAGGGCGCGATGTCGGCCAAGATTGCGAAATTGCAAAAAAAGTAATAATTCGAAAAAAATTTGGAACTTAAATATTGCATTATCTTTCGTTTACATTGCATTTACGAGCTTATTTATAAAGATTTTTTAATAATTCTTATATCACTCGAAAGCTTAATGTTTGTAGTTTCATACATGTGTAATAGAGAGACATTATTTTCATTATAAACAACACTATAAATTGTTTAAACAATATGTGCTCGGAAAGTGTAGTGTAATTTTCGGCATCGAGGTACTTTTGTTATTATTGCAGATAGATGTGTAGTTATTTGAGACAAAATACGTAGAATAGACCAATGAACATTTTTTATTAAAACAATTTTTTAATTCGCTGAATAATTTAGGAGATATGATTTTTTAAATGTAGGGTGCGCGACCGTAGTCATAACTCATCATAATAATAAATATAACCGTGGCCTCGGGTACGTGATTTGCCAGTGTGCATTTGCCGTTCGCATTGTTTCACAAACCACCCTAGGTGTGGGTTGTTTGTGCATTGTTTATTAGTTCTAGTCTAACAGCCGAAGAACATGCATGAATCGTTTGGTTTTTAAATAGTAACGATAAATACCTACTAACGTTTCTGTTATGACGACAGGGATGGCCGAAGATAGTGCCAGTACAACGATGTCCTCCATGAAACAAAGTAAAATTGTAACAGACTTACACTTTTCAAATCACAGCGAAGCAGACAGTAGAATATTTGCAATAGTTCAGTATCTGTCAAATTTGAATTACAAAAAGGTAATAATACAAGCTACTGATACAGAAATTTTTGTGATGACACTATACTATGCTACTAGAATAAGCATAAATGAATTGTGGATACATAGATTCGATGTGTATATACCTATTCACTGCGTAATACAAAAACTGTCGACTACGCAGAATATATCAGAAATTTATTTGGGCAATATTTTTCTATGTACTTACGCCTTAAGTGGTTGTGATACGGTCAGTTTTCCCTTCAAAACATGCCTCAAATATGCCAATGATCCTAAGTTACAGTCAATATTGAATTTTCCAGTCGACAATTCATTTGATACTGTTGAATTTGAAAACTCTGCACGATATTTCTTTAAAGTCTTATATGGTAGACCGTTTTTCATTGGTAATTTGGACAATTTGCGAACCCATTTATTTCACACTTGTAAATCGGATATTCGAAATTTGCCACCAACTGAAGACTCATTTCACCAGCACATTCTTAGAGGTGCCTACCAAATAATTATTTGGAAGGCAGCAAGTTGCGTCAATCCAGTGCTTTCCAACCCTAAAGATTTTGGTTGGGTTTCGAAGGCCAATATATTAGTACCAAGACTTGACAAAAAATGTCCGTCAATATGTAACGCCTGGAAACAAATTTTGTAAATGCAAACAATTCCAAAATTGCATTGGAAACTGCAGTTGTGGTAAGGCGGGTTTGGCGTGCATAATAGGTTGTTTTTATGAAGGTGTTAGTTTAACCTTAACTTATACTATAGTATTATTACATCAATACATATAACGACTTACCTATAATACTCCAATTTTAGTTATATCATATGTATTATGTACACAGAATTTACAATACATACAACCATTATTTTGTCAAGACGAAAAATATTTTAATTTCATTGTAGTTGTTCTTAAATTAAATACAGATAATTTGTTCTGTTTGTAAGCATTATTTATGATCTGTACGAACTTTCATACGAAAGATGTTACAAAAATGTTGCTTATATCTTACAAAAAAATTAATAAAATAATGTACAGTACCGTCACAATAATCGTGCCAACCTACATTTTTCGAAATTCTCTACATTTCCTCCTAGTGTATATTATTAAATTTTTTTTGTTTATTTTGTTAATTGTCCTCTGCTGTATAAGAATAAAAGGTCAATTGTGTTATGGTAAAGGATGGCGGATTTATATAACTGATAAATCAAATAAAACTTGCCATAATTACTTTTATTATAATAGCAGTGCCTCTAAATCATGTGTAAATAGCCTACAGAGACAAGACCGCGCGCGCGGTAGACCAAAACAATGCGCTTCATTTAAAAAAAATCATATCTCCTATATTATTCAGCGAATTAAAAAATTGTTTTAATAAAAAATGTTCGTTGGTCTATTCTACGTATTTCGTCTCGAATAACTATACATCTATCTGCAATAATAACAAAAGTACCTCGATGCCGAAAATTACACTACACTTTCCGAGCACATATTGTTTAAACAATTTATAGTGCTGTCTATAATGAAAATAATGTATCTCTATTACACTTGTATGAAACTACAAACATTAAGCTTTCGATTGATATAAGAATTATTAAAAAATCTTTATAAATAAGCTCGTAAATGCAATGTAAACGAAAGATAATGAAATATTTAAGTTCCAAATTTTTTTCGAAATTTTTATTTTTTTGCAATTTCGCAATCTTGGCCGACATCGCGTCCTCTGGAATCGGATTCGGCATAAAATTCTGGATAATATCCACATCTTTTAAATTTTATACCCACGAGTACAGGTTTCGGCATTTTAGACGCGTCTTTTTGTATGCTAGATTCCTTACTATTATAATTATTTCGAAAAATACAACATCCTTTCAAATAATCAATTCGGATTCAGACAAAATAAATGCACCCAGGATGCAATTACGGCCTTGACAACAAAAATATATAATGATGTAAATAAAAGCATACCAACAGCTGCTGTCTTTCTACACGTTACTGTTGATTCGCGACTCCTTTCATTATTTGTTACAACATATTGCTGTCTGTTACTGAGATAAGTTTTTATTAAATTATAGGAACAGCCTCGGATCCCGTACATTTCTAATTTTTCCAGAAGCTTTACATGGTTGATAGTATAAAATGCCTTTGCTAGATCTAGAAAGCCACAAGGTACAGTTCTTGGCCCTGTGCTTTTCATAATTTACGTTAATGATTTGTTTATATATACTGATACGAATAGTGTGAGTGTCTTTGCGGTGATTCTTGGGAGGATGTTCGCTCAAAATCTGAACACATATTACAAGTTATAACAATATGGTTGAATAGCAGTTTGCTAAAACTGAATACATCAAAATCAAAATTTATGTTTTTCACTTCGTGACAAAGTCAATTTAAATCAATTAATTTTACACCAGGACATATGCAATCGAAATGCATGTAATTGTCCCTCGTATATTGAAGAAACCAATAACATCAAATACCTTGGCGTAATCATTGATCAGTCTCTTAAATGGCATGAACACATTAACTGTTTAACAAAAAGATTTAAAAAATGCATGTTAATATTTAAAAGTTTAAGCGGCATTCTTAGTAATAAATTGATTAGGAATTGTTACTATGCTCTTGTACAGCCATTGGTAACGTATGGCATTCTCTCCTGGGGTGGAACTTATAAAAATAATCTAGAAAAAGTATTTGTCTGTCAGAAAATAATTATTAAAACCATCCTTAGGAAACCAATGCGTTAACCAACTAGAATCTTGTTCTCGAATTTTAATGTTTTCACTTTAAGAGAACTGTATGTATTTGATATACTGAAATATTATTATAAGCATAAAAATTTCGTAACCCTTTTTGAACATGAATATAACACCAGAGCCATAAAAAATCATAAATGTATACTTCCTATATCACACAAAACGACAATTCAAAAATATTTCCTGTATTACCTATCTAAAATTTGCAATATACTACCGAATGAACTTAGACTATTTAATGGCAGCATCATGTTATACAGTAAAAAAAAAATAAAATGTGGATTAAAAATTCAAATTTAAATCTTGATCACATATTTATCTAGCGTCCTACATTTTTGTCATTATAGAATACCCTAACTTGTATAATTAGTAAATTACTTAAAACCTTATATTATTTTACTGTAAGAATTTTATTTTCAATTTAACTTTAGTAAAAAGTACTATTTATTTGTATTTAAGACACTTGTAAAATTAGTAATTTAACACTTTATATTATTTTATTGTAAGAATGTACCTTGTATTATTTCATTTAGATTTACTTTAGTGGTAAGTACTATTTTATATGTAATGTTATTACTGCCTTATCAACAAATTGTAAATATTACAGGAATTACGAACAAACCTTTTGCTAGGTTTCTGTGACTTAACTGTTTATTTTTGTAGAATTTCTATACATTTTTAGCATAAATAAAAACTTATTCTATTCTATCTACAAATTTTTTTTCGACTAACCAATAATTTCATGTCACTTGTGAATATCTACACAAACCCTTTTTTTTAAACGAATGCGCTCGTCATTCTTTTCACACTATACGGTTTTGAACGTACGATAAAAAACCGTACGGCTTTTTGTCGTGACGTTGTTGCTTTCACATTGCACGGTTTTTTGCCGTTGTAAACTCAAAATTTTCATTTCATTTGTAATAATAAGATAATTATACGACAATTTCATGTTCTCATTTTTTGTTTTTTAATAAGTATTAAATATACTTACCAAATGCAATTTATTTTTGTCTTCCATAGAAATAAAATTTTGTTTCAGTTATAAGAAAACTTCCAGGCTTTCTTGTGGCAATCCGATCTTTATAAACATTAAGAGTTTTGTCCGATAGCATAGGCCTACTTTGAACCAAGGTTATCAAAACTTCCGCATCAATTTAATCAATTTCACAAAAGTTAATAATTAATAATCTAACAAAACGATGTAGCTGCCGTACGGCTCAAAACCGTTGAATGTGAAAGCACGCATTTAGTTATGTAGACAACTGAGTCAAAGGTGCCATACGGTAGCCGTCGAGTCCAGTGGCAAGGGACGGCTGCTGCACGGCACGACACCGGCGTTTTGCCGTTATCGTATAATGTGAAAGGTCCCATGCTTTTCTTCACTCCACTAAAAGAATGCGGCCGCACGGTTTTTTACCGTACGATCAAAACCGTGTAGTGTGAAAAGAGCGTTTTATAGTGCTATTCTGTGCATCGGCATACCCATAAAAAATAATACTACTCTAGTCTTGACTGCTTGGTTCTGATTATTGATCATACACTAACAGACATAAAAAGTGCCGCACTCGAAATTTTACTCAAGTTTAATGTGTCATATGTTCTAACCTACTTGATTGATTACCACGAACCTTTTTTTATTTTGAAGAATGATTCTTTAAGATCATCATTCAGGCCCAAACATTTTTATTGATTAAACTTTAATAATTGATACGGGGAAAAATAAAAGTGACTGTTTTATTCAGGAATTTTAAAACACCCTGTAGACTTATTCGGCACTTGGAATAAGCTTAAAATACCTTCGGCGTTTTAAGCGGAATTTAGATTAAATTTTGTTTTTTGATTCACCTCTTTATCTTGATTTGTTTAGAAAATAAACGATTGTAGGTGAAACAGGTACAATTAGAAACATTTTATTAGAATAGGATTACATTTTACAATTAATTACCAACACGAAATCGAACTTACATAAAATAGAGGTGGAACTTTTTCAACCGAGAAAAAGATCAGTAGCATGTGTTACCTCCTCGTGCCCCGACTAAAGTCTCTATTCTTCTTGGCATGCTTCTGATTAAATTTGAAATATTGATCTGTGGAATATTATTCCACTCCTCAATAAACGTTTCTCCTAAAGTATCCAGAGTGTCAGGAACCCTATTGCAAGACCTAATTCTTCGCCCCATTTCATCCCAAAGGTGTTTTATGGCGTTCATATCGGGACTATTTGCTGGCCAAATCATACGGTCTATGCCAACTTCATCGAGATATTAATTTATGATCTGAGCAGTGTGAGGGCGCGCATTGTCATGAACCAGTATAAAATCGTTCCATATAAAGGGTGCAAATGGAATTACATAGTCTTGTAAAATATTCTCGATATATATATTGGCCGTGAGGGAATTTCTTGGGAGAACGTAAAGTTATTTGCGAGCTTCTAATGTAATTCCTCCCCAGACCATAACGGAACCTCCGCCAAAGCTTTCTTTTGTGCTGAATAGGCTTTGCTCATATCTTTTGCCAACTCTTCTCCATACCCTTCGACGGCCATCGGATTAAAACAAACAGAATCGAGATTCATCAGCGAACAGGATCCGGGACCAGTTTTGCTCATTCCAATCTGAGTGTTCTCTAGCGAAGTTTCGGCGTGCTCTTCGATGTCTTGCAAGTAATCTTGGTGCAGTTGCTGGTCTTCTAGACTTTAAATTGACTTCCTTCAATCTCCAAATTACTGCAAGATCACTTACAACTCTTTCTCTTACTTGCCTTAAATTAATATTTGTTTGCACTGCTGTATGAAAGCGATTTCGTAAAGTTTGAAGCCGAATAAACCGATCATCAGTAACGGTTGTACATCTATGACGAACTGATCCAGCTCTTCTATGACCATCACCTGTCTCTTCGTATCTTGCAATTGCCTGACGTCGATTCGGGAACACCAACAACCGGGCAGCATATCTTGTACTTCTTCTGTCACCTACTAAAGCCATAATTCGGGCTACTTGCTCCGATTTTATTTGCTGAGGCATTATTTAAAAATCACAAACACGACTTTCGATCCGACGTGGTGAAAAACGTTTTCAATGTTTTGTAAAAACAAATTAAAAATCGTAAACATTAGCGAGTGAATGCCTGTGATTATAAAACCATTTTGACACCTGTCATCTTTTAGAGTAATGTTTAATCTGTTCATGGCCTTCTTAAACAAAACAAAATATCAATTTTGTTAACACTTTGCTTAAGCATGTGTATTTAATCTAAATTCCGCTTAAAATGCCGAATGTATTTTGAGCATATTCCAAGTGCCGAATAAATCTACAGGGAGTTTTAAAGTTCCTGAATAAAACAGTCACTTTTATTTTTCCCTGTATCAATTATAAAAGTTTAATCAATAAAAATTTTTGGGCCTGTATAATGATCTTAAAGAATAATTCTACAAAATAAAAAAAGGTTCGTGGCAATCAATCAAATAGTTTAGAAATAATGACACATTAAACATGAGTAAAATTTCGAGTGTGCCACTTTTTATGTCTGTCAGTGTATATTCATATATTATTATTATGCGTATGCTTAATAAATTTATTTTTCAAGTTAAAGAAGATTCATTTTGTATTAAGTTATACCAGACTTTCTATGGTATGTTTCATTTTGTTTCGATAAAATTGGGTGAAAAAAAGTCAAAGAAAACACATTTTTGAAAATTATAAAAATGCGCTTTTTTTGAAAATAAAAAAAAACTCATTTTTTTTTAATTAAAAAAAAAACGAACTCTATTCCGTAAAAGTACATAAAATAACGTACAATCGAAAACAAAAAAAAAGTAAGTACAATGCCTCCTTGATAATTGACGAAGAATTAAAAATTTTATTTCGTCCGCCATCTTTGACCGTTCGATTTGACAAACGGCTGCCGGGATTGGTGTATTATATTTGTTCATAAATGAGTTTTATTTTTGCCAACATTGGTGAAATTACTTTTTCTTTCGGCCATTTTGAGTATTTCTTGTTTTTTTCCAAGATGGCGGATTGACCAATACATATCGGACAGGTCTATATATTTTAAGAATTTTATTCCAAATAAGCCGGTATTTTTAAAATTCCCATCCGATTACTAGTACAAGATATATTGAGCAGATAAGTTGAAAATCCGTGAAAGCGAGTCAAAAAGTGCATATAACTTTTGACGCACAAGGCATTTTTGGGCACAAATATTTTTTTTGGTAATTAGGTGGTCATAATACATAAGTATCAACAATAAAATTTCAGGTGGAATGTTGTGGCCGAAAAAAATTAAATTAAATCAATTAGACTGTACTATTTGTACCTGAATTCATTCAAAGAATGCTGATCGGATTCTGGTCCGTAAAGGATAACTTTTTGGCCTGCTATGTCTATAATATCAGGGTGAGAATTGGTATGTCAAAAGCAGGGCTGTTTCTAGGTACTTGGCTGCTCGCGTGCAAAAATTATTAGGCCGCCCTTTCCTATGCGCCAATACATGTTGTTTCCTAGGTTTTCGCGGATGTTGAATGCAGTGTTTTTACTTCCGGGCGTTGTCCCGAGTAGTTGATATGGTTGCCTAAACGACGTTTTGGCAGAATTCCATCTGCCATCTTCAGGTTCTCGCTGAAAGCTGTCTACTGCTGCTCCTCGTTGCTCGAATTGTTCGAGCAGCAGTAGACTGCTGGAAAAAACATTTTTTTTAAACGAGACAAAATTTTGTTGAGCGGGGAAGGGAGAAAATGGATTTTTTTTATAAAACCTTTTTTGTGGGTATTCCTGCCTGTCCAGTCCAGGCCTGTTATATTATGTGAAAATGGAGTATGCTAGCAGCAGTAGTGATACAAACTAGGAGAAGGATTTACATAATGCTGGTATATTTTTGTATCTTAGAGAAAATATAGGTACCTGCCTACAGATAATGTGGGTAGATAATATAAATACCGAGCAAGAGCATGACACGGTGAGAGAATTTTATCGTTTCATTCCAAAACTAAGCCCACGATAATTTTATATCTATTTTCAATGAGCAATTCGTTGTCCATTGCACTGTATTAGCACCATATTCCGTGAGATACTACTAAACAAACAAAACAAACACAAGTTTGCCTGAAAACGTCATTCTCTGCGCAAGCGCAAAATGAAACGTGTCCTGCACACATACCGAAAAGTGTAAAATGTTAGACCTCATCGACATGTAGAGTCCGTTTACTTAGAGAAGACAACTTCGTCATAGAATGCGCAGAGACCGAGTGTTCGTTGCCTAGGTAACGATCCTATTTTTACAGCTGCATGGCTGTGTACTGCCTAATACCATTAATATTTAAATAAAAAATGAATGGCACGGCATTGCTATTATGCCAACTGTTATATGCGATGTACGAAGCCATGTGACGTAGTTATCTTCTCTAAATAATTGCACTCTACTACACGCGTATGTTTGAGAGGGTCCTGTAAAAACGTGTCGTGTCATATGTGTTCCTGCGCCATATAAAACAATGTAAATTCATTATTTCACACTATTGGTACGGCACGTGTCAGTACATCCCGAGGCGTGCCATGCCGTACCGTGTCGTAAGGGTGTTCCGACACATACGTATTCACGTAGGGCTTTTCGTATACACACGTATGTTAACAGACCGTACTGTGCGGTGCCATGCCGTACGTCTTGTCATAATACCGACCCTTAGTCACTGAGAACCAAGATTACTAAAGAAACAAGGAACTGCCTAAGAAACAGGTTGCCTTGTAACTTACAACTAAGAAAGAGATAGTTTGATAGTTATATTTACGTCAGAAAGGGAGTCGATTTGCTAAATTTGCTTAAGAATGCATATTGAACATGTATTGATGTATTTTGGCCATCACTTGTCGTTTAAAACTAAAAGCATATTAGTTTGTACTGTCTAGTTGAGATTTTAGCTTTACGAACCACAGTGGCCCCATAGTGACGTTTTGTTTTAAATCTTCGTTTCTTAATTGGCTATCGATCTGTCAAGCCATATTTTAGATGTTTGTCCTTGCTTTTTCAAAATTTTCCCTTTGAAAAATTTTGAAAAAAATTAAACTTCTTTAAGTTTAATTTTTGATCAAGTATTTTGAAAAATCAGAGACAAAAATCGAAAATCTGGCTTGACAGATCGATAGGCAATTAAAAAACGATTAAAAAAAAGATTTCCGATCGCTTAAGTGTATTAAGACCTACAGACTGATTTGAAAAAACATGGACCCTCTGCAGGTCTTAATAGGTACTTAAACAATCGGAAAGGTTTTTTTTAAATCTTCCTTTCTTCATTGTCTATCGATTTGTCAAACCAGATGATCGATTATTGTCCCTGATTTTTCAAAATTTTTGATGAATATTCAAGCTTCTTTGGAAAATTTTGAAAAATCAGAGACAAAAATTGAAAATCTGACTCGACAGATAGATAGGCAAATAAAAAGTGAAGATTTAAAAAAAAAATCCGGTTGCTTAAGTATTAAGACCTGCAAACGTCACTATGGAGCCACTGTACGGCCGCCCGTGTGCTGTGCACTCCCACTTAAAACGGGCCTGTCTAAAAGAGGCATATAATGAATTGGTTCCAACAGTAAAATCTTTTGTCCTATTTAAAACTACATTTACGCATCCTGAACTCCCTGTCGACTGGCCTATCTGCCTAAACAATATTTTATTTTTCGAAATTATTATGTTACAACGTTACATATAAATAATTTTTTTTTTTTTTTTAGTGATGAATCCCAAATCGTCGCTGTTGTTGATGAATACGCCGATAAAATTTTTGAAAATATTCATGAATTAGCGTTGTCAAATGGCCTGGATCCTATTAGTCTGGACGATGTCGATGATAGTGTGAGTAAATTATGATTCAGAATAGTGTATTAGGTACCATGAGTGGAACTTGCAACACCTTACCTGTGAATATCATCAAATTCAAAATTGAATTATTATACAATGACTGTTAAAATGCCATTTTATATTTTCACCCTAGAACTTAACAAAAGAAAGCTCAATAGATAAACAATTCGTTTAAAAATCAAAGCTGTAAGTGTTCTGAAAATAATATCTTCATTTTTGTGTATTTGTAAAATATTTTTAATGATATATTTTTTACCTAAAGTGTCTGTCTCTCCTGACAGGTATATAAATTGGTACGTAAAATTTACTTACAGTCCATCAACTGTAAGTGAATATTGCAGCCCTGTAACCATGATAATTAGTAAATGAATTGTAATTCGACTTACAAATATTCCAAAAATAATATTCTTATAGTAAATACAGTTATAGGCGATTTTTCCCAAAAATTTTCTAGACCATTTAAGTTAGTCACGAATTCTTATAGGAAAAATTCCGCAGAACAAGATTTTCTTATGAAAAATTTTCCTAAACCGCGAGCTTCATGGTCAAATAATTATTTAAACAAAATTTTTTTCGTTTTTATTCAATAAAATGAAAACGGTTTGACGGATCCGAAAAAATCTTGATTTAATCGAAAGATATTTTTAATACGCGTCGTTTGGCGCCAGGCACTATTCATTTTGTCAACCCGTTCATTTGTTATAGCCAAAATAAATTTGTTAATTAACAAATTGATTACTCCGAAACTAATGCGGTCAGGATATTGTTTTTTTCAAAAAAACATACCTTTTATACCAATATACCATATTTTTTTTAGCCTGATATCTTCAATACTTTTTGATTGTTTAAACAATTGGCATAATTTGTTAATTAGCAAATAACTTTTTTTTTTCGAAAGTTTGATCGACTTCAAACCAACTTTAAACGATAAATATTGCTGTCGGGCATAACCCCCATAGAAGTCTGCACGAATGTAACTTTTTGATTTTGTTTATTTAAAGTTTAAATTAATTTTGCAAATTAACAAATGGAATATCTCGGCTCTGGGTAAGCGTATCGAAATGGGGTATTGTGCATATGAAAGTGCTTAGAAAAAGGAAAATTTTGAGACCAGAAAGAACTTGATCGGATAACCGGAACCGGAAATATAAGTGATACTGCGTTAGAGGCTCTAATTTGCTTATTAACAACTTTTTTGACACGAGGTTTGGTGCAAATAAAAGCTAACAAGTTTTTCCATCAATCACAAAAAGTTCTACAAAAAATATTCGTGACGTTCTGTTAGAAGAGTTACACGCGTTTTTGACCCTTAAAAAAATCTCTCCCACAACGTAAAAATAGTAAGATTTGACGCGAAATGGGGTGGCGGGTTCGATCCTCGGTGTGGGCAAATTTTTTTTTCGTCAAATTTGCTTTTTTTCATGTAACCAAGTATTTTTTATGACAATAAATCTTTTTACTTTCTGAGAAATTTTTAAAAACGTAAATAATTTTTTTTGCAATTTTCATTAAATAAATGGCTATCTTGCAACAAACATATGATTGTTCTTGTCCAACGAGGGTTTGTCGGTAGTTTTTGTTTTTTTTTTACTACTTTTTGTGAAAGAGAAGGCTTGTTTTACTTTATTTGAGTGGGGTGCCTGTCGAAAAGAGTACAAAAATAAAAAGGCAACAAATTTGTTTTCTCCTTTTTCTTATAAGGAAAAAAAGTTCACGTCTCATGAAAAAAACATACTTTGTTATTTGTAAATGAGAAATAATCAAAAGATTTAACAATTTTAATGGCATTATTTTATTGTTTTAATTACAAATATTTACAATTAATAACTATTAACGCTAATAACTTTGTAACTACAACCAGAACAATCGCTTGATAAAGAACTTTCCGTGTCCCAGTCTGAATTCAAAACATTCATCTCCGTTTTTTATGAAAGAACGAACAACTGCACGCATCGTGGTCAAGGACGAAACTCAAATGGTATACAAAATTTGTAAAATAACCTCTGTTTTACCCCAGGTAGACTCGCCTATTAAGTCGTTTTAGGATGGCGAACTGGGCATAAAATGTAAATGAGACAGGCAGTATCTCTTTATGCATTTCAACTCATAAGCATCAGTTAGTCGTTGATAAATTAGAGGCGTGGTTGCAAGCGGCTTTACCTTCCCTCTTCAAAGCACGCAAAAACACATATCGTGCCTTATTCTGTTTTATTGTCTACTTCGTCATTCAAAAACATTCCATCATCGAAACGTGTGTGCTAGCCATGAACGGCCATCAAGAGATGAGGTGGCTATTTTGTATTTATGTGAACGCTCGTTGTCATGACAAAGTTGGCGCAGTCCTCTTGAAAACCAAAATAGCGCATTCTCTCATTGGGGGAGCGCACACATTACGTCAAAAAGCGGGGAACTTGCTTCTCTTGGCGAGTTTTAACAGAACGTCACGAAACGTTAGCAAAATAGTTCACTTTTATATTTTCGTTCTCATTCATTTTGTCCAAAAAACACCATCAAACTGTTCCTTTGACGTAAAAGTCACAGACGTAGAGGTTATTTTCCAGTAAAATACCGGATAATTGTATTATTTTGTAGATTTTACATACACTGTTTTAGAAGAAAATATATGCGGCGAAGGTCCCAACAGGTCCCTTACGTACTAATTACAACAAATAATTTCTCTACTAATACAACACTGAGCACTATACTTCAATTATTCAGTCACTTGATCACTTGGTAAGCAAAGTCCTATGAACTACTCTGCTTACTTGAACTGTACTTAACTAAACTTAACTGTCTCCTCTAGGCTTCCCCATGTCTTTATTTACCCAAAGATGAGGGATCCAGAACATTCTGTTATGATATCATCGCTCTCTAGATGTTTCTAGTAGGCTCTTTACTACTTCCAGACTCTGACACCATGCGCCATCTCTGGGCCGATTGCCGAACCAACCAACTGAATTGTTATTTGTTTACTGTCCAACTTTTGAACTTATAGGGAATGCTCATAGATGTCTCTGGGGGTACAAACATCTAACAATACTACACATATTTTTCTCCGTGTAAATCGTGTAATGTCTGGTTTTGATTCCCATTTTCCTTTTCAGTTTCTTCTCTCGTCGATAACTTTGAGACATGGCCAGTTGCATGGCATTTCAACCATTAAACGAAGCAGTGACGTAGAAGTTATATATCAGTCCAGCAATAAACTATTGGAATTATATTTCCCAATCGTATTTTCAAAT
This sequence comes from Rutpela maculata, assembly GCA_936432065.2. NCBI lineage: Eukaryota > Metazoa > Arthropoda > Insecta > Coleoptera > Cerambycidae > Rutpela > Rutpela maculata. The sequence continues at coordinate 62,988,004 of OW386289.2, forward strand.
CTAAATGTAAGTAAATTTCCAGAGAGAGAAAATGAAACCTCTTGTTGCGAATTAAAATTATTCTCGATTAATATTTTTCAGTTCACATATGACTACCGTCTAATTATTCTGCTCATTGGGCCTGAAGGAAGTTTTAGAGGAAAAATAGAAAACTTCGAAATGGACGTTAGGCTACGCTTCAATTTTAACACCTATCTGGCTAATGTTGTGAGTGTAAGAACCAGAAATTCTGGGTAAGTAAACAACTTTGTCAAAATATTGTAATATGTTGCAACCCCTTAAAATTTAAGGTTATGTTGGTAACTAAAAAGTAGGCACAGACTTCAACAGATCGAATGTCTGAATGTAGTGTATTTGCACCTACTCGAGAAAGAACCTACCAGAAGTTAGTTCTGGTGACATCTGGAATTATCTAGAGAATGGTGGTGTCATCACAGAAAAATCGAGATCTGTCATTTTTAGGTATAAAAGACCGACCGCATTCTCAGCGAGTAGTTCAGAAAGTATATAAAAGTGAGGTTAAGACTCCAAAGAGAAACAAAGTGATAAACATTGTGATTTTTAGTCAGTAAAGTGTATTTAAATGAATAATAGTATTGTGAAGTATCCAGTAAATATTTAATAAAGTGTGTTAGTGGACATCTCTTGTTATAATTTTTGGAACCCACGGAATTTGCAAGGGGTAGTTTCCTAAGGGTTACAAATTGTTGTCAGAAGCGGAATTTTATGACAAGAGGGGCTCTGAAGTTATGCTGGAGTGTTCGAGAAGTATTCTCGAGGTTTAGTGCTAACACAGTAGACTAATTTACTGGACATTGTTCGAGAGTTATTTTCGAACAGGAAAATAGTGTTTAAGTGCATTTTTGAGACATTGTAGAACATTTTATTAGGACATTAGTGTGATAATTAAATCCTTTGAACTGAGAAGTGATAGAGACACTGAAAAAGACTCATTTGTGTTAGTGCGTGAAAAATTACTAGGACTTCTATTTGGACATTAGTGAAGATTATTAAATTCTCTGGACTGGATAGTGACAAAAGACTCTGGATAAGACTTTTTCGTGCTATTGCGAGATTTGTCTGGAAAGTTCCATTGCCGATATTGACGTGACAGTTAAATTTATTTTATTTTAATTTCATCGTATGCCCGTAACAACACGAAGTATGGCATCCGATAAACAAATACAGGACTTATTCGAACAATTCCAAAAAATGATGGAGCAGCAACGGCAGGAAGACAAAGAAGAACAGGAGAGAAAACGTCAAGAAGAAAAGGAAGAGCAAGAAAAACGACGTCAGGAAGAAAAAGAACAGCAAGAAAGAAGACGTTAAGAGGAGGAAAAACGACGTCAGGAAGAAAAAGAACAGCAAGAAAGACGACGTCAAGAAGAGAAAGAGGAACAAGAAAGACGACGTCAAGAAGAGAAAGAGGAACAAGAAAGACGACGTCAAGAAGAGAAAGAGGAACAAGAAAGACGACGTCAAGAATAAAAAACCGAACTGCGAAAAATTATAGAAGACCAAGAAAAGCGACGTCAGAAAGAAAAAGAGGATGAAGAAACAAGACGTCAGGAAGAAAAAGAAGAACAAGAAAGGCGACGTCAAGAAGAAAAAGAAGAGCAAGAAACAAGACGTCAAGAAGAAAGAGATTAATTAAAGAAAATGATGGAAAATCTGGAAATAAGACGCCAACAAGAAAAAGAAGAACAAGAAAGACGCCAAGAAGAATTAAGGAAAATTCTGAATGAACAAATGAAAATACAGCAGGACGCTATCATTTCTGCCAACGAAGGATTAAAGAGTGAAGTCAAAGAAGAGACAAACAAGGTAGAAGAAAAAGTAGGTGAAGTCGAGACAAGTCAGTCAAGTTAAAGAGAAAGTAAACAAGTTCGAAGAAGAAGTCAAAGGAGAAATAGATCGGCTTAAACGACAGAGATAGATAAATAGAGGAAGCCAGCAGGTGGTATCATAAGGTCAGCGACTAAAACCTCCTTCTTTTGACGGCCAAGGTTCCTGGACGACGTACAAGAGGCAGTTTGAGGCGGCAGCGTGTGCGAACAACTGGGATAATGAGGAAAAGGCCATGGCATTAGTTCTGGCGTTAAGGGGCCAGGCCTCAGAGTTACTCCAAACCATCCCAGTTGAGAAACAAAGGGACTTCAAAGTCTTGGAAGCTGCATTAGACTTGAGATATGGCGATCAACACCTTGCCCAATTATACCAGGCTCAGCTGAAATCCCGGATGCAAAAAGCTGGGGAAAGGTTACAAGAATTTGAAGCTGCGATAGAGAGACTGGCACACCTGGCGTATCCAAGTGCACCTAAAGAATTCCAGGAACAATTAGCCGTGGGGGCCTTTTTAGATGGTATAAGGGACGAAGAGGTCAGGCGAGTTCTGAGGCTGACGAGACACCAAAGTAGTAGCGAAGCTTTGGTGCGTGCACTGGAAGTAGAAGCCGCATATAGGGATACTCCAAGGTCGAGAGTGCGAGCTGTGACTCTCGAAGAATCGCAACCAGAAATGAATCAGAACCCTATGTTGACTGAAATGCAGAAAATGTTTACCAAACTATTCGATAAATTGGATGGCCTAGGAAAGCAGGATAAACAGCAAAATAAAGGAAAGCCGAGTGGTGGTATGAAACGAGACTGTCGACAGCAGAACTCGGAGAGTCGAGTAAATGCTGTGAATGTTGAAGAAAAGCAGGAAAACTAAAGATAGCCAGCACCAAGGGGGCTGTGCTGGCTAGAGAATGCGGTGCCCCCAGAGAAATAAAGATTTCCCAGCTTCAAAGAATTCCAAGCAGCCTGTTGTTGCAAGGATATGTGAATGGAAGAAAATGCGTGTTTACTATTGACACCGGTGCTACGTCATCAATAGTGCGGCCAGGGTTTATATCAGGCTTGCAGATTGACAAGAAGCAAAATTGAGTAATCATTCGGACAGCCACGGGGGACAGGGCTGCGGTCCATGGAGAAGTCGACTTGGAACTGCAGGTTGGACGGTTGAGGTTCAATTACAAGGTCATTGTGGCTGACATTATGGATGATTTCATTTTGGGTCTGGACATCATGGGAGAGCAGGGATTTATTGTTGACGTAGGGGAGCGAGTCTTAAAAATTGGAAATGAGGAATTTATTCTGGCAACCGCAGATGACCAATTCCATAAAACAAGGTTGTTAACAACACAGACGATCAAGATTCCTGCTCATTCAGAACAAATGATCGATGCTGCCTTAGAAGGAAATCCTGGAGGGTACCGTGTTGGCCTAGTTGAAGATGACGAATCGATTAAGTCCCTACCCAATGTTATTGTGGCGAGAACTTTAACCCGGACTAAAGACGAAATCCCAATAAGAGTCGTTAATTTAAATTCCCACTCAGTGACAATTAAGGAAGGCAAACCGATTGGCTCCTATGAACCGGTCACATGGGTAGCGAGGTGCGAGGAACAAACAGAGGGAAGTTCGCCTACAAAAATAGACCAGGAAGTTTTGACCTTGCTGAGTACTCAGTTGGAGCATTTATCTGAGGATGAACGAAGGGAGGCAATCAAGTTCCTGGAAAAGGAAAGTTCAGTATTTGCCAAGAATACAGAGGCCCTTACAAAAACAGACATAGTCCAGCATCGGATAAATACTGGCGACTCACCAGCTATTCGACAACCACCTAGGAGGCTTCCATTAGCGAAACAAGAGGATGCCTCGGCAATGATAAACAAGATGCTGCAAGATGGAGTCAATGAGGAGTCAACGAGTCCCTGGTCATCGCCAGTAGTTTTGGTTGCCAAGAAGGACGGAACATTAAAATTTTGTGTCGATTATCGAAAATTAAATGATGTCACGAAGAAAGACAGTTACCCATTACCACGAATTGACGACACGTTAAGCACGTTGGCAGGCTCACGATGGTTTTCTACGTTAGACCTTAGGAGTGGATACTGGCAAGTGGGGCTTCATCCTGATGATAAGGAGAAGACAGCGTTTTCAGCAGGCAGTGGTCTTTATCAATTTACTGTGATGCCTTTTGGACTTTGCAATGCGCCAGCTACCTTTGAAAGATTGATGGAATTCGTACTGCGAGGGCTAACCTGGAGGACGTGCCTGGTTTACCTTGACGACATGCTTGTTATGGGACAGGATTTTACAGAACATTTGAAAAATCTTCAAGAAGTATTTGGGCGAGTCAGGAATGCCCATCTGAAGTTGAACCCGAAGAAGTGCCTGCTATTCCAGAAAGAAGTCAAATTTCTTGGTCACGTGGTGTCTTCGGATGGAATACAAACAGACCCTGACAAAATTTCTGCTGTACGAGATTGGCCAAGATCATCTAACGTTCATGAAGTACGGAGCTTCCTTGGCCTCTGCACTTATTATAGGCGCTTTGTGGAAGGGTTTGCAGAAATTGCGAAGCCACTACACCGGCTGACAGAAGAGAAAGTGTAGTACCAGTGGACACCGGAATGTGAAACGGCATGGAGAAAATTGAAGGCAGCTCTATGTACTGGTCCTGTGCTAGCATACCCACAACGGGAAGGACTTTTTATTTTAGACACGGATGCCAGCAATTCTTCGGTCGGTTGTGTACTGTCCCAAATCCAGAATGGGCAGGAAAGAGTGATCGAGTACTTCAGCAAGGTGCTGTCCAAACCGGAAAGAAATTATTGCGTAACTCGGAAAGAGTTACTGGCCATCGTTAAATCAGTGGACCATTTTCATAAATATCTTTATGGACGACATTTCAAGATCCGGACCGACCATGATGCATTAAAATGGCTGTTGCAGTTGAAAATCCCTGAAGGTCAACTGGCTCGTTGGATAGAACGGTTGCAACAGTATGATTTCAAAATAGAACATCGACCTGGAAGATCTCATAAGAACGCAGACGCTTTATCTAGAAGACCATGCAAGGAAGATTGCAAGCACTGCCGCCACGTTGAGAAATTGTAGGGTACGGTGGCCGTCAACACTATTAAAATAGAGGTTCCGAACGATTGGACAACCGAAGCCCCGAGACAAGAACAACTGAATGACACAGAAATTGGGGCTATATTGAGAGCAAAGGAGAAAGGAATTCGACCAGCGTGGAAGGATGTTTCGGATAAGGCAGTACGAGAACGATTTTATTGGGTAAATAGTCGTCAAGATGTGGAAGCTTGGTGTCACAATTGCAAAATTTGTGCAGCCAGTAAGGGACCACGGACTAGAAGTAGGGGTGCAATGAAGCAATATAACGTCGGAGCTCCTTTCGAGAGGATCGCGATCGATATAGCCGGCCCATTCCCAGTAACCAAGGATGGGAACAAGTACATACTGGTTGCCATGGACTATTTTAGTAAGTGGCCAGAGGCCTATGCAATTCCAAACCAAGAAGCAGTCACTGTCGCCAAAGTCTTGGTAGATAATTTGATATGTCGGTTTGGTGTACCCCTGGAGCTGCACTCAGATCAAGGGAGGAACTTTGAGTCAGGGGTATTTCAGCAAATCTGCAAGTTATTGGGGATACACAAAACACGGACAACAGCCCTTCACCCGCAATCAGATGGAATGGTGGAACGACATAACAAGACCATGAAAGAACATCTCTCTAAAGTGGTTCATAAGAATCAACGCGATTGGGATCTCCACATACCGTTCTTCCTCATGGCATACAGAGCTGCTATCCACGAGTCTACGAAACAAACACCAGCCCGTGTAGTATTTGGACATGAGATCAGACTGCCGTGTGATTTGATTTTCGGAACACCAGGCGGAGAACAGCTTCCTGTGAACAGCTATGTGGATGAAATGAGTGAACGGCTAAGAAATGTTCATGAGCTGGTTAGAGACCAAATCACCATAGCCAGTGACCGAATGAAGGCTCGATACGACCGTAAGGGTAGTTCAGAAGGGTTCAAGGCAGGAGATCTGGTTTGGCTGTACAACCCACAGCGGAAGAAAGGGAAGTCACCGAATCTTCAACCTCCTTGGGAAGGACCTTATACTGTTATTACCCGAATTAATGATGTCGTCTATCGGATTCAACGAAACAAAAAGTCCAAGATGAAGATCGTACACTTGGATAGACTGACGAAGTATGTGAAAGAGGCTGAATTGCCTGACCGGGACGTTCAGGCTTAAGGAGGGGGCAGTGTAATATGTTGCAACCCCTTAAAATTTAAGGTTATGTTGGTTACTAAAAAGTAGGCACAGACTTCAACAGATCGAATGTCTGAATGTAGTGTATTTGCACCTACTCGAGAAAGAACCTACCAGAAGTTAGTTCTGGTGACATCTGGAATTATCTAGAGAATGGTGGCGTCATCACAGAAAAATCGAGATCTGTCATTTTTAGGCATAAAAGACCGACCGCATTCTCAGCGAGAAGTTCAGAAAGTATAGAAAGTGAGGTTAAGACTCCAAAGAGAAACAAAGTGATAAACATTGTGATTTTTAGTCAGTGAAGTGTATTTAAATTAATAATAGTATTGTGAAGTATCCAGTAAATATTTAATAAAGTGTGTTAGTGGACATCTCTTGTTATAATTTTTGGAACCCACGGAATTTGCAAGGGGTAGTTTCCTAAGGGTGGAAACACGTTACAATATAATTGTATTGGATTAGGGTCATCCCGCACATCAAAATCGTGATATTCTAATGCATATGGTGATCAGCTTAGAGCTCAGGATCTAGGTGACTTTTTTGGAATCTCGTCATTGTAACTATTCTCCATGCATTAATTAATTATATCAAACTTAAATCATGACCAAATAGACTTCTGGCGTATGTCAGTCCATCAGTTTGGCCATAGTTCAAAATATTGAAAACAAAGAAATTATGTCATCGTTAGAGGCAGTGGCGCAACCAAAAAATTCATCTGGGGGGGAGGAGGTGCGCAAAGAATAAATAAACACCAATTTCGCGAATTCATTTAATTAATCGGGGAGCCCACCCTAGCTGTACGTGCAACCCCCCCCCCCCGCCGATCCTTGAGGACTAAAGATTAAAGCCTAAGGGACAATTTTAGAGATGTTCCCAAAAAAAAAACTAGCTGTACTTTCAAAATGGCGGCCATATGTTAAAAAATGCTGTTGCCAATGTTGTTTTTGTATTTAACACACAAACTAAAAAAGATGGATAAAAAATTTTACACAAAAAACAAGGTGAATAAAATAATATTTAATATATTGATAGGAGTTACCATTTTCCAGATACATGAGTCCAAAATTAAGAAAACATGGAAATTCATATATAGGTAAATTATTTAGAGGAAATAACTTTGAGAATTATTGTAAGGCGTATAATATAACTTTATATTATTAACATAACAAAATATAAAATAAACTGAAATAAATTAATAATAATAATAATATAATTTGCAGACATTTATCTCGAAAACGGTAACAATAGATGATGAACAGATTAGGGTTAAAAGTGTTGGTAGTGACATCTTCTGGATTCTGAAGGCTCAATCCAATAAAATTAAATGTCTCTTTGATACCAGATTTGGCAATAAATGAAGGCTTATTAACATATCCTCATTAGCAGAAGAGTGCGGACCTCAAAAATGTTCGGCATTACTGGGCCTTCATTCATTTACTGGATGCGACTCAGTCAGCGCCTTTAAGGGAAAAGGAAAGATAAAACCTCTAAAAATGTTACTTTCTCCCAAATATACCAAATATATCTGAACATTTCGAGATTTGGGGAACAGCTGGAATATTGATGATTATTTCACTCATTAACGCTATAGCCAATAAGAGCCCGTTTTTTCACAACATTGCACCAATCAAATGCCATTATTAGTGGTAATTCAAGCTGGATCGGCTTTTGACAGTACCAAAATGCAAAATTTATCGCTCTAATTTTTTATGTCGCTGCAGCGACTAATACTGTGGTAATTTTTTGACGTTTTGTTTCGTGAAATATTTTCGGCAAATAGGGCAACTCGCGCTTTTAAATTTTATCTATAAATATCTTCTCTAGCTTATTACTAATTGTTAACTTAACTTGTAAATTGAAATATTGTATTATGTACTAGCAAACATAAACACACCACATATATAGTAAACAGTCGTCAGTTCCAAAGAGAAGCTTGTCTGAAATATATAGGCTATAACCCTTGTCTATCTGTAACTATTTCAGTTTGCCTACTTTTCAATCAGGTAACAATAATATACAAAGATTGTACTTAATATACCTAGCTCATAATACAGGAACAAGTCAAGCACAGCTTTCAATAGCTCAATAACGTAGTTACAAAGTTAAGCAAATCATTTATTATAAATGTCAAGTAAACACATTCGCTCTGGAAACAAACTAAAAATGTACCTACTTACATACGGTAATCTATCAAAAAGTAACTGAATAAGAGCTGTGCAATATTTTAATTTGTGTTATTTAAAATTCACTCTACCTAACGAAGCAAACCTCAACATAATTTGTAAACTTCGTAAGTTAAAAATAAGGATAAAATACGTAAATATGAATCAATGAACAATTATTTTGGAATATAACTCTAGTAGCGGTAGCGCTAGATGGCGCTCTCTATGCCAATCTCGGAACCATGAGTGTATAGTAATAAATAGTCGGGACATCGGGAATAAAGTAGTGCTCGCAGATTAAAGATGTAGTGCTCTCTCTATCGTTCCTCGTCATATTGCACCTCAGAAACGCCTGAAAGGTGTTAAGCCAGTCTATATATTATAATATCTAAGGTTTCAACTCGTTTTATTTACTAGTTGCCATAGAAACGTCACTAGATTATTTTAAAATATAGCTAATCTCTGTTGTTTCTACCGCGTTTGTTTCAGATTTGCTGTTTTGACAATTTGAGTCGGTTTAGAAATATTTCTGTATATCAAATAAATGAGGAAATTGAAAAATAAAGGTCAGTAAACTATAAAAAGTGACAAGAAAATGTATGAAGGCAATTAATGAGAAAACATAATATTGAAGATGTACTTAATGAATTATTTATTCGTGAAATATTCTCCTCAAATACCACTCGTGCTTTAAATTTTATCTAAAAATGTTTTCTCAAGCTAAGTTGCCAAAAGTTAATATAACTCGTGCAAATTGGCAGTTTATTATCAAAGATTAAATCCCTCCCGCTAAAGCGGTCGGGATTTAATCAGATGATAAATTGCCAATTTGCACTCTTTATATTACCAGGCAACACGCTTTCGAACAAATTTTCGATAAAATTTTAAGCACTTGTGATACCGTGCGTGTAATTTCCCATTAGGCATGTACATTCACGTAGCGTGAGAGATTTGACAACACCGGCAGCCGTAAATTCGTCCGTTGGTGGAGCATTCCAGCTCTGTTATTTCATTGCAGCCAGCTGGCACGCGCGATGTTGTAATTCTTCTCCCCATGCCTAGCCCGCGACTACACACCCGGTATTACATACGATAAATTAGTGGCATCATTAGAGGAGTTTGCATGTGCCATGTATGGATCAAGGAAATGCGCTAGCGTGGACGAGTTTCTCCTAACTGCCATTAGACAGAAATGTGGTGACAAAGATTTGTCTTTGTCAATTGACACTAAAGTTGATTTTTCATCGATTCCACCATCAGGAGCTTGTATTATCGACTATATTAAAAGGAGTATTTACCAAACGCGTATTTGGCGATTAGCCGACGAAGGTATTCACGATATTCAAAAGCCTTGGAATGATTATGGATGGCAAGAAAATGGAGAACCTCTGGTGTTCAGCAGATAAAATACTGCCTCAATCTCTTACTGAAATTCTCCAGGAGACGATTCTAAATCAAATCATAACAGATGAAAGTGAGGATGATAACGTTATCATAAATGAAGCAATAGAGGAGAAGACTTGGAAGAAATATTCGATGTATCAGGAGACAGCGATAGTGAATCTGAAAGCGATTGAGGTTGTTACGTACGTCTCATATTGAATTTTATTTTATTTTAAGAATTGAATCATTTATCTGGAAAATGGTAACTCCTATCCAAATACTGTATAAAAACAAAATTGTAGAGAATTTTATGCACTTAGTTTTTTGTGCAGAAAGTTTTTCTCCATCTTTTTTAGTTTTTGTGTTAAATGACAAGAACAATATTTGCAAACATTTTTTTAAACGGAAGCCATTTTGAAAATACAGTAGGTTTTTTTTGGGGGGGACATGTCTAAAATTGTTCCTTAGGCTTTAATCTTTATGAAAGACATCATTGTCTCCTGATATGGGGGGGGGGTGCACGTACAGTTACTTACGTGGGCTCCGCTCCCGTAGTAAATATATCTTTATTAAATAGATGTGTATAGATTCCTCTACTAGATTATTTTAGCATTAATTACAAAGTATTTATTTCAAGGATAGTTCTTTGTATTGATAGAGATTATGCTTCTGTATTACTTTGTTTATGGAAGACGGCTTGAAAGGTGGGCTCGGGCCTGGCTGCGCGCCTGATTAGAAGGCTCACTTTTGTGTGAGTCAGAGTTGCCACTCGATATGTCCAGATACCATGAATCGAGGTTCGGAGGGTCGGGAATGAACTTATATCCTTGTCATTCGTCTATCGATATTTATTTGCGCACGAGAGATGTCCTTCTAATTCTTACGTAGAACGAATGTTTCCCCACATGTCCACGAAGTGGAAGAACGTAAAGCTTAGTTGCTCTGTGGAATATTGATCAAGGCATGGCTACAAATAACTATACCTACCTAAATATGGCTATAACCTGCGTGCTCACTTTTTGGAGAAATTTAAGAGCAATAAAAAAATCTCTATTTAATTTTACTCGAAAAAGAACCAAATATTCTTATAAATTTAATAGGATCTTTTCCGAGGGCAACGGAAAAAGCCTTCGAAAAGAGAGCATAACATAATGAATGAAGTATAAGTAAGCCAAGAAGTGTAGTCAGCGGAGGAATGCGAGTACGGGCTTGTAAAAGTGGAGCGGCACGCTCTCAGCCGGCGCACCTGCCATATTATACGTATTCTAAACACGTGCCGCTCCACTTTTAGGAGCCCGTACTCGCATTCCTCGGCTGACTACACTTCTTGGCTTACGTTATAGACAATACTAGTGCCGCCTAGTGATAATTTTGTGTCGGCCAGTATCACTCGGTTGTCAGCGGCACAAAAGCAGGAAATTTAAAAAATCATCACCCTTCTGCACCCTTTGGACTTTTCGGTTTCTTGATACTAAGGGTAAAACGTCGACTTTTCATTGACTTCCTGATTTTTTCTCATTTAAAAGCTATTTTTCCCGAGTGCTTGATTTGATTTGATTTACCAGCGTGCAGTAGGCATTGCTGCCATTCCCAAGATATACCACAGGGCCGGTTATATCCACGCTGGGTTGGACTTGGGTCATGCTTGTTGTCAGCAGCGGGAGCCACATGACGAGTGGTACAGGAATGGGGGATGGACAGTTAGTACCAGTACCTAGAGGTAAAAAATACGCAAAACTTCGGAATAATCATATTGAACGGATTTCGTTCATTTTTGGCAGTATAATAGTAAATGCTTCACAGACAAGTTTCTATATTGTGCGGGGGCTTGTTAATTTATAGGGGGTGAATGCCACCCCCTCTCAGGGGGTGGCACTTAAAAAATATATATTTTTATTGGAGCTGAAGTAGAATCAAATTTTAAGAAGAAAGGGTTCTATGCAATTTTTCACATAAATTGATAGCTTTTAAGTTATAACGACTTCAAATTTGCGATTTTTAGCTTAAAAAAAAGGTATTTCCAAACGGCTTTCGTCAAGTATCTCGAAAAGTATTACTTTTTCGAAAATATGTTACAGACCAATTACAGAAAGTACAAACTGGGAATTAATTATATTTTTTGTTTATCGATGTAGAGTTAATAATTTCGGAGATATTTAAGTTTACAAGTGTTCATAAGATAATTATTTAAAGTGAGAGTTAAATATCTCAGAAACTGTGACACCTACACCAAGGATGCTAATAGGTAGAATAATAGGAACAGCAAATTCACCTAACATTAACAAACCTACAACTAAAATTCCTAATTAAGCTTTCTACTGTTTTTTTATTTGTCTCTGTAGCATAAAATACAAAGAAGTTATGACCCAAGCAATGTGCGTCTATACATTTTTTTAATAACAACGTCGCCATTTTGTTACTGTAATTGGCCAGTAATTAAAAAAAGGAATTTCAAACACTGTTTCTCATTAATATCTAGCATGACGTATATGCTCAAATTTTTTGATTTGTATACAGCACTTGCTTTAGAAAAAAATACAGTTTAAACTATAAAGGTATTTTCGATAAAACGTATTTCATTTTTTTTCCTTTTCTAAATATCTCAATAAATATTAGTTTTATTGAAAAGAGACCAAAAATAAAGCTCATAAACTGATAATAAATTTCGCTTGTTTATTTATTTACATAGATTTAATAGTTTCGGAGATATGAAAGTTTACAAATGGCATCCGAACGTTTATAATCCGAAAAATGCAGTTTAAATGTTAAATATCTCGGAATTTGTGACACGTACGTCACGCATGCTAAGAAATGGAATTAAAGACAATTAATTTCGCTTTCAAATTATTTTTTACTCGTTCCTGTAGCATAAGAAATAAAGAAGTTATGACGGAAAAATGTGCGTATTTATATTTTTTTATATAAAAAGGTCACCATTTTGTTACTCTAATTAGCCAGTAATTTAAAAAAATTATCTCAAATACAGTTTTTCGTTAAGATGTAGCATTACCTGGATGCTCAAATTTTTTTGCTCATTTGAAACACTTGCTTTAGAAAAAATGCATTTTAAACTTTAAAGGTAATTTCGACACTTGGATACCGGATATAAACTTAAATATCTCCGAAATTATTAATCCTACATCAATAAACAAAAAATATAATTAATTCCCAGTTTGTACTTTCTGTAATTGGCCTGTAACATTTTTTCGATAAAGTAATACTTTTCGAGATACTTGACGAAAGCCGTTTGGAAATACCTTTTTTTTTTAAGCTAAAATCGCAATTTTGAAGTCGTTATAACTTAAAATCTAACAATTTATGTGAAAAATTGCATAAAATCCTTTCTTCTTAAAATTTGATTCTATATCAGCTCCAATAAATATATATATTTTTTAAGTGCCACCCCCTGAGAGGGGATGGCATCCACCCCCTATAAATTAGCAAGTCCCCGCACAATACAGAAATTTTTCTGTGGAGCATTTACTATTATACTGCCAAAAATGAAGGAAATCCTTTCAATACGACATTATTCCGAATTTAAAACCTAGTTACTGTACTTAGTGATATGTTTCGTGATATGAAGTGTTTATGCTTCTCTTTTTGTGTTTCTGATCCTATTTTTGTGTTTCCGCTACTACAAATCTTTTTGGGTAGGGGTATTTGTCTGGTCGTGTTCCATCCTTGGGTAGAGGTGTGGTTTCTATCCGTACTCTGAAGGAGATTTCTAGGGTTTGCTCCTTTAGCCTTTCCGGTCCGTACTGTATTAACTCGCTGTTTATTTTGTCTACCCCCCACGTGCGGTGTTTTTTCTAGCTCTGCTTATTATTTCTAGCAGTTGGTCCGTTGATGGTAGCTTCTCCAAGGACCAGTGGTCCGTTTCTTTTATTAATTTTGTTCATTCGTTCGTTACATTCGTTTCTTCTTTCAGCTTCTTATCTAATATTGCACTGGTATGTATCTTCTCTTGTGGGTTTTATTGTTTCTTCTATATTTTTTCAGATATCTGAATGTTTGATTTAGTCGTTGCCCTGTTGAGAGTGTTTATATGTTTTCAAAAAATGCTCTAAATTTTTCCTCTTCGTGATTTCAGTCCGTCTCTCTTTTTTCATTCAATGCTTCTTTAAGCTTACCATTTATATTCCACGTCGGGTGTTTTTTGTGTGCAACCTTCATCTTTTTTAGCTCTTCGTACGTGTTGTTATTTTTGGGGCTCATACCCGTTCCTTTTTAACATTTTTCTTTGTCGCAGTTTTTATTTTTGAACCCATTAATATCCAGTCTAATTCTTCTCCTGTCAGTTGTTTTTCTATTTATTCGCAATATTTCTTCCGGAAATTTTTATGCTATACCAGAGAGTTCCAGTTACTGTGTGTATTTTGTTGTTTGTTTTACGTCTTTTCTCTTCTTTTATTTCCAATTTTCCGTATAGGATTTTGTGATCTATATTGACTTCTGCTGTTCTTTTTGCTTTAATGTTCTTGATCCTTTTCTTATATCTGTGCCTACCAGGATATGATGATCTATTTGTGAGATTGGACTTCCATTACTCCAAGTGTCAAGACAAGTTTGACTTTTACTCCACGTGTTTCTTATTGTTAAGTCAAACATGTGCTTGTTTTTTCAGCAAGTTTCCATTTTCGTTAGACCCTGTGGGAGTAAAGTTTTTCCAATAATGCTTTTATCTTCCTCCGCCTGTTCATCTTTTCCTATATATGCGTTGAAGTCTCCTAATATTATAATGGGCATTTTTATTTTTTCGTTTGAGAGAAAATTGTATTAACGTGTACTTCTGTTGATGCCCTGGAAGAAATTCAGTTTTGGCTCGGTATACTTGTAAACTAATACACTGGCTAGTTTGGGCTCAATTCAGATTCAATATTAACAGCCAGACAGGAAATAAAGTAAAGGGAAAATTAAAAATTATTAGGAAATTATTGACCTGTAAGAAAATGTGTGTATTAATACAAGTTAAGAGTATAAGGGCTTATCTTGTTCGGGTTTCTGCAGGTATACGATGTCACTCACTATTACCCAAAATTTCTTGTATATGAAATTTGTTATCTGCCACACGTTGGACTCACTTGAGGGTCGAGGGTTAAATTACACCGGTTGATCCTATTTTATTTATACACTTGCTAATAGCTGAGCGTTAAATAACTCGGTATTAGTTACTCTCAAATATTAATTATATTTCAACTTTGTTCATTTCTTATGACACACCGATTTGCACGGAATTTTTTGAGCTGCAATTCAAGCAAGCTTTATCAAATTTGACGGAATTTCACCTGGTATTTTCGCGTTTTACATGGGAGCGTTTTAAATGCACATCCGCTCGCTCGAACCATACCGTCGAAATCCTTCCAGTACTATTACGAGTGTTGTATTTTTTTAATTAAATTTCACAAATTAAAAATATATGCGGGATGACCCCTATGCGTCTGAAAAAATCTCGATTCACGAATTCACACTTGGTTATTTTTACAATTGACTATATAGTGGAGTGCCTGGAGCATTAAAAACATGAAAACCTCGGATTTCAGTTACAGTGAATGAAATTTAAAAATTCAAAATGGAATGTTTAGCTAATAATATATATAAAAAAGTTTACCTATTAAAAAATTGTGATCTTGATTTGAATAAAAAAAAAAATGATAATTGCAACAATTCAAATAGTATAATACATATTAGGGTGTAGAATATTATTTATAACGAAATTAAGTTAACGTATCTATTTATATAGAAACAGTAATCGGGGAAAAGAAGTAAATTAAGGAAAATTAAATAAAAAAGAAAATTATTAATAAAATATTTGTTTATTTAAACAATTTATAGTACAGTACCTAGAGGTAAAAAATATGCAAAACTTCGGAATAATGTCATATTGAATAGATTTCGTTCATTTTTGGCAGTATAAAAGTAAATGCATCACAGAAAAGTTTCTATATTGTGCGGGGGCTTGCTAATTTATAGAGGGTGGATGCCACCCCCTTTCAGGGGGTGGCACGTAAAAAATATATATATATTTATTGGAGCTGAAATAGAATCAAATTTTAAGAAGAAAAGGTTCTATGCAATTTTTCACATAAATTGATAGTTTTTAAGTTATAACGACTTCAAAATTGCGATTTTACCTTAAAAAAAAAGTTATTTCCAAACGGCTTTCCTCAAGTATCTCGAAAAGTATTACTTTATTGAAAAAATGTTACAGACCAATTACAGAAAGTACAAACTGAGAATTAATTATATTTTTTGTTTATTGATCTATGATTAATAATTTCGGAGATATTTAAGTTTACATTTGGCATCCAAGTGTTCACAAGATAATTATTTATAGTGAGAGTTAAATATCTCAGAAACTGTAACACCTACGTCAAGATAGAAAAATAGGTTATTAATTAAGCTTTCAGCATCGCTTTCAACTGTTTTTTTATTTGTTTCTGTAGCATAAAAAACAAAGAAGTTATGACCGAAGCAATGTGCATCTACACATTTTTTTAATAACAACGTCGCCATTTTGTTACTCTAATTAGCCAGTAATTAAAAAAAAAGGAATTTCAAACACTGCTTCTCATTAATATATAGCATGACGTAGATGCTCAAATTTTTTGGTTTGTATACAGCACTTGCTTTAGAAAAAAATACAGTTTAAACTATAAGGTATTTTCGATAAAACGTAATTTTTTTTTCCTTTTCCAAATATCTCAATAAATATTAGTTTTATTGAAAAATGGGTAGAGACCAAAAATAAAGCTCATAAACTGATAATGAATTTCGCTTGTTTATTTATTTAATAGATTTAATAGTTTCGGAGATATGTTTACACATGGCGCCCGAACGTTTATAAGACGAAAAATGCAGTTTAAATGTTAAATATCTCAGAAATTGTGACACCTACGTCACGCATGCTAAGAAATGAAATTAAAGACAATTAATTTCGCTTTCAAATTATTTTTTACTCGTTCCTGTAGCATAAGAAATAAAGAAGTTATGACGGAAAAATGTGCGTATTTATATTTTTTTATATAAAAAGGTCGCCATTTTGTTACTCTAATTAGCCAGTAATTTAAAAAAATTATTTCAAATACAGTTTTTCGTTAAGATGTAGAATTACCTAGATGCTCAAATTTTTTTGCTCATTTAAAGCACTTGCTTTAGAAAGAAATGAATTTTAAACTTTAAAGGTAATTTCGAAACACTTAGATACCAAATATAAACTTAAATATCTCCGAAATTATTAATCCTGCATCAATAAACAAAAAATATAACTAATTACCAGTTTGTACTTTCCGTAATTGGTGTGTAACATTTTTTCGATAAAGTAATACTTTTCGACATAATTGACGAAAGCCGTTTGGAAATACTTTTTTTTTAAAGCTAAAATCGTAATTTTGAAGTCGTTATAACTTAAAAACTATCAATTTATGTGAAAAATTGCATAGAACCTTTTCTTCTTAAAATTTGATTCTATTTCAGCTCCAATAAATATATATATTTTTTAAGTGCCACCCCCTGAGAGGGGGTGGCATCCACCCCGTATAAATTAGCAAGTCCCCGCACAATATAGAAACTTTTCTGTGAAGCATTTACTATTATACTGCAAAACATGAACGAAATCCGTTCAATATAACATTAAAACCTCTAGTTACTGTACTGTTACATTTTTGACCATATCAAATATTTTCTTCGACTTCATTTATTTGAATGATAGGTGGAGTATTAAAACAACTATTTTCGCTGCACTGTAGACATGCTCCACTACAATATAAGCCACTCTTCCGACATCCACAAGCAGCTCCACATCCCTTTTTGCAATTACAAAATAACATTTGCAATAGATTATCCGGAGCCGGCAATTGATTCATTGTTATTGGGATGAACATGTTATTGGAATACTTCCATCCCCAATTTTCAATATCTACGTCATTTCCTAGCCATATCTGGATTTGCAGGTACACTCTCTTTAGGTGTTCAAATGCTGCATCAGTTGTAGGAGGTAATGACGACAAAAGAACACTTGTAGTTTTGGCCGTTGCTTTTATGAAAGAATTGAACCTCAACATATTCATATCTTTAATTTTTGCAGGACTGTTATTCGCCATTTGCAACGATGTAATAACATGCCTCCATCAATGACGTAATGAACATTGTCTAGACTTTTTAAATTATTGGAAATTTCCGGGAATAACTCGTAAAAAGTTGATTTTTTTGTCTTTCGCAGTTCGCCATTTTCAAATAGAGCAAGCGGATACGGTGCGAGTTCATAATTCATATAATTTTTAAGCTCTTCATCGTTTTTTTTTTAAATACAAATACGTTGAAACAGCAACAATGAATCAACAGGAATCACATCGTCATGAATTTTAATTTTGTTATTTTTCGCCAATAAAGGATTTATTATATCTTTCCTTGATAATTTCAATTCGCGAAAATGTTTTCCCTGTTTTCTTCATTACATTTAAATCTTTTTCAAAAGCATCGTAACAATTTGTATCTTTATCTTCAGTAATTCCGGTCGGTAGCAATGGACACAACAGCATCTGTATCAGGAAAATGACTGTGTTGGTTGAAGAAGTCCACCAATCTTTTTAGATCGACATCATCCCTTTCTATTCTAGCATCTGACGAATCACTATGTTGATGACTTCTCTTGAACGATATATCACAAAAATGTTCTATGCCTTCAATAATATCTTGGCTATAACGGACAACTCACTTGATTTTTGCAATTAAAAATCTAGAACTACGTCCGTAAAGTTGTATATTGCAGCCAGAGCTGGAGTACTTCAAATAAAAGTAATTGAAAAAAGTATTTCAAATACTTTCAGTATTTGAAGTACTTTGCTTCAAATCCTTTTGATTCTTAGTATTTGGTACTTGGTATTTGAAATACTTTGCTTCGAGTATTTGGATTTGGGATTTGGTTTTCAGAAATATTGGTATTTGAATTACTTTGCTTGGTATTTCAAATACTCTCCGGTATTTCAAGTACTGTTCCGGTATTTGAAGTACTAGACTTAACAATTTATAGTATTTGAAATAAGTTTTTTGATATTTAAATTAGTTAAAAGTATTTGAAGTCCTTGTAGTTCCATGTTTTAGATATTTTAAAAAACATATTTCACTAAAAAATTGTTACTGCATAGCTGTTTTTATTCAGTAATCAGTGTTAACATTATGTGGGCGGTGGGGGATTTAGGGGGTTGGCTATAGAGGCTATAGCCCAGGGCGGCAAAATCCAGGAACGGCAAACTTTTTGAAAAATAGCAAAGGCACATAAAAACAAAAAAATATTATTATTAGTATGTACAAAGTATCAGAACATTAATTTATTTAAGAATGTGTTTTTTATTTTAACTAGACAGGGTACAGCGATGTGCAGCATTGAGAGTCTGCAGTGCCTACAGAACGGTCTCCTACGAGGCAGTGCTGATAGTGGCAGAGATTCCTCCCATTGACCTTCTGGCAAAAGAAAGGTGGGAGATATACGAGGAAAGTGGCAGGAAGGAGGCCAATGATAGACTCTATCAGAGGTGGCAGGAGAGATGGAATATCTCGAGTAAGGGAAGATGGACGAGGAGACTCATTCCAGATATTAAAAGATGGGTGGAGAGAGGACACGGGGAGGTTGGGTTCTACCTTACTCAGGCCCTAACAGGACACGGATGTTTTGCAGAGTACGTCTACGACATCGGGAAGATTGAAGACCGAGAATGCATGTACTGCGGGGAGATAGACGACGCGGAGCATACTGTGTTCTGGTGTAGCAGGTGGAGAGAAGAAAGGCTACGAGTCATAAACAGGCTAGGCGGCCCAGTTACAGCCGATGACATGGTGTTGAGGATGCTAGAATCAGAGGAAAACTGGCAACTCTTGGAGGACATGATAACATCAGTTATGAAAATCAAGGAAGTAGACGAAAGAAACTTGAACCTCTAATCGTTTCAAGAAAGTAGTAATAAGAGGACATCTCTGCGGAGGCAGATTATTTCGAACACCTAACACTAAGATTGACCTGATATTCTGACGGAAAGCGAGAGCGGTTCCAGGATATGAGGAAACACTGAAGACAGGGAGGGGGCTCCGGAGAGGTTTTAGCTGGTTAGAGTCCAGCACTACCCAGCGTGATAGATCCAAGGCGCTGGGTGTCCATGATGGATTTCCCCTTCTCCCCCCCCCGCAAAAAAAAAGACTAAAGTTCCTTATTATAGTCAACTGTACAGGGTGGTCACGCGAACGTTAGAACCTCATTTAACTTCGTTATTTTTTGAGTTACGTAAACACGTTTAAAAATAAAAGTTATGAGAAATCACGTTTATTTTCCAAAAATCATTTCAGAAAAACAATTAAAAGTCAAATTTCTGAGATACGAGCTTTAAAAACCCTTTTTCAATGATGTATGACGTATGGAATTTTTCTTAAAAACTATAGTAGATATTATAAGTTTTATATTTTCTTACATTAAGTCATGGTAGTCCCAAATAGTAGTTTGTGCAACAAGAGTGGATTTGATATCCATATCGCACGATAAAGAAGTTTGAGCACGACGCCGTAGGCGGAGTGCTCAAATCTTTTGAGTGCGATATGGATAATCCACTCGAGTTGTATGTACAGCATACTTTTTCTACGACCAGCTTAAAAAACTACAATATTTATTAAACATTAATATATTACACAAATACACACTGACAGTTACTTTGACAGCTTACGAACTAATTTGATTTTAAAACGAATAGTTTCATATGTACTTAATACACGAACTGTGATTGGTCCGTTTCATTTCATATCCATCCTAGAACTGATATGAAGTATATCCGTTCAGTTACCTGGAATTGCCTACTTATCCATTCTACAGACTGTACAGAAAACAGTAAATTTACATAAGGGAGTAGAAAAAATATATATCAATTATTGAAATTCTCCATTTTATTTAAAATAAACTGAAATTAGATACTAACATGTATCTTGACAGAACTAACATATTGTTTATTTTAATTTACATACTTTTGTTTTCCATGGATAATTTGATAAATTGTAAATTTATAGTGAATTAGACAAATTTTTTTTAAGATAAATACCATGTATATAATTAAAAAGCTTTTTTTTATGGCTTTTCAAATGGTGCAAATATATATTGGACATTATTTTAATCAAAATGTATACATTTTTTTATTTTGATTACATTTTGGACTTACGGTTTTTGGACAATTCTGAACAAGTTTCATTAACAAAATTTTCCGATAAAAATATGCCTAATATGATTTTTTTATTTTCCCCGCATATATTGGTACTGCATGGTGGCTTTGCATTTGTAGGAGGCGAATGCTTTTCTGGTCATAAGTAGATCCTAATTGGTTCCATACTTAAGTAAAATTTGATTCAAATCGGAAAAAAATGAAAAGTTATTGGGCTGTTATCATTTCAAGTGAAACACACTGTATAAAAGCCAGTGATAAAAAAGAATTGAATTAAAAAATTTTCAATACTTAAATGACTCTGACACCCAACTTGCTTCTCAGTAAAAACAGTTTTTTATCGGTTTAATACATGCCTTGCATCATCAGCTGTAGAAAGACTCTTTTCATTTACTGAAATTATAAATGCTCCTAGAAGAAATGCATTAACTAATGGAAATTTCGAAGATTTGGTGCTATTGAAAGCTAATGGAAATAGATAGTTCTCAATTTTATTATTTGTACTTGTACTTACCTAAAATTATTACTATGTTTTATATACAGTATCGGAAAGTCCTGGCTTAGGTGTGCATAGTTTCAACGACTTAACCGACCGCCCACAATAAAGAGAGAGCTCTAGCAGAGGGGCAAATAGTGACACGAATCATCAAGTATCGAGGCGGAAACAAATTGAAATTCCACAGACTGGCTGCCCACGCACATGTGGTAGGGAAAGCAGGTGGCCCGATTGTAGGATGTGTTATATGATAAAAAAGAATAGAATAGTTGCTTTACTCTCGCTTGCTCTTATTGCCCATACCAAAGCGAACATTTTCCGATAGTGTATAAGTTGATTTTCTTTATTACTTTCCTGACATTTGAAGGGAAATCGACCGCAGCAATATTTTTTTTTGTTGGTTTTTATATTTGTATAATAATAAATTATTTTTTCTATTGTTTTTGAATGATGCTGAATTAAAGAAAGCTGTTAATAAATAATAATAATAATAACAAATTATTAAGAGAAAAACTTAATAAATAAAATTTTTTATGGGTATTGGAAGAACTGTGGAGCATTTGAAATATGTTAAAGTACTTGAAATACTTGAGTATTTGAAATACTTTAGAGTAATTGAACTACTTTGAGATTTGAAGTACCTAGTGAAGTACTTCAAATAATCTGAAATATTTGAAATACGGTACTTGCGATTTACTTGAAGTACTTTCGACAAGTATTTGGTATTTGAATTACTTTGCTTCAGGTCATAGTACTTGGGAATTGGAGCAGCAAGTACTTTGTCTGGTACTTGGTATTTGGTACTTCAAGTACTTTCATTGGGTACTTTCAACAGCTCTGATTGCAGCTGTCGCTGTCGTTCTCCCCTCCACGTTTTACTACCTGTTTAAGGTCCCTACGACCCTTATAACACTCAGGTATCATTGAAAGATATTCTTCTATGTATATTTATATGAAATTCAACGTATACATAAAAAAAATATTATTTAAAATAAAATTATATGCTAAAATATTAATTTTTTTATAGTTTTCTGTTCAAATAATGATAAAATCAAAAGCACAAAAAAATTTTTGGTAAACTTTGAAATTTATAGTATAAAAAACAAAATCCCACCTCGACCATATAAATTCATTCACTGTAACAGAAGTCCGAGGTCAAAACCCCCAGGCGCTCCACTAATAATACTAGTCAGCTGTCGCGTTCATTTACGAAACGACCGTTCGTTTACGTATTATTTTCGTCAAAATGTTGTAACTAAATCATTTTTTTTTGTTTTTAAGGCATGTGGACCTGACATTCCAAGGAAACGGAATTTTAGACCTGGTGGTTAATATTTTGTCAGAATTCGTATCTACCATCCTCCATCCAATAATTGTTCTTATAATAGAAGCAATCGTCTCATCTGTAGCAGACTCGGTAGTCGATAGTGTGAACGGTTTTTTGGACGGACTACTGCATCCCACTACCGAAGCTATCGCTCAATTCATTTAAGATAGTCGTGTTTTACTCTTATTTATATGTTTTTGTGTATTGGAGGGTTTCAAATGTCTCGATAATGTCTTATCTTATAAGTAATATAAGTGTATTTCACAATGATTTGAATTTATTTCTATAATTATACTTAAGATGAGTGTAGCATATTCACGTACATGTGTTTAAGCATTGCGTGGCTTAGGTATAAAATAACAACAAAAAAAATGTATTAATCAAAAATGTTATTTTAGACTTTTAAAATAAACTTGAACTTGGATTTTATAAAAAAATATCCTCAATACTAGTTCCAATACAAGGGCATCCAAATAAACTCTAAATTGTTTATTTTAACTATTACACATAACGCCCCTAAAAGGGTCTCCGTAGTACAAATGTCATGATATAGTTAGGCAATAAATTCTCAAGGTATGACCTTGTAATAACAGTGTATTATGCAATAAGCACAAATTTTGCACGAGTGTGAAAGTTTGAAGCAGTAGCCAAATCCGAGGTAGTTCATACGAGTGCAAAATTGCCAATTTGTGCCTGTTGCATACTATACTTTTTCTAAAACTTACTACCCACGTTTATTATTCTAATAAACATTGATACAAAGAAATATGCAAATATTTTCTTTATTGCTTTGAATACATGAAAATATTATTGACAAAAATACTGATGACAATGATGACATATTCAAATATCCCGTCATGTCACGTCGCTAGTGTCATATTCTCAAAGCCGCCGTCGCTTTAGTCGTCGCACTAGCCACAGCAGACCGCCCTCCTAACTAACACATAATGGTTCATAATGGAATGGTTGCTAGGCAACAAATGCAGTATGAATCATAACGTGTCAGGTCCGCTATGCAATATATTTTGTGCAAAATGTAGGTATTTTATGATCGTTTAATAGACATACAGGGTGTAATCAGTTTCATGTCATTAAAAAAACTGGTGGTGGGGAACGACTAAACGAACAAAAAAACCTTATATAACATGGAGTCTAAAACCCATAGTTTTAGAGGAAAAAAATAAACAAAAATCTCGAAAATTTTCAGCAAAATTGTTTGACAACTGCTGGAACACGGCCGACTCTAGTTACTAGAGTCGGCCGTGGCTGGAATGTTGGGATAGACTTTTATATTCATGTATGTCGGCGCCTCTAACCATCAAATACGCTAATACGGCTCTTTCAAAGTGCCGCGTCGACGAGGACACGAGTTGATAGTCACATTTTTTTATGGTTTTCTAAAATTAGGTAAGGTAAGGTCTTTAATGGTGCGATATTTTAGTTTCCGTGGGCATTTCGTTAAGTACGCACGTGGAAGCCGTTCGTTATTTTGTATGTTACTTTGTTCTTTTGAATTTTGGACCACGTATTTACAGTTAAGATTTATTTTATTGACGTACCGTTCAAGTCGTTAAGTTCTTGATTACGTACAGACACTACTTGTTCGTTCTTTTTGTGTTTCTTGTGGATTTTGGACTAAGTTTTTATTTTTATTTTCTTTATTGACAACGTTAGTTAATAGTTTAGTGTGGTATTTTAATGTGCATAGAAACCATAAAAAATGATCCTAATTTACCAAATGTGCTGAACGGAGTGCGTATGTCCTTAGTCCGACGTGCCGAAAAGTGTATTGATGCAAGACGGAAGCCATTTCGAACCATTTATGTAAATCAACTCTATTGGTAAGTTCTAGATTTATTGAATAATTTTAGTTTTCGATACCTGATCGGCAGGCAATTCGTTAAATAAATCAGATTTTTTCCTAACTTAAAATACACATAATTCTGTTATCGTATCTCAGGCGTCTAACTCTTTATTTCCCAATGTCATGCAATAATTATTCATTTAGGTTACAAATGTTAATAAACCTGATTTAAATCTGATAAATTATAAACAACAATAAAAGTTCCAATATTTTGTTCTAAATTAAAAAAACACACATGTAAAGAAATGCTGTGTTTAACTTCCACGCCCATCATTTGCTTTTGCAGTTCTGCGGCATCAAAAGTGCCGCCCTTCTTTGTTTTGAACCGCGCGCCGCCGTCGATAATATTTGCACTTTTTTATGACAAAAGCTGAATAACTGGGAACTACTACACGTCCATTGACCCAGAAAGGCAGGGGTTTCAAATGTTTCCTACCCTAATATTCAAATTGTTGACCTGGTCAGTTTTTTTCAGTGCCCCTAGGGGAAAAAGTCATAAAGGTTTTTTGTTTGTCTAGTCGGTCCCCATTACCAGTTTTTTTTAATGACATGAAATTGATTACACCCTGTATGTTGTCGTAGAAAACTTATTTATTTATTGAAGACACAAGTGGATCAACAAAGTGATTTTGAGATAATCGATCTCAGAGTTTTTAACAACCTACCAACCTCAACTACAACCTACTAAGTTCAACAGTACATAGATCCTTTATAAAATTATAAATCAGATATTTTTGCATTAGAATCAAATGTAATGTACCTGTAGCCCAGATTCTCGAGACGTTTATCTTTCAGTCCTAAAGTAACTGTCAGACATACGGCTAAAAAGTGTCGTACTCGATGTAAAATTGTCTGCTGAATCCGAATCCACAGGGCACATAAAAATCGGGGATTTCCTTCAACCCTTAATCTGCGAATTTACCTTTATTTCCGAAATTGTGAAAAATTTAGTTTTTAAAGTATAACTTGCGTTTTCTCCCATAAAACATACGCTAAATATCTATTCTTTTTTTAATTATAGCTTACAATGCACTTAATGTAACATAGTAGAGTAAAATCTGGAAGTAAAGTCGCTTAGTTTTCGAGAAAAAAAAAACCGGCGTAGAACCAAACCAGACTTAGTGGGATTCTTTAGTAAGATAATCGTGTACACGAAATCGTTTTTTACGACATTTTTCGGTGGTCGAGAACTTTTTTATTTCGGAAAAACTCAAAAAAATAGATTTTTAATGAAATATGTTTTTTAACGTCTCCACCGCTATATCTCTGAAAATATTTGTGCTATCAAGCTATTTTTTTTTTTAGATTAAAGTAGACACAATAGCGCTTCGAACAACGTCCCACGTGAACCCGATTTATTTTTTTTTAAGTTGGTAAAATAATAGGAAACTCAAACCTGTTATTTTCAGTAACGCAATCGAGAAAAAAGTTTATTTATGAAAATTTGTATATACATGCTGCGTACAAATTGAAGCCAATAGTTGAAAAAAGTTTTTAGGATAAAAATTTTTCATGTCCCTTTCATAGTATTGAGTCAGCGATTTTTTTAACGGGCCAAAGTCATATTCTTGCGCGCTCGGCTGTAGCAAGCCTGCCGACTGCAACGATCTGACGATCCCGGTCGGGGTGTATAATATAATAGGTACAAAACCAGTAGTGACCAAAAGCATCTAGGGGATCAATATTATTGTTCAATATTTCATATATTGTACAATAGTATTGATCATATGTTGTTAATATTAAGAAATTGTATAATAAATATTAAATAGTCTCCTTTTAATAATAAAAAAACAGGTGGTAGTAGTACAGTACCTAGAGGTAAAAAAAACTTCGAAGTAATGTCATATTGAACGGATTTCGTTCATTTTTGGAAGTATAATAGTAAATGTTTCACAGAAAAGTTTCTATATTGAGCGGGGGCTTGTTAATTTATAGGGGGTGGATGCCACCCCCTTTGAGGGGGCGGCACTTAAAAAATATATGAAGTACAATCATATTTTAAGAAGAAAAGGTTCTATGCAATTTTCCACATAAATTGAAGTTTTTAAGTTATAACGATTTCAAAATTGCGATTTTAGCTTAAAAAAAGGTATTTCTAAACGGCTTTTGTCAAGTATCTCAAAAAGTATTACTTTATCGAAAAAACGTTATAGACCAATTACAGAAAGTACAAACTGGGAATTAATTATATTTTTAGTTTATTGATGTAGGATTAATAATTCGGAGATATTTAAGTTTACATTTGGCATCCAAGTGTTCGTAAGATAACTATTTAGAGTGAGAGTTAAATATCTCAGAAACTGTGACACCTACGCCAAGGATACTAATAGATACAATAATAGGTTATTAATTAAGCTTTTAACTATTTTTTTATTTGTTTATGTAGCATAAAAACAAAGAAGTTATGACCGAAGCAATGTCCGTCTACACATTATTTTAATAACAACGTCGCCATTTTGTTACTGTAATTAGCCAGTAATTAAAAAAAAAATTAATTTCAAACACGGTTTCTCATTAATATATAGCATGACGTAAATGCTCAAATTTTTTGGTTCGTAAACAGCACTTGCTTTAGAAAAAATATAGTTTAAACTATAAAGGTATTTTCGATAAAACGTATTTTTTTTCCTATTCCAAATATCTCAATAAATATTAGTTTTGTTCAAAAATGTGTAGAGACCAAAAATAAAGCTCATAAACTAATAATAATGAATTTCGCTTGTTTATTTATTTACATAGATTTAATAGTTTCGGAGATATGAGTTTACAAATGGCATCCGAACGTTCATAAGACGAAAAATGCAGTTTAAATGTTAAATACCTCAGAAATTGTGACGCATGCTAAGAAAGGAAATTAAACACAATTAATTGCGCTTTCAAATTATTTTTTACTCGTTTTGTTACTCTAATTAGCCAATAATCTAAAAAAATTATCTCAAATACAGTTTTTCGTTAAAATGTAGCATTACCTAAATGCTCAAATTCTTTTTTGCTCATTTAAAGCACTTGCTTTAGAAAAAAATGCATTTTAAACTTTAAAGGTAATTTCGAAACCCTTGGATACCAAGTAGAAGTACTGACGGTTTCGCTAATCGCTTTTTAATTACCTTGTTTGCCTTGAACCGCGGAAAAAAGCGCGGATTCCACGAATTCCGCTGAACCGGTTTTTTACCTGGGAATTCCGCGATTCGTACGTGCACTATAGCGTTGGGTGAGGGGTTTCGGTATTCCCTGTCTTTTCCATGCATACATTTATTTTTATCAAATATGTGTATATAATGCACTACATGTTTACTAGCTTTCGACAATGAAGTGAATATTTTTTTCTGGGAAATCCAACTTTTTCAACAATGGAATTTAGAACGCTTTCACGTCAGCGGCTTGCTTATTGTGAATATTTATGGTAGATATTTTTACAGGTAAGAACCTATTCGTATACATTCATTATTTAGATTTACAATCCGTCGTGGCTGATTTGCATGACATATCTAGCAAGCAGATCGTTAATTACTTGAAAACCCCGCCAGTGTTTACGTTTGAAAGTATAATAATTCTACATGGCAGTTATATACGCCATATCGGCTTAACAGTGTATTTCTTTTAACCTATAACTGCTTTTCTTTATGTGAAGGTATAATATTGCATACCTAGATAGAAATCTTGAAAATGAAAGCGGTTTAACATTAGTAAATAACGATGAGGGACAAATTCATTGCACTAGTCTATACCAACGCAGGAATTAGAAACCTAAGGTGGAAAGGCCCATATGTTTGCGTAGCGGCGTGACATATTTCGCAGGCAGATCGTTAATTACTTGGAAACTCTGGCCATCCACTGCTTTCGTATACTTATTTGCGCTTTCACTTTTTAAAATACTGTTGACTTACAACCGTTAGAAAGCCAAACAGGAAATTACTTAAAGTTTTAACAATGCTTCTCGTTTTATTTTGAGGTTGGGAATACCAGTATATGTATGCTTATCAATGCCGTATTTTACGTAAATCGAGCCACCTGGTTTTTTCCAAAATATAATATATTCCATGTTTACGTTACATACTTGGCTATACACAATGGGATTTACATTGCTTTCATTCTGCTCAAAAATGCATCGTTTTGTTCGACCACGTAATTGATCTTTATCAGATGCCATACACAATTACCCAGGGAATTTATATATTTTTAAAACGCGAGCCTAACGGCGTGTGTTGGGCCTTTCCAAAATTACGTCGCTTTCACTTCTTTCTCAAAACAACTTATTATTTATACACGTAAATGGGTTATGCCACCTTTTGAATGTCTCCGTGTATCGGGCAGATTTGGTCAATACGTACACCTAATCGTCGTGTCTGTTTTGCATGCCAGCTGTTACCTAGCTATCAATGCCGCATTTTACGTAAATCAGGTCACCTAGTTTTTCCAAAACATATTTTTATCTGCGGATCTTCCCATTATATATATATATATATATATTTAGGTGTGGTCCATTACTTTACTTTACTACCACGAATAGCTATCTCTCCTGCTGGTGCCTTCATATACTGTTTATTTTGTATTCCTAACCCCACACAGAATTTTTTGACACATTTTTCTCCAGCCTGTCGTATACAGACTGTTCCTGCACGACGCATTATTAAGGTATTTTTAAAAAATAGAAAGTGTCCATGTCACTGCGCTTCAACTTATGCTATAATGCCTCCGTGTTTATTTAAAATGGCCGGTTCTATTATTAATACTAGAACCTGCATTATTATATATGTTATCGTCATTTTTGGTATTATCTGGGGGTTTATATATTTATTTAAGTAACCTGCTTTAGTGACTTGTACGTTCACGGTGCCCCATCCGTCCCCTCCCTGTCACACCTAGTTATATATTTTTGTGTGTGTATGTATGTGTATGCGGACTGAACGCACATGCAGAGTAATGTCGACGTGTTAAAGCATTGAGTGCACGATTGTTCCAAATTATATTTTTTACCGAGCTCCCCGTCACACTAAGCGCGTCTCTGCACGATGTGAAACAAACTCTCTGCGCCAGTCAACTTCTGTGTTTTTTTTTTAACAATATACCTCGTTTACCTGCGACCACACACACTACATTACATAACTTTATGCATACGTGCTAGACTCGACCCTTATGAATGGGGGAGGGGAGGTGAATAAAACAAATTGTTAAACACCCATTTTATTTTTATTTAATAAGAATACAGACACATCAAAAACAGATGTCTGCTTTGTACATATATGTAACTATCGCCTCGTCATACAGTTCTCTATAGTCTTGCAGTGGACATTTTGCATTTATATGAACTAAATTGATTTACGTATAATGCCTAAGATCTTTAACTGCCATACCTACCTGGTTGTATGTGTCAGGGGACGAGTTTTTCAAAGCATTGTATTTAGCAAGGTAATAATTTATATATTTAATATGTGTATAACATTGTTAGGTACCAGTGGATAGAAAGCCGAATATCTTTATGACCAGAGGGCCATTGAATAATATTAAACACTTATTTTTTTATTTATTTATTTAATAAACATACAGTATTATTGCAACATAAAAAAAACAACCCCGGATATATTTAATGCTTTCTCATATATATACGAGTGTTTAAGAATTTCCACTAAACACATGGCTAGCTGGCGGGTCCAAAAGAAAACGAGTCTCCATTGTATTTTGAAATATCTTGAACGGTTTTTATTCAGCGTTATCTGAAGACATTCGAGTATTTGAAGGCCTGTTATTGTACCAGCATGTAATGTTTTTAATATTTTGCTGAGAGCATAGATAGTTACTGCCGCCTAGCTCTATGTGCGCCATACAGCTAACCTGAGAATACGTGCCTCTTAAAACATCTATTGTAGGACACCCAAGATCTTCAATGTTTTTTATTTTGCTGCTCCCATCACGCACATGTTTTGTTAAAATTTCTTTTTTGTCATATCCCTTTACATATATTAACGAGGACCTTTGACCGATATCTTGAAATATATTTAATGTTTTCTCATAAGGTATAAAGCCACTATCCCATTCAAGACCGTGAAATAGGTATGATAACCATGTGGCTGTCCTTTTAGATTTTTTCGATAGCTTTTCAAAATCATACGGTGGCATGAAAAGAAAATGATCGTAAATTTTACCGTTCAGCGATGTTACTGATACTTCTTTAAAAATAAACTGACTATCGTTGTCGTGGAACCCCTGGAAGTCACATACTATCTCCATGTTTACTTATTATTATGATTAACTGCAAAGGTAAAATATGTACTGATTAATATTTCGCTCGAGCTGTCGACATCTATAGTGGCTGCCCCACTACGTCAAGCAATAAAACGTTCAGATGCCGGCGGAAAAAAAAATTCAAGTCTATTGAAGGCCGACAGCCCCGTGAAAAAAAAAATGCTCGAGGTGATGTATGTACTACACTCGATGACAATGCATAGGTGTGTGTGTGTGTGTGTGTGTGTATGTGTGTGTGTTCACAGAGACCGACATGGGTGGTATATTAATTAATTAATTACTGTTTCTATTCAACCAGGTTTCCAACGAGGGAGTGTTTATCGTGTGTATGTGAGTGAGCTTCTCGGGCGTTAGAGCTCGCGAACCCCAGCGGCGTCTACTGCTACACACCGCGGCGATGTTGACGGGAAAGACATGAATGGGAGGCGAAGCGCACAACAGCTTAATGAATACAAAACAGTCATTCATTCATCCATAACTATCATAATTTTTCGCCATGCATGCGTGTCGATATCAGTACTGCTCACAGCGGTTATGACATCAACATGTATAGACGCTATGTATTGACGCTTTTACTTTTTTAAAATGCTGGTGGCTGACCTGAACGACACGTTTTCCATGACGCTGCATATGTGTGCTCGCAGAGATCGGTATGGGTGTTGTAGAGAGAGAGAGAGAGAGAGAGAGAGCACTCATATTAATTACTGTTTCTCTCTCTCTCTCTCTCTCTCTCTCTGTGCCTAGGGCATACACAAGACGGGCTGTTGTAAAAACGCAGGTCTGGGGCTAGCATCTCCCTACAGAATTCATCTATGTTTAAACCACCGAAAACATACAACCCCATCGTCGATGTTATGTATTGCATTCAATCACAGTGCATATGCGCTCGCAGAGACCGATATGAATGTGACGGGATCGCTGGGGGCAGATTTCTTAGATAACGACATGTTCTATATGTAACCATCAACTTCGGTGATTACGTTTCGTTTGCTTTACTTGTGTATATAGTTTTGACCTCCACCACCGCTATTCTAGCCTCTCGGTGATGGAGCCTATTGTGCCTATATGGTATAAGTGGATATGTGCACCTCCAACCATCTCTCTCTAGATACTTGTCGGCCGATGCCTAGATAGCCAGCCAGCCAGCCTGGAGATATTCATACAAACACATGTCAAATTATTGTTACTGCTACCAAAACTCGGGTGTGTCCTGCATGACTAATATCGTCAACTCTCAGGCCGCCATCCCCACCTGATTTTTTCGAGGTGCTCTGTGTACTGCAGTCGATTAAAATGATAACGGTGCATATGTGTGCTCGCAGGGAGAGAGGGAGAGAGAGAGAGCGAACGCGGTATGGATACGGTAGAGGATGGAGAGGTGAGTTTGGCTCGTTAAACGTTCAGATGCCGTCTCTGCATGCCCCAGCCTCTTCTCCAAGCGGTTTGGACCACCGAATCACATTAGGTCTGGTTCAGCGAGTCGCCCGCGACTTGCTGAACCAGACCTAATGTGAAACATTAAATATATTTCAAGATATCGGTCAAAGGTCCTCGTTAATATATGTAAAGGGATATGACAAAAAAGAAATTTTAACAAAACATGTGCGTGATGGGAGCGGCAAAATAAAAAACATTGAAGATCTTGGGTGTCCTACAATAGATGTTTTAAGAGGCACGTATTCTCAGGTTAGCTGTATGGCGCACATAGAGCTAGGCGGCAGTAACTATCTATGCTCTCAGCAAAATATTAAAAACATTACATGCTGGTACAATAACAGGCCTTCAAATACTCGAATGTCTTCAGATAACGCTGAATAAAAACCGTTCAAGATATTTCA